>JAZEWT010000011.1:23913732-23939607 GCA_036362905.1 Mordacia mordax
GGATGCCTCCAACGTGTGAGGCGAAACGTCGCGAGGAGAGGAGAGAGAGCCATCGACGCGGCTGTCCCGAGAGAGCAGCTTTTCGAAGCAATCATCAATAGGGACAATGACCTCATCTTTAATGTCAGAGTCAAATCAGTAAATCAAGTGGAACCGGAAAATGAGATAGTGTAATTATGGGTTCCTTGATTTGTTTTAACTGTGCCACTCTTCAGTGCACAATTATTATGAATAATTATTATTATTTATCAAACGCCCTTATGATGCGACTTACATCGTTATAGAAATGCGAGGAAGCCACAGCGGTGAGGGGAAGGCAGCCATGCATTTAATGAAGCATGCTAAACATGGTATAAAGACCATACGAATTATAGTGTTATTTTTCCTACACATTGCTCAGCTCATTAAATGAAATACATTTCTGCGAGCCCTTCATTTTCCATTAATTTAGCTAATGCTCCACAGTCTTTACATTGCCTTCAGTATAGCCAAGCAGTGTGACCTAAACATGCTGTCCATTTTGTGGAATGCACATCTGCCAGGAATGTATCCACCCTTGAAATGGCTTTCACATATATTTCAGACGGCGGCACGGTGGCGCAGTTGCTATGAGGCTGTCGCCTCATAGCAAGAAAGTCCCGGGTTCGAATCTCGGTTCGGGTGCCTTTCTGTATGGAGTTTGCATGTTCTCTCCGTGTCCGCGTGGGTTTCCGCCGGGCACTCCGGTTTCCTCCCACAGTCCAAAAAACATGCTACTGCATAGGTTAAACGGCTTGCAGACTAAATTGCTCGCAGTGCTCGGTGATGGACTGGCGTCCTACCATGCGTGTATCCCTGCCTTGCGCCTTGTGTCTGCCGGGATAGGCTTCAGCTCATCGCGACCCTGTACAGGACTAAACGGTTTCTGACAATGAGATGAGACGAGATGGGCACGGTGGCGCAGTGGTTAGCGCTGCTGCCTCACAGCAAGAATCCCCGGGTTCGATTCCCAGCTCGGATTGCTTTCTGTGTGGAGTTTGCGTGTTCTCTCCCCCTGCGTCTTGCAAGGGTTTTCGCTGGGTACTCAGATGTCCCCCCACCGTCCAAAGCCAAGCTGCTATCTAGTTTAATTGACCTGCTCAGTAAATTGCCCCCAGTGCCCTGGATGGACTGGCGTCATATCCTGGGTATAGCCTCGCCTTGCACCTTGTGTCTTCTGAAGGTAGACTCTGGCCTGCCGTGACCCTGTACAGGGTATTGATACCGATGATTATATTTTTCACGTCTTTCGATTTGGTCTTGTTGGTCTTTGAGCAGTCCAAGCTTGCATTTTGCGTTTAGGCCTGAATGGCTCATCATAAAATAGAGTTTTCAATCACTCGTCCAACGCCGATTCCTATGTCACGGGGAGCAAATCTCTGTGACATTTGGGTCCAGGCATGTTCCGATTTCGATAAGGTTGTCTGATAAATAATAATAGCTGGGAGCCTTACACGCATCTATCAGTGGTGAACCAAAGACATAAATGAAACAATCTCACTTCATTATTGAGTGTCTTCATTGTAATTAATTACTATTTAACAGACGCTCTTATCCAGGGCGACTTACATCGTTACAGAGGCATAGCAAGGAAACCACAGAGAGGTGAGGGAAGGCAGCTATGCAGTCAGCCGGTGCCACTTCATCACTGTTAATCTCACCTCGTCTCATTGTCAGAAACCGCTTAGTCCTGTACAGGGTCGCGGTGAGCTGGAGCCTATCCCAGCAGACACATGGCGCAAGGCAGGGATACACCCACGATGGGGCACCAGCCCATCACCGGGCACTGCGGGCAAATTATTCTGCAAGCTAATTAACCTTATTCAGCTGCATGTTTTTTGGACTGTGGGAGGAAACCGGACTGCCCAGCGAAAACCCACACGGACACGGAGAGAACATGCAAACTCCACACAGAAAGGCACCCGAGGCGAGATTCGAACACGGAACCTTCTTGCTGTGAGGCGACAGTGCTATGTAGCTCTTTTTAACAGTTGTCCAGCAGGGAGAGGTAAGCCCATTATAATATCTCAGGGCTGCAGGTGGAGGGGGGGGGAATTTTCAATGGACAATTAACCTCGGCAGCATGCAGCACGTCATTGAACTGTTGGAGGAAACTAGAGTACGTAGCAAAACACCCACGTGCACACGGGAAGAACACGCAAACCCCACATAGAAAGGCACCCGAGCCGGGAATCGAACCTGGGGTTCTTGCGGTGAGGCAGCAGCATCACTCACTGCGCCATCGTGACGCCCGTTAATCAAAACTGAAAAGCATTTTGTCTTACATCTTCCAATCAAGGTGACTATCATTAATACGTGATGTCCTGTCAGTCAGTCTGTTGAGTGGATTGCCTGTCTGCCCTCCAGCGGGAAGGAGGTGGGGAGGGGGGTTTGTTCTGTAGCTCTCGGAAAAAAACGATCCAGCGTAAATGAAATGTTATTGTCAAACTGTGAGGACAAACGAGTGTTGAAATGCGTTAAATAATCCACGCATATGCTTGATTGTTATTGTTTGTTTGAAATTGACAGACGGTTTTATTCAAGAGTACCATCGTCGGTATACCCTTGCCTTGCGCCCTGTGTCTGCCGGGATAGGCTCCGGCTTCACCGTGACCCTGTATAGGACTAAGCGGTTTCAGACAATGAGATGAGATGAGAATTCGAAGGCTTTCGTGACTAATGGTACGCGATGAAATCCATTCTTCTGGGTCAGGTCACGAAAAAATCGTGTCGTTTAACCCTCCACTACCCGACACGACCAATTAGTAAGGCTTGTCACGTGAACAGAACGTGTCAATTCATCATAATCTCAGCACACCGGTGTGTGGGAGAGCAAACCCACATCATTTACATTGTAAACATTTACATTGTAAATGCTGTGGGTGTGCGGGTGTGGAGGGATAAACGACTCGATTTTTTGTGTGACCTAACCAAGAAGAATGGATTTCATTTTTTCAATAGATGTTAATAGAACGACAGAAAATTCCCAGTGAGCTTGCAACCTCTGGATGCGGGATTTCCGCGACACAGCAAGCGTTCAAATTAACCACAATAATTAATCACAAAGTGACGCAGCGACTTTACAGCGGTAAATTATGCAAAGATGAAAAACCTAATCCTAAATGCAATGTACAACAGTCGTTAAAATATTTGCAAAAAGGTGTGTAATTTAGAGCTGGAATTTATTTGTAGTTACAAGCATTTCTGCACTTTTAAGCCTCCAATTTTCACAACCTTATTGACCAATTCCTGTACTTGTGTTGCGTGCGGTGCGCGCAAATATATAGTTTGAAATGTAATGTAGCAACGCATTTACGATAATGTGGCAGGTCCCACATTCACATTTGCTGTTGGAAAGAATGATTTCCTTTAACGAAGCAACTCTAACATTCGTGGACACTCCGCCACTACATTAAACTAGGCTTTGGAAAATCCTCGACTATTTGCGTCAGTCTAGCTATTTAATTATGTTTTATCTACGATTTCAGGCACTGTTTTATTGCATGTGTGTTCTTATATCGCTATGTGGAATTACAGACACCAATTCCAATGTAGCCTCCGCTTAGAGGGCAACGTTATTGACTGCCCACTGGTCAATGCATTCGGAAGACATATAAACACAACTACAATAGTTTATTCCTACACCGGCATTTCTACGTGAGTGCATTGTTTACATGTGCTTGCGGATGGAGGGGGGGGAGTAGTGGCTCAGTGGTTATCTTACTGTGCCATGGACCAAGTGACAGTCAGTCCTGAGACCGATATTCACGAACCACACTGGGGTGTGGGTTAAGCAACTGACGTGGCAGATCTGGCCATTGAATACCTCTCAGTGACATAATTTATATTTTACTGTTAATATTGTTTCTCATGTATTGATGTAGGTTTTCACTGCTCGATGTATGACAATTGCTCCAACGTGGGAAGCAAAAGGTCGTAAACGAGAGAGGAAGGATGCTCGACATAGCTATGCTGAAAGAGCAGATTTTAGGAGGAATTAACTCATTCTAGTTCATGCATTTTACACGGGTCTGTAAACACTACATGTATGCAGTTTTTTTACACTGAAAGTAAAGGTGCTGAGCTACAGTTATTTCCTCTCGAGAGAGCTCTGGGGAGTACCCACACTTCACCGCACCACAAGTCCACTTTTTGATCATCCGTAATGTAACCCATTTATCCGGCTGTTTGGACGCTGCTGGAGAGGGTTCAGAAGCCTACACCGTTGTTTTTTTATTGCCGAGATTGCACAGCACAGTGACACGGTGTTGATAGTGGTTTGCACAGCTCGAGGTCTTAGAATTGCTCTCGATAGCTGCTCTCTCGGGATATCCGTGTCGAGAGTTCCTGCTGTCTCTCTCTCCGTGATGTTTCACCTACGTTGGAGGCATCGTCAGGCTCATGATACAGCAAATGTCAGCTTTTTCATTTGCCTGATGAGGCCTCTAACGTGGAAGGTGAAACCTTCCTAAGGAGACAGTTATTTTCCTAATTACAGACATATTTTGCAAATTTATGAATTACATTTTATAAGTTCATTAAAACAGTTAATTTGGATTTATTGGGTGATGAATAAACAGCTCAGTACAGAGATATGTTTTTGTATATATTCCTTTGTGTCTGTATGTGGCTGGTTTAAGAACCTCTTTGTATGAATTCCTGGATATTAGGCTTTTACTTCCGAATATCGACAGAACAAATGAAATGTTTGTAGCATTCAAGATAAATCTGTTACATACATCTTTGGAGAAAAAATACAAACGTTGGTGTAGAAAAAAATAACTTATTTACATATTAGTAATGAAGACATTTGATTAAAATTTAAATGTACATATTGTGCTTTGACGATTGCTTCCAAAAGCTGCTCTTTCGGGATAGCTGCATCGATCGCTCCTCCTCTCTCCTTCACGACGTTTCACCTCCCACGTGGGAGACATTCTCAGGCATTCTAAAACGTTCTTGAACGCCTTGAGGATGCCTCCAACTTGGGAGGCGAAACGTCGTGAAAGAGAGAGGAGGAGCGATCGATGCGGCTAGCCCGCAAAAGCAGCTTTTGAAAGCAATCATCATGCATCGAGCAGTGTATTGTGCTGTGATACAGCTTTAATATTCGTTTATGCACTGTGATATAATCCCAGCAAAATCTGAGTTCAATTCCTGGTGATCTGCACTGGTCCTATCCATCCACACTCCTTCATCTGCTTAGCAATGGCCAGTGCCGTGACGTTTGGTGAAGCTCAACATGTCGTGCAAAGGCCCTCATCACTCTCACCCTCTCATGACGTTTCATTAAACACTCGACATGGCTATTCAGAAAGAACAGCTATGGAGAGTAATTCTCATATGTCGAGCGGTGAAAACTACATCAGTATATCACTATTAATAATGCAATGCATTACGTGATTATATTAGCTATTTGGCTTTCTCATACTCATCACATACAGATACAGGGCCAGAGAGAGGCCGACAGACAACACAACCACTACTGTTAATGCTACTGCAGTAAGCTAGAGAGGGCACCTGTAGAAATATCAGAAATGGTACAAAAAACTTTTCTCTGTACTGGTAGCATAAAACAGAATCCTTTAGAATTTGAGCCATGGCAAGAAGACTGGGAAGCTCTCAGCTGGCACAGCTGAGAGCTTGAGTTTGAATGTCGGCATCTGTCTGTGATTAAACTGGCTTAATTACATACGGTGTGTTATGGGTCTCTTACTGGGAAACCAATGGATGAAAAAATAATAAATTTGGTTCTACATATATTTTGGCAAGATTCCAGCTCTGAAAAGGTATCAGCCCGCTTGTCATATAATGAGCTGTTAGTCCTGCTGGCAGAGTGGGGGCAGAAGTGCTTTTCCCTACTCTGTAAACCAGAGGTCACTTGGAGGAATTGCATAGACAGCTCTATGATATCTCCCTCCATGAGCTGTTCATGAACACAAAGGGTTACACTGCTCTTAGAGACATTTCAAGGGGTGCTTTGACAAATGATAGTACAATTAGGATTGAACTGGGGAGAAATGTACAAAGTCTACTTAAAATATTAACATTGAAACCGAGCAAAGTTATACATGAATTAATTAGAGTGGTATATGGTGTTTCAGTGGGGAATCCTCCAAGGGAGTCAACCTCAGTCGTAATCTCCGCCAGACCCTCGGGGGTCCGACTTGCTCATGCGGCCATGTGGTACATGCAGCCATGTGGCATAGGCTGCCAGGGGTTCTTCAGCAGCAGCATTAGCAGTTCACCGTCACTAGTGATGCACTCACCCAGCCGCCGACAGATGAGCAGAGGCCTTCTGGATGCTTTTCAATGCTTTATTCCACCAGCAACATACGGCCGGAGTAGTGGCCCACAACGAACTCCCACACATCAGTGCCGCGGCCTCCTCAAACACTTCCCAGGCAAGGTATCTCCTAGCACACACGCACCCGCATTTATAATCCCTTATGCACCCACTTTAACTGCCACCCGCATCTCCATGACGCTGTCTCCATGCATCCCCCCCTCTGCCGGGAAAAGATCGCTCTACTGCAAGCCTGCACCACCGGCACGAAGGTGTGAGAGGAGGGTGCCAGCGGACTCCACATTCCTAAGACCCCGTCATGCCAACGCATTAATGCTCGCACACAAAGCTGCGTAAGCACATAGGACTGCTGCCAGGCGTGCACATAGTCACCAGCACAACAACAACCGGCATTCACCACTAAGTGGATGTGACATCACAACGGTGCCTCTGCTAGGCCCTATGCAGTATGAAGGCTCGCCAAAAAGAAGTGAAAGGACAGACCCAAGTGTTAGGGGTTGTCTGTGATGCACCCCTAACACTGGCAGATGCACCCCCTGCGCTCCCTACTCTGCCAACCTGTTATGTTTCAGCCACCCGGTGGGCTGCTTTTGATAAGGACGTGAGTTCACAGTAGCCTTGGACTCAAGGTTTCCCACATCTTACCACTATGCTCCAACGCCCCCTTCAGTCTTTTTTGAGAAGAACCAGTCCACGGACCTCTTGTATCCCACAGAGGTCCAGGCGGTACTGGTCCAGCTCCCGACAGAAGAGTGGCAGCCTCTCCTCTGCAACGAGCATTCAAACATTCCACGTGGTCACATGATGCAGCTTTTTGTTTTGTTTCTGGAAGAACCCTAGGACTGGCCCTAGGAACCCTAGGACTGGCTCTACATAATGGGGTTTGCCTAGGAGACATAGGCATAAAATGCCTGTCCCCCCTGATCCTCCCGCAGCAGCTTAGGTGTTTCTTTTTCTTCCTTTCGTGCCTGAGTAGTAATGCAATTGGAGTTGGGGGGGGGGGGGTTTATCAGCCCCCTGCACCGTCCAGAGCCCCCTTGGCAGCTGTAGAGGCTGTGAGCGCAGCCACCACAACGTTACCAATTGGCACCATGAGTAGGAGGGGGTTGTTTTCTCGTTGGTGTATTCATGCGACTGCATAGTACGCGATGGGTGATGGCATGTACTGTTTTAGACGGTGATGTGAGTTGTGAAAAAACAGTTAATGCAACCACCTGGCGTCGTCCGCTTGGACGTCTCATGCAGGAAAGCCCCCCTGCGCAGCTGGCCCCAAGAGCCCTCGGGCATCCACCTTGCAAACCTGCACCGATCCATTTATTTGATCACTCCAGCCCATAATTGCGGCCGCTGTAACTCACATATTTTTTCCAGAAATGGTAAAAAATCTCTTCTCTTTGTATATCTGGTAACCCGATTTTGAATCCCACTCAAGCCAACACCAGTGATGATTTTATAAACCGATTCTTGGGCCTCCCCTAGGTCGCCTCCAATGAGTACCTAGTGTAGTGTGTGAACATTGTCACGAGGGAAACAAAGGCGGTGCCTGTCGCCCACGACCCAATACTGCAAATCGCCATCATGTCATGGCAGTTATTAGCATGCATAGCAGGAAGCGTGAATACAGATTTAAAAAAAAAACACTTCATTCATTAAATAGGACCAGCTGTAGCAGTTTCCCCCATAAGAAACACTTCTTATTTGACACAGGACATTCTGAGAGCAGACTGAAAATGAGCTGTAGCCATTTAGTGTTTACAGCCCTTAGCCAGTAGTGGAAATTCCACATTCCTATGGAGAGGGAGATTCTTTCCATACGAGATTTTCAACAAGATAATCGAAGCACTGATTTATAAAATAATACTTTTGTCTGGCTTTGGTTGTTACATTCAGCAATGGCACTTATGACAAATGAAACACTGAAACTGCTATATTTATATCAGGTCATTGTGAGGTTTTTTGGTTTCAGACAAAATCAAATTGCTTTCCTAGTTAATAGAATGTATTGACAAGGCTCGTGTGGCAGCCGGGTAACCTTAATGACATTGTTGCTGCTCAGAGAGGTCCCAGTTATTATCCGCTTCTTATGGATTAGCTGGAATTTTCCTACGCAGTGTAAAACTATTTAATCGATGAGGCCATGTGATAATGGGAAAAAGCAATTCCCTTAATCTAAAAGCCTAGATTCACTAAAATAAAATAACATTTCCTCGTTGAATGTTTGACGAAAATTCTCTGCATAATAAATGATGTTATATGCTGTACTCAGCTTACTGCATTCAATGCGTTTTCAATCCACTTGCTTATATAGCCAGTGAATGTTAATGAATGTTGTCAATAACAGCAAATAAACTTAGCTAGACTTCTTGAATAAGTACAGGTGTACCTTAGATACGACGTACCGAATTGAAAATAAGTGGATAATAATGTATTACGTTTGATAATTTTATGATTATTTAAACACATTCAGAAACTTATGAAACTAACCTGATTGCACAGACTTGCTTTAAATAAGAAGTCTTACGAGATTTCCAGCTCAAATGAACATCAAAACATTGTTCATCTGCCATCTACTGCCCCTTCCTCACAAAAGTGGTACTCGTTTTATTGATGATGTGAGCCTAGTGACCCTCCAAAGAGTGATTTGCATCTTTCCAAGAGTGATCCACTCACTCGTCCACTGAGCAGGAGTTCCACAGTTAGTTTCCAACGACACTCCGGTTATATGCAACAGGCAAGAGGATCTCAAAGAGCAAAGCCCTCCGATGTCTTTCGTGGCACTGGTCAATTGCGCTTAGCCTGGCTTCCAGCAATCCCATCTGGTGTCGCTAAAACCGTGCGACAGCTGCCATCTATGCCATTAATTAAAACAGTGAAACATTAGCAGTGGTAACTGATAAATATTCCACCCACGTTCTGAATGCTAAGTGAGCCAATGTTAATACTGGGTGAATTCCTCTTGTCTAATGGATTGCCATGTTGGGAGAGAAAATAATGTTACATTCCAACTCTGAGAAATAATTTATACATTGCAAGATATATTCGCTCATTTAATATCAACCACCCATGGATAAAAAACATCTATCAGAAATTCTAATAATTATCACATACTCTATATGGAATACAATTATTACTTTTGAAGTGATGATTGTTTGAAGTTTTGACAATTTAGCATGTGCAGTGTGATGCACTTGCTAATAACATTTCTAAAATATTATTCAACCGGCATAATTGCTTTGTATTTTGAAGTAAAGGTAGAGCCCTGCCTACTCTTTTACATCCGTCATCTATTGGAAAATGTAGAGAGTATCCACACTTTGCTACACTATATATGACGTCTGTTGACCAAATGGGTGAACAGAAATGTGAATATAAGTATACAAGAGGTTTTACCGTATCTGGCGATTATGCAGGTGTTAAGATCTTAACACCAGTATACATATATAAGATTACAAGAGGTTTTACCGTATCTGGCGATTTGTATACTGGCAAAAAAGTCCCCATAGCGTTAACAGCCCCACCTAAGAAATGTGAATATTTAAAAAGCTTCCACCATGTTTCAACCAGTGTCGGGAAACCCACCAATAAGCTCTCTATATGGGTTCTAATGCGTTGTCCAGAGGTGTTAGCCTTTCGACAACAAACGGCAAACACTGGTGAAACTAGGGTCTAAAGAAAGCCTTCTCTGTTGTGGGCCAATCAGTTTTAAGTACAATGCCACAATTATCAAAGCATTTATGTGCACGGTTTACAACAAGGATGTGTGTTTTTAAGCAAACTTAACATCTCTGTGAATGGTATCTTTTTGGTGTTTTAACATATTAGCACGTTTATTATTGCCAGAGAGAGTAAGTCTTTTTCGCTTTTAACAGTAAACTCTGCATTGTAAATCCAATGTAGTTATTACTACACCATATCAGGATCCAATTCTTTGAATATCCTAGCTATATAAAGCTTAAATTATGGTGCATTAGGTATTATTTGTATCTGCTGAGAAGATAACATGCCTGGCAAATTTGATTGGCACTAAAAATAAAATTATTGTAAAAAGTTTAACTAAAATTAAAATTCTAAAAGTCTTGATAGATCACTGTAAATAATAATAACGTTGGTTAAGCTAATTTAAATTTAAATAAGTACAAATTAAACACCTTTATGCGTTTAAACACACTACAGCTTGTAACGCTATATAATTAATGTAAAAAAACGTGAGAAACCTCGTAGCCTATAATATCTGCAGTGTAGCAATGTTGGTTTGCTTGGCTCGATGCATGATGATTGCTTAACAAAGCTGCTTTCAAGATAGCCGTGTCGAGTGCTCCTCCTCTCCCCTTCGGTGTCAAATAGCAACACAGCAGTGGTTCAGGCAGTTCAACCAAGGCTGTTATTTTTTATTGAAACTTTTTTTGAATTCGTACAAAATTTGGCGCATATTTCACTCGTGAAAACCACATTAGACAAAGTCAAACATTTGACCTAAAGTAAATGTTAAACAATAAGCTATAAAAATTAATCTTACCTCGTGATCGAATACCTTTACCAAAGAAAAGCCTCAATGCCCATGTCTATAAGCATGACGAATGCACACCTGTGTTAATTACCACTTTGGGATCATTACATTGTGAGTCATTAACAAACACGTGGTGAGCATCTGGACTAACAGAGGGCTTGCAAAGTAAAACATTTAGTATAATTTATTTTCATATATAGATACTTAGTTACTGTCCACTCATGCTCGTCTGATCGGTTCACATTGTATCCTTTAGAAAATACGGATTATCTGCACAAACATATAGATTGTTATTGTTTCTACTTGTACAAGCTGAGCTATCATGGACTTTGTATTACTGTCAGAAACTGAACCCATTGTTAATAATGTATTTGCATATATTGCAATCCAGGTTTTTCCATGTGAGAGAAACGTCCCATCACAACAGAGCTCTTGGGTGCATTTTCAAAACCTAATTTCTTACTGCAGACAGAACTTGCTGAGTAAAGGCACTGGCTCAAGCGGTGCAACTTGAATTCGGCCGGGTGTCTGTACAGTGGTAATATCCGCGCCTCAGAAAGAAGGCCCTGCTCGGGGCAGTTCGATGCCCACCTCGGGCGCTTTTCTGTCCGGAGTTTATATGTTCTCTCCCCCTTTTCCGCGTGGGTTTCCTTCGGCTTTACCGGTTTCGTCCCACAACAAAACACGCTCATTGATTAATTCGAGGATAACAACATAATATACAGGAAGCAGTGTCTGGCGGGTTGGCTCAGGCTGAATAATTCTCCTCGCCTCAGTATCTGTGTCTCGTCTATCAGCAGGATTATAAATTGAGCGTTTTGAATTGTAATATTAATATTATACTTATACTGTGTGTCTTGGAAACGCTAAAAGCAGGCGTGCCACAAACCACACAGCATTTGTCATTTTTACAATAATCACACTCTACTTTACTCACCTGCTTATAAACGGCTCACTCATTTTCATCACGCGGAGCGCCGCACGGATATAGATGCGAGCTTGTCAGGAAACACGGGGGGGTCCTGCCTAATAATGCCCTCCGCTGCGGAATGGTGAAGCGCTGCTTCGACGCATCTTTTGCAGATTTCCTCTTGCCATTATCGACTGCCACAAACTCCTTTCGCCAACAGATGCGATGTCCTCCTCACCCCATTCCCGAGGCACACTTATACTTCTTCTTCGGTATCCCGGCACAAGGCTGGGACATTTCTCAGCAGAATAGTGTCACCGCCCGGCCTGCTTCTCATAGTAAAGCAATCTGCGCACATCTCGCTTTAGTGCTGACGGGCCATCGACAGCTGGTCGGTGGTGCGTTTGCTGAGTTGTGATTGTGCTTTTATTAAAATGAGCGTCTCGGTTTTTGGTGAGTTTTGCTTTTTTGGCATGCTTTTGAATGAAATTGGATTCGGTTTGTGTATTGGGATGAAGGTGCAAACTTATGTGCATATCTTTTTTGTGCCAATATGTACATTACATGCAGTATACTTTATCATAAACGACAGCTGTGCCTTTAGTTGTGAAATTTTTTATTCCTTTCAATCAGCATTAACATTCTAATAGCGCTGAAGTACACCAATTTTCACCTTCAAGATAATGGAACCAATATCATGTTCTCTTTAGCTTTATAGAAGTTATATGGTGATTGTCATGAGTATGAAGGTTCGAGCTTTTTAAAGGTGCATGCAGGTAGACACTTGATAGATTTGCAAGACACAATTGGATCCAATTCAGCAAACTAAAGTCAAAGTACTTTACTATTAAACTCAGTTAATATATATATATAAAAACACGTTTTCCACGCAATTGTCATTTGCCTCTTCAGCTGCTTTAAATCATTGTTCACTGAAATAACACAAAGGGCATCTCAATCAATGTCAAATGCAGCTCTTGGATAGCACAATTTAGAAAATCATTTTAGTTCTATTTGGAGCTCTCCTTGACGGCAGTGTTATCTTCCTGGCTGCAGGTAGTTGAAATAAAACGCTGAGATTGTTTGAACAATTGGTTCTGTAATTTTTTTATTCTGTTAGTCACTTGGAAGGTCACACAATAGTATATGTTTGATGGCACTGGATTTACACACTGTGTTCTTCTCTGTGAAAACTCAATCCGGACCTTTATTGCATTTCTGCGAAAGAATATTGCTCCAGAAATAAAAGCAATCTCCCCAGCTCATCACGGCACCTGGACACAGTCGTACGTCCCGTAAGCGCTGTTTTCCCTTGGTGAGTGTCAAGCCACGTCACAGTGACGTGCGAGTTAACGTATCTCCTAAGTAATGCTTATTTACTTCAGTTTGCGTAACTGGAAAAAAATATAAACAAATAAACAAACATTTGTAGGGAATTGCTATTTCGAAGTTCTCAACTACAGAAAATCAATATTTCTTAATCCCATAGGGTGCTGTGGGCGCAATGTATATAGCAATATTAAAGCCTTAGAAAAGTGCACTCAAGCGGTATTGGGATTTATCGTGGCAGTCCGGTTTGGATGAAAGCAATTAATCCTGGGAGTGCATGAGTGGGTCTCAAATATGATCCATTTATACTTCATACACGTGCCCTGTGCGCAGGGAGCGGTCTGCGGAGACAGTCGTGTGCACAGGCGCAACAATTTTGGCAGGGAAAAAACGTAGAATACAATTATACTTTCAAACACAATGCCACTTCCCCAAGCCTACTGTCTTTATTATTGCATAAATCACAAGGACTCCGATGCAAAACAGTAACCGTGGCTATTCACAACGTTTTGTTGCCATTATTATTTGAAAAAAAACAGCTCTTGACAGCCGTGAAGCGTGCAGGGTACACACACACACACACAGCCGCTCTCGTGTGCAAAACTTGTGAATAAATACATGTCAAACCAAAATATATTACAATAATTTGCTTGTTATACGCATTTACAAACGTGCACTAGTGTGCATTTAAAGTCATCGTCATCATCAGTCTTCACTTTAAGGGGTCACGGGGAGCCGGAGGCTATCCTTGCAGACACATTGTGCAGGGCAAGGCCCTGCACACACATTGTGCAGGGCCTTGCCTGCACAATGTGTCTGCAAGGATGGCACGCATGTCCATCACAGGGCACCCCGAGCAATTTAGTCAAAAGACCAATTAACCTATTCAGCGCGTCTTCACTTACACTGTCGGGGGCAACCGAAATACCCAGATAAATACCACGCGGACATCGGGAGAATACAGAAACTCCACACAGAAGGGCACGCGAGCCGAAATTCGAACCCGTCACGTTCTTGCTGTGAGGCGACAGCGCTACTTGTCGATGCACCACCACGCCGCCTGTATTTTAATTGCACGTGTTAAAAAAACACATGGTACGAGGACAGAGCCAGTAAAAGAAAAATCTCAAAATCTAAAAGGCGATGAGGCGGAAATGTTTAAGCGATCGTGTCTGCGCTGGTTGCTGAATTTAGAGCCGTGACATACACTTTCTAAAGCCATATCAGTGCCACAGCACATCCATAAGAGATCTGGCTCACCAAGCGCAATATCCCAGTGTAAATTGCAGCAATAGTTATCTATTAAAAGGGACCAGTTATATGTGCAAGAGTAAATATTCCATTATCAATATTGCATTCATGGCCCATTGCCTACGAATTGCAGTGTACAATCTATGTTGTGCCGCTAAATGACCCATTTAATAAGAACACTTTCGCATTATGTTTAACGAGCTCGAATGTATCTTATTTTACACGGCACCCTTTGTCACCTGGCATAGGCGACCCTATACAGGATTAAGCAGGTATTGATAACGAATGAATACAAGTATTATCCACATATTTAATTTTGTGGAATGCTCTACGTGAAATCGTATCATTCTCTTTGTAATCTTCCTTTAAAGTGCACTGTGTGACATTTTATACGTTGTGTAGATTAAGCAAAATAATGTGTTAATTTAATTGTTACAGATGTGCCCAAAATATATTGCCTCATGATATTTTCCTAACATAAATGTAGGATAATTGACATGCTGTATGCTTTGTAAAAAAATATCTATGCCAAGAATGTCTATATGAATGCATACAATCTCTAATTGAGGCTGCAAAGTCTGAATACATCACCAGCATTTAAACTTTATGCGTACTGTAACCTGTAACCCCTTAAGATGTTTTCGTATGGTCTTCAAGAGCGTTACCTGCATTAATTTTTTAAAAAAATATGTTCTTAGTCTTAAATTGACTGGTAATTATTTTTTTCTGATGTGAAGGTGAATTAAGCCTGCCTGGCGTCTGCCCGTCTGTAATCTCTTTCTTCATGTGTTGGCCTTGTCTCTCCGTCTATTATCATCTTTCTGTTTGTTCGTCTGCCTGCATTTCCGTCCGTCCACAGGCCTGCCTCGTCAATCAGTCTGTATCTTCATTTACACATTTATCAGTTCTCCCATCATTTGTCAGACCCGATGTGTTCGTTTACACGTTGGACAATCGGTCTGCCTTGTTCGTGGCTGCCTCTTTAGCGGCCCTCAAAGTCTATCGAGCAGTTTGATGAATGTGTCAGGGCTGGCTCCAAGCCACTGTGGGCAACAGCGGCTGGATGGATAATCTAGCAGTTCAATGCACGTTCACCTTCACATTCAGTTTACTTATGTAAGTCCTCATTCTGCTTACATATGGCACTACTGTGCAGTAATTTAAGCATACTCTGTTTATGACATTTTGAACATACTGACTTGCTTACGCATGTCCAGTGCAATAATGGTACGTTTTCATTTGTTGAAAATTTGCACAAATATAGGTTACATAATGCTTAAAATTACGGTGTTTTTATTACAGCACAGCTTAACTATGCTCTTGGAATTAAATAAGTATGATACATTATATAGCTTTTGATGAAATACATTGGCAATTATTTTTATGACGCATATTTTTTTTGTAATAACGTAAAAGGTCAGGGCCAGAATAGTTTCTTCAGTTCATGCTCACGGAGAAACGGTGTCTCACAGTGCAGCACACTAGATTCCAAATATCTCTCAACCCAACGCATAATTACGGAAAACAGATGCAGCATATGCACTGATTGTATTACGCATGCCAAACGTTCATTTGCTCTTGGAAGTAATGCATATCGTTAATGATAGTAACAGTGGCATCCATGCTGGGTGCACGGGAAGTGGTGGATCCATGAAAAGAATAATTGAGATTATATGGCTATATGCTGCTCGGGACAGTGCCTTAGCCGGCAAGGCCAATACGCTGCGGACGGGCCATATTTCTATCGAGGAAGTGCCTAATAGCGACCAAACTTTACAATCTAGTTCGTATTGAATCGTCTTTACTGGAGTTATCCTGCCTCGTCTGATACTGTCAGCACAGATGGGCCATGCTGATGCATAAATCAATTATGTCGAAAGTTATAACATTTGGAAGGAAAGTATGTAAACCAAGCAAATCATTAAGGAAGGCATCTAATCTCTCTATCACCTCAACCAAGTCATTAACTTCCCGATTAACATATCCCCCGTGTAGCTTTAACAGACTGTAGCGTTGAGTGCCGTTAGCGAACACCTATGAAGGTCCACTAGCGAGCCTTTGTCTCCCTAGTGGAAATGTTTAGACACTTCCACTATGTACTCATTTGAAGCTGAGTTGCCCTAGTGGAGGTGCAGGACCGGTTCACAAAACCGTTACTGGTTGGTGGCCATGAGCGGGAATCGAACTCGGATATCCAGGTTTTTACCTCATGCTAACCACCGCACCACCTCTCGCCCAGCACAACCGCACACACACTTAGCAGCTCTAAGAGAGCAGTACACAACATAGGCAACAGCAAAGCTCAAAGGAATTCAGAGACAGTAATTTGTTTTTATAAATGTATGTCTGCATACATCGTAATTTGAATCTATTACCGCCCAATTAGAAATAAGAAAACAGTGATCTATCCCTGAAAACAATGGGTTTTCTGTAGTAATCATAAACCTCGTGTGCAGTTTGCAGTGGGAAATACAGCCAGGTTCATAACGTACACCCGGGTACTTGTAAATGCATGCTGCATAAAGATACTCCACACTATAAAAGCGATAATACATTTTGTTGTTTTCGTAACGCGATGTAATAACTTCTCCACTGAATATTTGTGACGAATCTCCCTCGAGAGACAAACCATTCCTGCAGTATCGGCACACTCTCATCTATACCACTGCCTCTTCCACGCATTAACGTCCTCATCTTAGATTAAAGCCATGGAAACAATTGCTCCTTATTGAATAGGTGACCCATGATTAAAACAGTGCTCTTGTGTGTATCTCGCTAACAGCCTTAGTTTGGGATGGAACGTTGAATCGATTCATCTGCTAGCATACATATATTTTATCGTGGTGCAGGTGTTTGCATATTTCAATGAACCCCTGAGCTATTTAACCTGAAGTCTGGTACTCCTGGTAGAGTCTTCCTTGGTGAATTGGTCTTGGGGGAGGTATTTAGCTAACGTCAATTGTGGTCATGCATCCATTTGTCCGTCCATTTGCAACAATAATTCTACTATACCATTATTATTTTTGACCGTCAGTCATCATACCTTCTATCAATGTCTCCGGTCCAAGCAAACGTTTTTAACAGTTTGAACCGTATAATTAACCAGTACTTTCAAGGACAAATGCGTTGTATTTGTTATAGAAGCCATGCATGTGCGTGTCTTTTTTCATCCTTGCTTTTTTATAACTGTCATTGATTCATAGCATCACCCCTGCTGCCACATTTCTCACAATAGAAAAAAATAAGAAAGAATCTATTAGTGCACTGAATGGTCCCCAAACATGAACAATTTATTAAAAATCGAAAGAGGGAAAACTGTTACGGGTCACTCTCCCACGAATCACCAATGCGCACCTTCAAATCCCGTCTCAAGATTCACTTGTTCCGTAAGGCCTTGAAGTCCTCTGATTTGGCCTGTTGATGATGCTCACTGCTGTGTTCATTGTTGACCTCTTCCCGCTCAGGAATATTCTTACTTCCTTTATTTGTTTTAACAATTATTTTATTATTGATCACATGTTTATGTCCTTCATTTATTTATAGTCAATGTTTTACTTATTTGATCTACTTTGATCTTCTTGTGATGCTATTCTCTCCATTGCACTATGCAGCGCTTTGCGACTCACGGGTTAAAGGCGCTTTAGAAATGCAATTATTAAAACTCCCTTTTTACATACTTTACAATTTGTTTAGCCTACTGTGAGGTGGGTTTTTGCGTTATTTTGTCAAACATTGTTTAAAATTTATAGCGGTGCACAAAATTACTAACTCTACTAATTATACATGCCATGGTACCAAATAATTGCATGTATTTATGCGAAAAGCAACTGTCTCAGTTCATGATCCTTTAACAAATTCCTTCACATAACATCGGAAGACATACACGCGCAGACGTGTGTGTGCCTCATGCCAAGTGTTGCTCCCAATTCATTGCGATTGCTCATAAAGCCAACATACCCGAGATGAGCTTTGCTAGGATGATGGAACAAGGCATGCTGTTATTTACATTCACACGTAATGGAAAAAAATGTCAATTCTCATTGGCGTTAAGTAACCTTTGAAAAATCTGCCCTCACAGCAAGAAGAAGAGAACAATGTACTTTACACTGTGCACGCATTGTGTGGCTGCACTTTCTTGCCATGTTTGGGCCGTAAGCTTATGTTTGGGCCGTAACAAATGAGACCCATTGCGGATGGACAAAGGGATCACTCGACACGGCTCTCCCGAAACAAGAGTGATGGAAATCAATTCTCAATTACACATGGAGTCGTAAAAAACGTCAGGCATTTACGTGCGAAACACGAAGAGTGTGATGCAAAACGAGGTTTTTAATAGTCTCATCACCATTGCAGAACACAGTGGAAGGAAAGGCGTAGAAAGACCCTGTGGGTACCTTTTTGCTGGTACAACGATGTAAAAATGAAAAATAATATTACTATTTCTAGCAACAACACAAGTATAAAGGTTTTCAAACACCACAGACACATTTCACAAAGTGTTAAGTTTGCAACAACAACAAAAAACTTCACATCCTTGTGGAAAAACGTACAAACTAAATTATTTGATATTGTATACATCGGGTTCTTTTTCACAATAATACAGTGTTCAGATATTAAAAAAATCAAATGGACACATTTCCTAAAGTGTCAAGGAAGCTGTCGTTTGTGTGAGCTAATGAGTTTCAAGGAGAAAACATACATTATCAAAGCGTTGTGTTTGTTTGTCTTTGCAAACTTGACATTTTACGAAAGATGACATATATACTGCCTTGTACCTTGTGTCTGCCGAGATAGGCTCCAGGCCCCTGTGACCCTGTACAGGATGCAATTATTATTATTATTAAGTGGGTACTGATAATGCAGACTTCTGCACACATGTGTTGGCTGTACTCGAGCGTTGTGCGGGGACCAACCTCGTTGTTTGCATGCAGCAAGTTGAGGAGTGATTAAAACGAAAAAGTTTAGGTGTGTTTTTTTTCTTCATGTCAGCGTGCAGCCAGTCGGATTTCACTATTCCATGACATGAGCATGTCAGTCGCACGCCTCCTTCCGCTCTCTGAGCCCTTTGCAAAAGCAGGGGTTTCCACCATCGTCCCAGATCATTCCTAACAGTTGGCCGTAATTCATGCTCAAGTGAACAGGTTTGCCTAGAAGCCTGCGGGTCGTTGACAATAAATAAACCTCATAGTCACGATTGTTCTCTCGCTGCCACACCAATTATATTAATAATAATAATTGCATTTATAGAGCGCGTTCACGCGATGGTCACAAAGCGATGCACAGAGCTGCGGAGAGAACAGTACGTCAACAACGACGATAAAAGAACAGCAAATCAGCAACGATAACCTCTTTTTTGACGTTTTTTCGTGCTTTTCTGTCATTTTCAGCTTTGACACAAGAGCGACAGTAGCTTGAATATTAACACAGCGCCCATATACATCCTTAAGAGGATTTATATTGGAAAATAATCCGCTGATGGTTCTTGTGAGGAACACATTCAGCTCCCAATTGACAATTGTGCTCCTCCAAAAAAGGGAAACACAATTTAAACAATAACTTATGGCATATATAATACATCCAGATGAAAACGCATTGAATATTCCACACACATCAAAAGACAGACATGTTTATATGCTGGTATTTATTTTCATATATAAATAATTATAAATATTATGTTGGGTTTGTTTGGGAGGGTGGGGGAGTAGACTTATCCTTATTTAAATGTGGTAGGGTCACGGGTGGTAACATCTGCGTTTCACAGAAATAACGTCCTGCCTGAGGCATTTCGATTCCCACCTAGGAGGGCACCTTCTATATGGAATGTTTTTTATAATAATAAGTAATTATTTTCCCGCTGACATCCTACTTAACAGTTTGCAGTGTGTGGAAAATGTTCTCGCCGGCTAGCTACATGGCTGCTTTACCCCTCTCCGCTCCTCGACGATTTCCTCGTACCTAAGTATCCATGTCTCGTCCATGACCAGGCGTGAAATTAGCATGTGTTTAAAAAAATTATTATCGTTGTTTTATTATTGTCTTCATTGGAAACACATTGCGCTCAGCAGTTAGAATGTGTGCTCAACCCCCCTCCCCTCTCGAAAAACAAAACACCAAAAATGGTTTGGCACTTGAGAGCGGCGGTCTTACAGAGGCCCGTGGTCACATCCACCACATCCCCAGACGTGCAAATCGAAATCTCTCAATGCTTGACGATTATCTCGGGTAGCAGACGAGAGTGGTGTGAATAGCTGTGAGCTGCAGCTGTCAGGGAAGTTTTCCTGGGACAGACACGTGTGTGCGCTTCACACTCGACGAGGAGGGGGACCAGCTGTTCCAGTCGAAACACCGGAATACCATTTAATTGCCTATACCGACTGCTCGCCTGCAGGCGCCTGGTTCTCAGCTGTCAGCAAACGATGATTGGTGCCTGCACCATGCCAAACAGCTGTGGACAGGTGGGCAGAGAAGGGTCAAATGTCATGGGCAGCCATCATTCAGCCAAAAAATTCCATTAGGGCAGGGCAAAAAAACACAATTTCATAGCCCACTGCAGACACTTTCGCATATACTTTTAAATGACAGTATGTCACTTTGAGTGTGTTATGCAGTACCCACAAATTGCCTTAAATTTTATCCATCTGAAGTATAAAAAATGCAGTCGTTTTGAAGATTAAGTACGTAAATTCAGATAAAATAAAATGTCTCCAGCAATTAGAACGTGGTGGAGGGATTTGTTGGCCCCAATGAACCTGGGAACTGTGCTGTGCGGCGCCTTGGTACCTGGTAGGGTCACTCTGATGAACAGGCAGTGAACCCGCTCTTGGCACGGACCGTTGCAACGTGGGAGCTCGAAAATTGGAACTCTCCCAAAGTAGTGGCATGAGGAACTGAACCTCGGTGTGGTGTGGGAGATGCAATGGAGTCAGATCCCCAGACAACACCTCATACTACAAACCGGAGTCATAAACAACACACGTATTTATTTGATATTCACTCCCCTCAACCCATCCCCCGCCCTCTGGAAATGACAATGATGGAACTGGTTCGTGTAACAACAGTATACTTAACACACTTCCCCTTACAGTTCCCAAGCAGGTGATACACTTTACACGCCCTGCCGTTCCCAGGCGGGTGGTACACTCTTTAACACACGAGCATTCAACACAACGCAAATCCTGACCCAATCTAAGCGCCCGTAACGGTCACACCTGGTTAGTGTTCCTCGTGGACACACACGATAGCTGACATATACTCTCAGTTTCTCCTATCCCAGGCGTACACAGAAACCACTAAGTATTTATCTAATAGTAATTGTGTTAATAGAGCGCTTTTCACCCGAGGGTTACAAAGCACAGAGCTGTGGAGAGAATGGTATGCAAACAACAACGACATAAGAACAGAAAATCAGTAACAATAACGTTTTTAGGGGTTTTTTTACAAATCCGATTTGTGGCGAAAACGGCGTAAACAACATCAGGATAGTTCAACTGAAAGTCAAATAGAAGCAATAAAGTATAGGTTATAAAGTAAGCGGGAAAAAATAATTCTTCAACAAATAAGGAATAAATAAATGTTCCCGAGCAGGCGTAGGTCAACAGAAAGCCATCATCCCAACGTGACAACATTGAGCCGCATCAACAGTTCTAGCCAGAGCTTGAAAGCCTTACGGAACAAGTGAGTCTTGAGACGAGAGTTGAAGATGCCCAGGGACTCAGCTGATCGAATCTCCAATGAAGAGGCATTCCAGAATCTAGGAACAGTGGAGCAAAGTGGATTTGAGTTATGGACAATGTGTGCTTGAAGAGGGACACAAACGAGCGGTATTTTTTATCAAGCGTCGAGCTGCAGATCGTCTAACGTATTGATTCCTCTGTACCCAATATTGTACGGCTTAATACGGGGATGGCGGTAGAAAAATAAATTTTAGGCCTTTGTTGCTGGCGCCCCAGTGGATGTAACGAGGGCATCGAAGTATCATCAGCCCATAGCAAATGGCCAAATATTGGGGTTACAAGAAACTGATTTAGGAATCAAGATCTTTAGAGCTGCGCATGTTGTAAGGTAATCATATCAAACAGGGGCCGGAGTTCAACTATGGAGACAAAGGGCCACATTCAGAATGCGATGCCAACACATCACGGGGCACCTCCCCTGGTGTAATTTGCTCAGCAAGCCAATCAACCTCGAGAGCTGCGAATCCCTGAATTGATAAGAGTCACGGTGTTTGAGGTGGAAGTCATAGTTAGAGATGGGAGTAACAGTGTTGAAGATGGAAATCAATGTGTTAGAGATGGCATTATAATAGATAGGAATCACAGTGTTCGAGATAGTAGTGGCAGTGTTACAGATGCAAGTCACAGTTGTTAGAGATGGAAGTCACAGTGTTGGAGATAGGGGTAACAGTGTTAGAGAGATGGGAGTCAGTATTAGATATGGGAATCACAGTTTAGAAATAGGAGTCACATTGTTCAAGATGGGAGTCGCAGTGTTAGAGATGGAAGTCACTGTTAGAGATGGGAGTCACAGTGGTAGACCACTAAGAACTAGAGAAGAGTAAAACAGAGTTATATGATAAAAATAGTTTCAGACACACAGAATGATTTGTAAAACATGTCGAAAAGAGTGAATAGCATTACACGAAGTTAAATTAATGATTTAGACTAATAAGAATTAAGAAAAAGAATTAACAAAATAAACTATAAAAAAACGGATTCAAAACACACCCAGAATGACCTTCAAAAAAACGCGCCCAGGTGCAGCAACAGCACCTAGATTGAGTGGGCGATGATATGTTACCAATATTGACGATATAGCAGGAATATGTGGATGGTTAAAGAGTGATAATGAAGTGAGGCGAGCGACGAGGTGCAGATGAATTGGGCACCCAGCTCTTGCAATACGTGTCGAGGCCTCAGTTGCTCTAAGTCGAGAAGGCCCCAATGTTTCAAGCGTAAAAATACTATGGACAATTAATTATCAGTAGAATTAAAGGAAATCGAAACAAAACCAAGGCAACAATAATAGAGTGATTTAGGTTGCGTCAAATACACTCAAAAATAGTGGTTTATCTTTCAGATGTTGGAGCGGCTTAGAGTTCAACCCACCCAAGTCTTCGAACATCTGGCTAACTCTACACAACACTTATCAGTCCAGACAAGGTGAATGCGTATCCTCGAACAGTCTAGCTGCTGTCGACCTCACCTCGATGGTGCAGTCACTGACGTGCTGTAACGATGTGAAGAGCAAAACTGAAGCTACAACAGGTTTTACCGTATCTGACGATTATGCAGGTGTTAAGATGTATCTGGCGATTATGCAGGTGTTAAGATCTTAACACCTTAACCTGGTTGTAATCTTAAAACTAAAGCTGTTGCCAATGTGATGAACAGTGCTCGCCAGATTATGTTGTAGCTCGTCTGAGCTGGGCCGAGTCACACTACAGGGTGTCTCGTGCAGCATCGCACTCATAGTACCCGTGCAACTATTGAAGGGGTGAGAGAGTCCTTGCTGGTCTCGAGCTGATGATATGGATATTTTGTGCTCCTCCTCCGACCGCTCATTGAGCCGAGCCGACCAGACATTCTAGGCTGGGTCTGAAGCCATCGTGACGAGGTCTTTTACATGAGAGGGGTCCGCCTGGTGCCCGCTTGAGTCTGCGTAGTCGCCACGTGGCGCGGCCTGTATCCTAAAGCACTGGATTCAATCGGCGGTGTTTCCAAGTCGACCAGTTTTTTTTTCTACGTGTTCCCTACATAGAAAGTTCTTCCTCCAACGTAACGCGTACACTTTTGGTGGGTTGACTGTGGTTTTTTTTTTAGTTCCTATCCTTCTTTCCTGTCTTATTCTGACCCTTGCACAATTCTGCTCGCATCCTTCACACCTCTTTCCCCATCTTCCAGTGTCGTCTCCCTCGGGTCTCTACCGGCTCTGGAAACTTCCAGTATCGTTAGCTCCTCCCCTTACACAGGGTCTCCCTATTTACCCTGGCAACATCACTCTCCTAAGTTCTGCGCACATCTCCCTCTATATGCCTGGATATGCAGTGTCTTTATACAACCTTATCCACACTGTCCTCACTAATTACATATGCACACATTCTGCATTCACTCACCACACACACACACATATATCCACAATCAGCCTCCATTTGTGACAGTCACCGAAAGCAGATTGGCTCAGATGAGGGGCCAGATATAACAATCAAAACGACCCTATTAAAAAGAACAATTTCACTGGTACAAAGAAAACTGGGGCCGACTTCTAGAGCTAGGCCTGTGAGTGGAACTCACAGGTGAGCACCTGGTGACCAGGTGACCCATGTAGCCCAGTCGGACACAGCCCATAAAAGTGACGTGGGGCCACTGCTTTGTGGGCCTACGAGCTGCAAGAAAAACCAGCTGCAAGAAAAAAGTCAAGTGCAATTCCCCTTGGGCAGCAGAGGCAAAGTCGGTCTAGACATGCTAGACTTTGGTAATGGAAACTGGGTTTTGGAAGGGGGAACATAACCTCTGAGTTGATTTTGTCCCAGTGAATGAGAGGGTTCCCTCAATGTGACTTCGGGGGTGTATACACATACAGCAGGGGGACTCTGACTGCTCTATGTGCATACACACACCAAACTTCTTTAGCGTACACTACCTTCTTGGATACAGTGGGTGGCATGCTGGAAAAAACTCCACCTGGTAATGCCACAATGCTACTGGGATACTTCAACGAGCATGAAGGCAATGATAGAAATCCTGAAGGGGTTTGATTGGGAATAATGGCCTGCCCAATCTGAACACGAACAGTGCTCTGTTATTGGACTGTCCATAACAACTCCATGTTCGAACATAAGGAGACTCATAAATGTACCTGGTTCCAGAGCACTTTGGGCCAAAGGTCGATTATCAACTTTGTAGTTTGTCTAATTGGACCTGAAGCAACATGTTTTCGGCTCGCGAGTGAAGAGAAGTGTAGCCGGCACCAACCTGCACCATCTCTCTACACCCACGATACGGCCGCCGATCGCACGAGATACTGCAGCCCGGCGCCCAGGCCAGTTAGATGTCAGATAACCAGGTGAACTCAGCGCACGTGAGTGCACACGTAGCGAGGGGGTGATACGGATTGTAAAGTTCTGCGTTGTGTTTTTGTTCAATCTCCCTCGCGCATTCACCGCTCCTGGTCCGCCGACACTCTATGTTCTTCTTCCACCACAAGGACTCGATCCCACAACGTATCTTCTCTCGAAATGATTAAATGTATTAACTCCGCAGGCACAGCACCTGCAGCAACAGCCGTTGTAACACCCGCACGTTACAGTCGCATTTAACCCCTCTCGCTCGCCTGCAGACAGTGCAACACATCTTATTATTAAACAGATCCTATACATGTTTCTTACATATACACTCTTCATTTTAACATGTTTCGGCGAAATGTTAGGAGCAACAAACCAATGCGACGGACAATGATGCTTTAAAACAGGCTCCATTCGGACTCCATGTCCTCAACTTTCTCCGGAATGTGTGAGAAACATCTCCGGAGGACCTCGCAACAACTCCGAACACACTG
>JAZEWT010000011.1:23939643-23951179 GCA_036362905.1 Mordacia mordax
GACTGTACGTGGGGGCGTGCGTAATGCTGTGACACCACGGCTCGACTGCGGGCTTGTGACGGCTTACAGCGGCAACACCATGGCGAGGATCAGCACCCACTCCTCCACCGATCAGCCAGCGAGCACGGACGAGCAGAGACTTTCTTAATTTTAAAATGCTTTATTGGAACCAGCAAGACACGGGCCCGGAGTGTAGCGACACAACAAGCAGCCTACATCGTGACGCTCCTTCTCGTTCCCCCAGGTGACTCTCCTCTCCCTCCAATCCCTCCCGCCTATATATCCCCGCGGGCCCCTTCTAGCGCCTTCTAAATGACATCACCTTTCAACTGTACCACATCACGAGACATCACGAGGCAGCTGAGTCACCATATCACAGCTGACGCCCCCCCCTCCGCGCCTATATTCCTTAACTCTGCCATACTAACACAACCGCATCATTCCTCAATTAACATTAATATGTGCGGCATATATACGTGCAATTCATCTCATCCGTTAACACTGGTTACACTGGGAAGAACTGGTAGAGGACCCTTTCCAGAGCGATTTCAGCTCCGACCTCCGGAGATGTTTCTCACACATTCCGGAGAAAGTTGAGGACATGGAGTCCGAATGGAGCCTGTTTTAAAGCATCATTGTGGAAGCAGTTGTTTGGAACTGCAGCCAGAAGGATGTTGGTGCCTGTTACGTGGAAACCTAAGGGCCTGCTGCTAGACGCCAGTGGTAAGGAAAACTGTGAAGCTGAAAAAAGAGTCCTTCCGGGCTTGGTTGGCAAAGGAGACCTCTGATTCGGCGGATAAGTACCAGTGGGCCAGAAGGACTGCAGCTGCAGTGGTTGCAGAAACGAGAGGCCGGGTGTGGGAGGAGTTCGGAGAGGCTATGGAGAATTACTTTTGCCTGGTTTCAAAGAGGTTATGGCAAACCATCTGACTGCTCAGGAGGGGAAAGCAGGGTACCGCCCAGGCTGTTATCAGCAAGGGCAGGGAGGTAATTACCTCGATTGGGGATAGAGTCGAGAGGTGGAAGGAACACGTTGTCAGCCATTGCCAATGTATATTGGCAAAAAAGTACCCATAGCGTTAACAGCTCCACTTCAGCTATAAAGCATTGAAACTGTATTAACCTGAGCTGACTGCCTTTTGGCAACGGCTGACACCGGCAAATAGGCTCAAAAGGAAGCCACTGCCTGGTGAAGGTCGGTCAGTTTGAAGGACAATGCATAGGTTATCAGAGCTACCTGTTTGCATATTTTGCCACTAGTATGTGTGGCTTTTGCAAACTGGACGCATTGTGAAATGTGTCTATTTTGGTGTTTGGGATCTTAACGCTTCCTCAGACCGTGATCTCCAACGTGCACTGGAACAGTTTGCTGTCGGGTGTCAGTACCTCCAAATTTGAGGCCATGGTTCTTGCCAGGTAGAATGTGGCTTGCCTCCTTTGGGTGGGAGTGAGCAGCTGACTCAAGTGGAGAAATTCAAGTTCATAATTATACAAATATATACCAGGTGAAGTTAAATAAAAGTGTGCAAAAACACAACCCATTTAATTGGATTTTGCAATTATTTTGGCTAAATTCTCAAGTCTAGGAGTGAAAAAAATATCCTTTTACAATGCGACAAGCATTTCTGTCCGCATCAGCACGTCCTGAAAAGTGCTGTGCCCCCTTGTCTCGATAAGAAGTCAGGCATATATCCATGCCATCTCCTCCGATGGACCCTTCTCTAAAACAGGCGTTGCACATCATTGCATGAGAATTCTGGATGGGTTCGTCGTATCGCAATGTAATGATGATAGCGCAACCAGGATTACACTTTGGGGAAAGACAAAAACAAATTTAATTGGTGGAAGGCGTGGGATGCTTGCCATTTATGGTATGGTGAATACACTGGCAGTGTAAAAACATTGGTAAAATAATTAGTTGAATAATTTTTGTACCCTTCATTTGTCTGGCGGTTTTTCGAAAGGCCACGTAGGTCTTTGCAATCAGTTCAATGAGTTTGGCAATATTTTGTCAGTTCCCAAAGTATCAGAGCTGCAATATCATGTATGCCAGTTTCCTCTGATATCTGAAAGTGACATTTTTATACGTGTCCTGAACATCACTTGTTTTGTCTCCCAAGTCCTTGCCTCACGCTACTTTTAACATTCTACCCTGTCCTTAAACTTAGTGTCTGCGAATTGTTTATGACTTTTTAATTTAAATGGAATACTAAGAATTACAATTCTCACGTTAAAATTTATTTATTTTTGTCTCTTTGACTTATTTCTATGCAGCGTGTATTTTAGATGTAGAAATTGGTAGGGGGGGTCAACTACTTATTTCATTTTTAACGTTACTCTTCTTCAAAAGTATTTGCTGGGGGGGTTTTATTCCAAAAGTTTAAATATATGTATAGAGAAGGATTGCTTCTTATCATCTTTTCCATTAAAACAGACACTTCATCCCAGGAATCTGACATTCTCCCCTTGCTGGAAAGATAAAAGCTATTCCGTGCAAACCCTGAATTATTCATGACCTAAAATGCTTACACTGGCAAACGTGCACTGCCAACGTTTCTTTTTACTTGCTGGTTTAAACTTGTCGCTGAATAGCAAATTATAGCACAGAGCCTGCAGTTCAAATGGTTTGGGAGAATGTCATGCAATAAGAAAGTATGGGTAGAAAATTATGTGCATAAAAAAATAGAGACTCCTGCCCCTTTTCCTTTTATGTTTAAACGCAAAAAAAAGGTGTTGCTATTTTAATGGAAATACTTACATAAAATTCACTTGTGAAAATGAACTGAAGCAAATAAGGCTGGACTAATACATTTTGTTGAAGTTTTATATTAGTGTGATTGTACGGACATTAGTGGCAAAATAGTTTTCAGAAGATGACAGAGGTATGTATAATATTAATAATTGAAAACACTACCACATAACATCCTTGGCTTTAATGCAGCAACCCTTCTTTAAAAAACTAGCTGAAGATGCATTTAGTATTGGCCAATGAACAAGTCCAGTAATGAAACAGAAGCCTAAAGTAAAAATGTACCCGAGAGGACAACTGTCAGTAGTGTAGCAATGATTAGTACTGCTGTGAGGTACCTTTCTGTGTGGCGCATGCATGCTCTCCCTATGTCCTTGTTTTACCAGCTACTTTGGTTTCTTCCAACAGTCCACGTGCATGCTGCATATGTTAATTCTCCTGACTACATTTCAACCTATAGCCTTAGATATTGTAACTTATCTCCTTCCCGCTAGACAAATGTGAAAAAAGAGCTATGTCGCTCAATGTTTTCTTCCAGCTCAAATAACAGCTGACTGAATGGCTACTATGCAGACAGCGCGATGAGGTCAGCTCATGTGCAGCTGGAGAAAGATGGATTGTGGCGTCACAGGACCTTGATGAATAGATAAGCCTGATTTGGGCAATGGATAGATCATGACCGATGGTAATTGTGTAATAATCAGAACCAATTAAGGGAGTATTGAAATATAAGGTATTAGTAATCATAGTAGACAAGGCAGTGGAGATAAGAGGTTATATTTTTAAGAACATTTTCAAAAATTGCAATTTCTGAAATATTTTCAATCTTTACCTAGATAGAGGACTGCCCACAATCAGTCATTCGTGAGGAGTTTTTTGACTATATCTCACCAGACTTGCGAGTATGGGATAGAGAAATTGGTTGTCTAGAACCAATTCAGATTCTATTAGCCTCAAATGTAAGCCATGGCAGCAAATTAAACTCGGATTTGAGTGTTCATAGCCACCAAGTTACTGTGCAGCCCTAGTGTTTATGACACAAATATATGCAGTTGATATGTATAACCCGGCGAAGGACTGGCGTCCCGTCGTCGGGTGTATTCCTGCCTTACGCCCTGTCTTTCCGGGATAGGCTCCGGCTCACCGTGACCCTATATAGGATTAAGCGGTTTCAGATAATGAGATGATGAGATGAGATATGTATAACACCTAGAATACTTTTATTTTAAAATGTATAACCTCCTCTTGAACATTTTCTCTACACAACCGTACGTTCATACACGCGTACATATGGATACAACTGCATAACATATACATACTTACTGCACCTTAATTGTTTAATGGACAAGTAAAAATGTCAATGACATATATAGAAAAACACACACATACATCCCTGCCTGGAAGCGACAATAACTTCCTTAGCTGCTTGCGCCAGTTTTGCTGTTTGCCATAATTGCACATTCGGGGCCGTAGCGAGCAGCGCAGCCTAGGAGTGAATCTCAGTGGCAAGGGGCCAGCATTGTTCATCACATCACCTGCAGTTGCGCTGCGTGTCACCTCCATTCGTACCGATTCATTGCCGCTTTATTTTTGGGCTTTGGGGAAATTCGTTTTTGGCGATCTTCTCAAACTCTAGGCGTTTACAATATATTTGTAAGGGGAGGGGGGTGGGCTCTCCCATCACGTTATTGTTGTTGATTGGCCGTTCAGGTGTGTTGTTGCTGACAATGCCGTTCTCTCCACAGCTCTGTTATAGCGCTTTGTGACCCTCGCATGAAAAGCGCTCTCGAAGTGCAATAATTATATATTTCTGTTGTGACATTTCATGATGTAATTTTAAATGTTTTTTTATGCAAATCTACTCCACATGCGATATGCTATATGGATGCTTATTATTACAGGGAAAATAAGTAAGCAGCGAGCCTGCAAAGCTCTAGCTGCGGGATTCCTGCGACACACTCAGACTGTGAGAATTCTCAGGACAATGGCTGCTAGTCTCTGGCACGGCACACGAGGGTTTGGTGTTGCAGAAAATCAAGCCTGGCTGTGTTCGTCTGCCCAGTGCAAATATTGACAAATCAGAACAGCACACCGGAGACTCACAATCCAGAGGTCACCGCTTCAATTGCCTGGCGTGGCAGTTTAAACAGTATGTAAGTTTCTCAAATCCGGTTCATGTCTAACCAGGCAGCGGTATACATTCGCGGTTGGTGGTAACGAGCGCCCGTAATCCATCACCACTGTGGAGGCGAGGAGCACAAATGTTGTGCAACTCCCCACCGGTTAGAATCGAAGTGCCGTCCCTAGCTTGCAATGAAACAACAACCGCGTACTGATGTCAGTCTGTTCCATCTGCTTTGAATAGAGCAATCGTTTTTAACTGGTAGGTCGCGAATCACCAGTGGGCCGCGCACGCCACCTAGCGGTCTGTGGAGACCATACCCAAGTGGGCCTTGAGGTGCAAAAACTTGAGAACACCTGAAAGAACGATGATCCATTGGTTGAAAACAACTTGACATACAGATGACTGAAGAGCCTGGGCAGTTTGTTGGCCCCAACTCAAGGGTTGACTGATTTCACGCTCGTCTGAAGTTCCCCATGCTTCGGGATAAAGCTGTCCCTTCAAGAGTGAGTGAAGACCATGCCCATTAAAAGCTAGCATTGTTATTATTTTTCATTATTCTTACAACTACAACGTTGTGTTCATCATTTTAGATGTTTATTATTACAGTGAAAATTTAAAAGTGAGCTTGCAAGCTCAAGATGCAGGATTCCTACGATTCAGCACCGGCACCTATAAAAATAATAAATTGCATTTATAGAGCACGTTTCACCCGAGGGACACAAAGCGCTGTACAGAGCTGCAGAGAGAATGGGATGCCAGCAACAACAGCAAATCAGCGATAATAAGATATAATTAGGGTTTTTTAAAATATAAACGTCGATGCAGAAACACATGTAAAATATGATCTGACTTTGAACTAAAAATTTAAAATGCTAAATTATCAGTCATAAGTAGAACAGGTTTTTGCCATTGCTGGCAATTATACACGTGTTAAGATCTTAAAATACCATAATAGACACATTTCACAATGTGTCTAGTTTGCAAAAGCCACACATACTTGTGGCAGAATATGCAAACAATATACAAGGACGTAAAATAAGCTATAAGCTATTAATGCAATATGCATTGTCCTTCAAACTGATTGACCTACACCAGACATGGCTTTCTTTTGAGCCTTATTGTCAGTGTTAGCCAGATGATGCCAAAAGGCAATCAGCTCAGGACAATGCAATATCAATCTTAGTAGCTCAGGTGGAGCTGTTTAAGATATAGGTGCTTTTTGCCAGTGCACATATGTTAATGAGTAGAACAGGTTTTTACCATGGCTGGCAATTATACACGTGTTAAGATCTAGATTGATTTCACAATGTGTCTAGTTTGCAAAAGCCACACATACTTCTGGCAAAATATGCAAACAGTAGCAATAAATTATACAAGGACGTAAAATAAGCGATTAAAACAATTCTGCAACAAGGAAAGAAGGAATAAATGTTCCCGAGCAGACGCAGGTCGAAGGAGTGCCATCATCCCCGCACAACAACACTAAGCCGCATCAACAGTCCTAAGCCAGAGGACTTGAAAGCCTTATGGAACAAGTGAGTCTTGAGACGAGATTTGAAGATGCCCAAGGACTCAACTGATCGAATCTCCAACAGAGGAGAATTCTAGAGTCTGGGAGCAGCACGCGAGTAGTAATCGATTCGTGAAGAGATGAACATGTGTCTAAGCTTCTCCAGCATCAGCACCTAACAGGATGTTGCGCAATCTGGCTATATTCCTGAGATGGAAATAGACTACCATCGTCACCTTGTTGATGTGTGTCTCGAAGGTGAGTGAAGAATCAAGAGTCAAGCATCAATTGGATAAGTTCAGCCTTGGACAATTGGGGTGCGTGGTTCCAACAAGCATAACTTCTGTTTTATCACCTTTTCGTTTTAGAAAATTTGAATTGAGCCAGGCCTTCACAGTTGACAGTGAGGATGACATGCAAAGGCCAGACACATTGATGGATGACTTTGCGTGGATATAGATGTGGATGTCATCGGCATCGCAATGGTAGCTGATATTGAGGCTATGCAGGATATGGCCAAGAGGTTGCATGCAGATGATGAAGAGGAGTAGGCCGAGAACTGAACCCTGAAGACACAAAACAGGATAGATATCTTAGTTTAGTCCTCCGAGGCTGACAAACTGCTTATGGTCAGACAGGTAGGAGCTTAGCCAAAGCAGGGCACTGCCAGAGACCCCTATACCCTCCAGTCATTCAAATAAGATCGGGTGGTGAAAGGTATTAAAGGCATCGCACAGGTCCAGGAAGACAAGAACACTTGGCAAGCCTTCATCAGCCGTGACGAGTAGGTCATGAGCTACTTTTACCAGAGCAGTTTCACTACTATGGCTGGATCTTAACCGAGGTTGAAAGGGATAGAGAGGTCATTGTTAAGAACATGTTTCTGGAGTAGCGCGACTACGGCATATTCAAGGACCTTAGAGATGAATGGTAGATTTTAGATGGAGCGATAATTATCAGGGATTTTCCAATCGAGACCAGGTTTTTAAAGCAGGGGGGTAACCGCGCCACATTTGAATATTGTGGGAACTATATCATAGTGAAGTGAGTTATTTCAGATTAGTGACGAATGTGGGCAAGGAATTTGAAATATGCTCAGATGATTTTATATGGGAAAGGATCCAGGGAACAGTTTGTGGGCCGAGATCTGGTAACTAAAGAAGAGACCTCAGATTCCATTAATTTAGAAAAAGTATTTGAGGTTAATGAAGGTGGCGGAACATTTATTGAGGTAGTGGTTGGTGGTTGAGGCTGAGTCGAGATACGATGGACTTCAGTTTTTTCTGAGATAAACTGAAACAACTGATCCACCTGATCTTTATTAGTGAAGAAGAGGTGAGGGCGAGTGACTGCTCAGACGACAGAGCTGATTAATAGTCGAGAAAAGAATCTTGGGCTTGTTGCAGGAATCAGCCAGAATGCTGGAAAAATTAGCTGGTACGGGCACAGTCAAGTGCCTTCCGGTAGCAGATGAGCTGTTCCTTAAAGATTTGACCATACCATGGGGATGGTTTTCTGCCTGAGACATAACGTGATTTAATGAGGCCATATCGTCCCATATGCTTGATAGCACGTTGTTGTAAGTTTCTGCTGTCATATCAGAGGTAGAGTGAGCCGAAGCAATGAGTAGTTGCTGCAATGAATGTGTCTGGAGTGAGGGCATTAAAGGTTTCAAAATTGGATATGGATTTGGCTCTTGGTGATGGAATTTGAAGGAGGTGCTTGAAGATCAAACCACACAGTGGAGTGATCAGACAGACCAGGATCAGTGACTGACAGGTTGGTTACCAATATGCCCCATGAGTAAACCAAGCCGAGAAGTCTGTGAGTGGCAGATGTCACGTGTTGAGTGAAGCCAAGTGAGGTCAGAATGGCCATGAGATCCCTTGCAATTGGGCTCTTTAGAGAGTCAACATGGATGTTCAAATCGCCAAGAATAAGGATCCTTTCAGAACTGGAACACATTTTAGAAAGAAGCTCAGACAGGTCATTGACAAAAGAAATGGAGGCTCCATGTGAGCGGTAGAGCAGTATCAACTCCACAGGTTGAACCGACCTGTGGAGTTGCTCGAATAAATTGAATGTCGGTAATGAAATCGGTCGGATGTCGGCAGTCGGCACTCTCTAACACTGCCTCCTAACACGAGACAGCTAGATGTCCATTATTACAGCAGAAAGTACCCAGTGAGCCTGCGAATTGTGGATTCGAATTGACCAATGCAACAACATTCAGCTGAACTGAAAAGTGCATACTGTCTTACACATAGTGCGGTCGCCATAACAATCCATCATTTTTTTCATCCTCAACAAATAAGACAAATAAGATGTGCTGAAGGGCTCTATACACTTCAAGTGTGTAGCTGTAGCTATTGTTACAAATCATTATTCAAGAACACATGGGCAATGTCCGAAGTATGCCGAGGTTATTACGTTGTTCCTCTTGTCAAAATGTGCAGAATTTGTGTAAACGGATGCAAAATTATTTACGCAGTCATGTTACTGATAACACCAGCTATGAATAATTATTAAAAAAATGAAGCCATGCGAAACGATGTTAGGCCTAAGTTTCTGCGTAAACCACACCCGCCAGCCGCAGTTGTTATGAATTTGGTATCCATCACCGAGTTGTTAATCTTGCGTGAGCAGGCCAAGGTATAGTAGTGCAGCCGTGTGACCCGTCACTATAATATGCGATAATGCGCAATCTATTCCGGAAAAAAAAACAGGTCACCGGTATTAAACTCTGTGCCATTCAATAAACCACCACGAGACATTGATTCACGTGGGCGGCGGCTCTGCTACAATGGTGACATTCAATAACGTGCCTCAAATAAAATGCAATGAGAGCAAACGCTATATTTTAACAGTATCGGACAATTCACGGTGATCGATAGAATGCAACCATACTATTCCTAAAACATGTATTAACTCATGACACGCTCTTTCCATCCCTACGTTGGAATTGGAGCAAGGCTCCTGCCTAGACTCTTCGTGCAGACTGGTTCCACGTTGGCCCAGGGATTCTCAACTTCAAGTGACCAATGCCGTGCAGTCCTATGGTCGTTGTTTACTCGGCATGCAAAGATTTTGGCCCTTCACGATTTCATAAACGGGGCGGCACGGTGGCCCAGTGGTTAGCGCTATCGCCTCACAGCAAGAAGGTCCCGGGTTCGAATCTCTCGGCTCGGGTGCCTTTCTGTGTGGAGTTTGCATGCTCTCCCCGTGTCCGCGTGGGTTTTCGACGGACACTCCGGTTTCCTCCCACAGTCCAAAAGCATGCTACTGCATAGGTTAATTGGCTCGCAGGCTAAATTGCCCCGCAGTGCCCGGCGATGGACTGGCGTCCCATCGTGGGTGTATCCCTGCCTTGCGCCCTGTGTCTGCCGGGATAGGCTCCGGCTCACCGTGACCCTGTATAGGACTAAGCGGTTTCAGACAATGAGATGAGAGATGAGACGATTCCATAAACTGTCATGATTCGAGATTGCGATTCGATGTAAGCAGCAATTCTCTATTCGTCTCGTTTACACAATCTCGCTAATATTGTTTCTAAATCGCCGTGCCTTGTTTGCCTTACATAGTACACCGCATTTGTCTAAAGTTCATCTCATCTCATTGTCAGAAACCGCTGAGTCCTGTACAGGGTCGCGGTGAGCCGGAGCCTATCCCGGAAGACACAGGGCGCAAGGCAGGGATACACCCACGATGGGACGACAGTCCATCACCGGGCACTGCGGGCAATTTAGTCTGCAAGCAAATTAACCTATGTAGCAGCATATATTTTTTTTGGACTGTGGGAGGAAACCGGAGTGCCCAGCGAAAACCCACGCGCACATGGGGAGAACATGCAAATTCCACACAGAAAGGCAACCTGAGCCGAGATTCGAACCCGGAGACTTCTTGTTGTGAGGCCGACGTGTGTAGGTACAGTATATGCACAATTTATGCACATATGTACACGTTTCTAATCATTTATTTTACTTTCATGATTCGGTTCATGGATGCTGTAATTGATAAATCATTACACAGCTATGTTCGCACATTTTTTAAACATTCATTCAATTTACTGTGATTTGACTGACGTCTCTTTGCAATGTGATAACTAAGTTTATATGAATGCACAAATATGTCCTTTTTTGCGTGTCATGTACAAAAGCACATTTTCCTGTGATGTAGGTATTATTGCTGTTTACAAATTAAACTTAACGAGACGTCTGTTTATTGGTCAACATGATAAGAAGACCAATTGAAGATGAAACAAGCCTGATAGTTGAGCCCTTTTTGATTCCTTGTACCATCTGCAAATGTTGCGAGGTTGCATAATTAATATATATTTAATGCTATACTCTGTGTTATAATTTGTTTTAAATTCCTCCAGATTAGTTGTTGGGGTTTAAATTTTGTTGGTATTTTTTGGAATTTTTAACCATCACTCATGTAGTTGTGGAAAATATATTTTTCACTTGGCGACCTTTGGAAAAAAAAAGCTCTTTCAAATGTAAATTGTTATTATTTCTCATCTCATCTCATTATCTGAAACCGCTTAATCCTATATAGGGTCACGGTGAGCCGGAGCCTATCCCGGAAACACAGGGCGTAAGGCAGGAATACACCCGACGACGGGACGCCAGTCCATCGCCGGGCATTGCGGGACAATTTTTAGTCTGCGAGCCAATCAACCTATCCAGGTTCATGCTTTTGGACTCTGGGAGGAAACCGGAGTACCTGGCAAAAACCCACGCGGACACGGGGAGAGCATGCAAACTCCACACAGAAAGGCACCCAAGCCGAGATTCGAACCCGGGACCTTCTTGCTGTGAAGCGTCAGCGCTAATCACTGGGCCACCGCGCCGCCCTTGTTATTATTTGTTAATGTTATTATATGCGAAGAAAACATTGTCCGCTTTATTTACCATTTACATTCTTCTACTACAGCAACGCATTTAACTATCCTGTGTTATATACTGCACGTTATTTTCTATTACAAAATTGTATCTAGAACTAGGGCACGGTATGTTAAAACAAAGTTCCTTGCTTATAAGTTTTTAGCAGTTGATTTGTCTGATTTTGCTGTTGAGACACCGTATGCGACATTACTTCATAATTTGCTAGCACAGTACTGAACCAATCCTGCTGGGCTTAAACACTCGAA
>JAZEWT010000011.1:23977867-23991602 GCA_036362905.1 Mordacia mordax
AGTGTCTGGGGTGAGGGAAGTTTGGGCATCGCTGCTTAGACTGCTGCCCCCGCGACCCGGCACCGGATAAGCGGAAGAAGATGGATGGATGGATGGCATTGCTATGGCGATGACATCCAAATCTATATCCATGCAAAGTTATCTATCAATGCGTCTGGTCTTTGCATGTCATCCTCACTGTCAACTGTGAAGGCCTAGCTGAATTAAACATTTCTAAAACTAAATGGCGATAAAATAGACGTTTTGCTTGTCGGAACCCCGCACCAATTGTCCAAGGCTGAACCTATCCAATTGATGCTTGACAAAAGACCATGAAAGTTTAGGGAGTTCTGGAGCCTAGGTGTGACTTTTGATTCCGAATTCACCTTCGAGACACACATCAACAAGGTGACAAAGGTAGCCTATGTCCATCTTAGAAATATAACCAAACTGCACAATATTCTGTCATCCGCTGATGCTGAGAAGCTAATACACATCTTCATCTCATCTCATTGTCTGAAACCGCTTAGTCCTATACAGGGTCACGGTGAGTCGGAGCCTATACCGGCAGACACAGGGCGCAAGGCAAGGATATACCGACGATGGGACGCCAGTCCATCGCCGGGCACTGCGGGGCAATTTAGCCTGCGAGCCAATTAACCTATGCAGCAGCATGCTTTTGGACTGTGGGAGGAAACCGGAGTACCCGGCGAAAACCCACGCGGACACGGGGAGAGCATGCAAGCTCCACACAGAAAGGCACTCGAGCCGAGAGATTCGAACCCGGGACCTTCTTGCTGTGAGGCGACAGCGCTAACCACTGGGCCACCGTGCCGCCCAACACATCTTCATCTATTCACGAATTCATTACTGCAATGCACAGCTCCCTGGCACCGCTGCCTAACTGATCAATCATCTCCAACGTGTGCATAATGCGGCTGCTACAGTCCTCACTCACACCCATCCACGATCACATATCCCCAGTACTGAAGTCTCTCCACTAGTTACCTGATAAATATAGGATTAAATTCAAGATTCTCCTTGTCACTTACAAGGCTCTGACTGGCGCTGCTCCGACATACATCCGTCACCTACTTCAGGCACCTTCCTGAACACAACTTCGATCCTCCAAATACCGGCTTGCTGCATGTGCCCAGGTCGCACCTACATTCGATGGGTGACAGAGCCTTCTCGCACGCTGCTGCCAGACTCTGGAATGCCCTTCCTTTGGAGATTCGATCAACTAAGTCATTGGGCATCTTGAAATCTCGTCTCAAGACTCACTTGTTACGTAACGCTTTCAAGTCCTCCGGCTAGGACTGTTGATGCGGCTCAGTGTTTTCGTGCCGGGATGATGACTTTCTTCCGACCTGTGCCTGCTCGGGAACATTTATTCCTTCCTTGTATGTTGCAGATTTTTTAAAATAGCTTATTTTACGTCCATCTATAATGTATTGTTACTATTTGACTTTCAGTTGAACTGTGCTGATGTTGTTGACATGCCATTCTCTCCACAGCTCGGATTTGTAAAACAAAACTCCAAAAAAAGCTTTATTGCTGATTTGCCGTTCTTATCTTGTTGTTGATGTGCCGTTCTCTCTACAGCTCTGTTCAGCGCTTTTTGACCATCGGGTGATAAGCACTCTAAAAATGCAATTATTATTATTTATTATTATACTATAAATGTTACATGAAACCATTTCCCAATAAACATATTATAAACACTGACAATTTTGCCTTTTACATTTTTACTTGAAAGTCAGATCATATTTTACATGTTGTTCTGCAACGACGTGTATATTTAAAAAAAAACTAAGAAATGTTATTGTTAATGGCTTTCCTTTCTAACGTCGTTGTTGTTGACATGCCGTTCTCTCCGCAGCTCTGTGCAGCGCTTTGTGACCCCCCAGTGAAAAGCGCTCTATAAATGCAATTATTATTATTACTACTGTAATCCCTTGAAATTATTTTTTTATCCACTGAAATAAATAAGCAATGTCTCCTTCACGTATCCATCTCTCCGCATAAAATAGAAAAATGTTTATTACACAACCCATCAGCAGCACGGTTTCCCGAGAGTGCAAAATGACAGTAGCATTGCTTCAATCACATTCCTTGCATGTATGATCAGCAATTCCACAGCAATAAGTCAAGCATGGCTGACCAATAACACATTTATAAAAACGTTAAGAATTAAAATGCAGGGGAAAATGTTGATATGGCATTGACATTGGCATGCAAGTAAATATAAACTTAAAGAATTTATTAACAACATTGTCCTAAAAAGAAAAATATTTATAACAGGTGACGTTTTGGGCAATGGCTTTTCTGCATGCATAGCAGGAAGATTTAAAAGAATCATTACCCAAAAATAAATGTTGCCTATTGTATATATTCTTCTTCTATAAGATGATATTATAGACAAGTTTTTGTTGTTTTTCTCAAATATAATTATGACATGGTGTTATATTGAAAACACCACCACATCGCTATGCGTTCACATTAGCAGTTGCCATTCTTTCGTTGCCCCATCCACCGGTGGATGATGGTTGAACAGACCGTCTGCCTGTGTTAATAACTACACAGTGGATATTTGTTATTAGAAAGTGCTAAATATATTCACTTCTTCCACTGCCTTACCAATGAACCCTGTAATCAATTAAAATCACTTAATGCATATATTGAGCGTACGTTCCATTTCATACAGATGTGCAAATGTGCGAAATGGCTTTAAAGCAACAATATATATTTTCGTAGAAAATGCTGATATACTTTCTCCCGCAGATCACCTATGGAAATAAGCATTGGAACCTGCCAAAAATGTCACTTACTCTTGCCAATAACCAGAGACTCAGATTAATAACGGGGATATTTTACAATCTTCCCTTTTATTATTGCATCCAGAAATATGTGAAAACTCTTTATGAATGTACAGGTTTAAATATTTCACATTACTTAATAATGAAATTTCGATTTAAGCCCAAAATTCATATATTGCTCTGCGAGTTGAAATGACTGTATTGTCATTAATCAGCTAGAGAGATTATCTGCAGATTGGCTGATATTAAAGTTGGTGTCAGTTTCATTTTTTTATTATGTCTTTTACATTCGCATATATTAAACAAGACACGTGCATATACTGTATTGTAAACTATCTATATTCATGTAGGCAAATGTGCAATAAATTCGGGATTGTAATTCAGCATATGCATGTAAACACACGCAATGTAAGGTAATTTGGAATAAAATATAATACCCTGACAATGCCCGAACAAAATAGAACAAATGTTAACTAATCTTGATAACAGCTGGTTGACATTTAACTACCATGGAAATGTGCTCATATTAAACAAAGCATTTCTTTTTATGCCTCACAGGAGGCATGCAGAATTTTCAAAATAAATGGGCCCATATTTTTTGTTGGCATTGGAGTTTGAATTTTGTAATTTGCATTTTTTCAGAGGCAAATTACCAGGGACTTCTGTTGCTTGGAAATGTCCATGGTTTGGCATCGATGCAAGGCTGAGTCACTAAATCCTAGATTGGCTTTGGTACATGGAATAGTCGTGGCATTACAGGGTGCTCCAGAGGAATAATTTTATAAATCCTTCAGGCCCAAAATGTCCTTTTGTTCCAAAGGTATTATCAATGCAATGTGTATTTTCCAGAAATAGGTTTTAGATGTATACAGTGGGGCGGCGCGGTGGCGCAGTGGTTAGCGCTGACGCCTCACAGCAAGAAGGTCTAGGGTTCGAATCTCTCGGCTCGGGTGCCTTTCTGTGTGGAGTTTGCATGCTCTCCCCGTGTCCGCGTGGGTTTTCGCCGGGTACTCCGGTTTCCTCCCACAGTCCAAAAGCATGCTCCTGGATAGGTTGATTGACTCGCAGACCAAAATTGTCCCGCAATGCCCGGCGATGGACTGGCGTCCCGTCGTCGGGTGTATTCCTGCCTTACGCCCTGTGTTTCCGGGATAGGCTCCGGCTCACCGTGACCCTATATAGGATTAAAAGCGGTTTCAGATAATGAGATGAGATGTATACAGTGATTAATCATTCCCATAAAAATACAATTTAAAACGCGCGTAAATTCCATGCCAGATCGGAAACAAAACACAGATACTGAGGCATCATGCTCTGGAAGTTTGCGATATACTGTCCCCATATTTGTTTTTTTCGCACGGCGGACTGTAGGATTCAATCCAGGCCTAAATATCAGCCGATGATCTTACCAAGTTAATCTCTGAAAAATATTTATGCACCTTGACTTGGATCGTAATGACTAAGTGTTTTGTTGAACATTTGTTTTACAGAAACAGCCCTTGCTTATGTGGATTGTCATTCGACAATCCCGCAACATTGGCTCAAGCAAACCCGATGAGACAGCAAATGTCATAACAGGTCCATAGTTTGCTTCCATTGAGCTAATACTGCTGAAAAGGTACACCCCTAGAAAATCGTGCATTCGATTTTCTTTGAAATATTTTTATTTTTATATGAAAGACAAATATGTGAAGGGGGCATTGTTTATTTTGGCATGAGACAAACCAGGGGTGGTGTTTGTGGAGTTTGAAGTTGTGGGCGGGAGGCGGGAGGCGGGGGCGTCGCCAAATATAATCCATGATGAATTAAGCTCTCACTTCAATCAATATAAAAATCGTTACTGATGTCCGTCTGTCCGGTCAGGTGACGCTGTTAGTCATGCCAAAGAAGTGTATGAGTTTGAGTATTTACGTAACATTACGTTTAATACTCTATTTCGTATTACTTTCCCACACAACTTGTTCATCACACTGTGATGTATGCGTTTTAATCATGCCAAACAAATTAAGTTATGCGCAGCGATTACAATGTAGTTTAACAAGAACCGATTTCGTACTGTTTTCGTAAAATTTCCGACGCGTTTTTTCATGTGATGATGACAAAGCAGTACAAATCGGGGAACTGGTAGTGTGATGAGAAGAGACGAGGGGAAGAGCGGGGAGACGAGGGGGAGACAAAAAGTTTGGAGACAGGCAGACACAGAAACAATGAAGCACTTGAACATGCCATGCTTATATTGGTAGCGGTTAACTTTCTAGCTTTCCAATACATTCTGTACTATATATAACATAACATCTCATCTCATTGTCAGAAACTGCTTAATCCTATACAGGGTCGCGGTGAACCAGAGCCTATCCCGGCAGACACAGCGCAAGGCAGGGGTATACCCACGATGTGACGCCAGTCCATTACTGGGCACTGCGGGCAATTTAGTCTGCAAGCCAATTAACCTATGCAACAGCATGTTTTTTGGACTGTGGGAGGAAACCGGAGTGCCCGGCGAAAACCCACGCGGACACGGGAGGAACATGCAAACTCCACACAGAAAGACACCCGAGCCGAGAGATTCGAACCCGGGACCTTCTTGCTGTGAGGCGACAGCGCTACCCACTGGCCACCGTGCCGCCCGTATAACATAACATATGCAACATTACTTGGACATCATAGAGCACAACGGTATATAACCTGAGTGAGGCTCGAGTATCGGGCCCAAACAGCCTAGTCCAAATATGATCAGCGTGAAAATGCCGCAACGGTGTTGGACTGGCGTTCCATCGTTGGTATATCCCTGCTTTGCACCCTGTGTCTGCCGGAATAGGCTCCGGCTGTACAGGACTAAGTGGTTTCTGACAAGGAGATGAGATGAGATGAAAAGGCCGCATGTGGAGAAATGTAAGAACACTACAAGCAAGCGTATCAAAACGATACCGACCAGACTTGCTGGCTTACACCCAGTGGCTTCATGGCGACAAAAGTGTACGGCACGAGTCAGAGGCGGTTAGCACCATTAAACAACACCGGCTACGTGACACTCGAGTGTTACCGGAGGCCAGCACTGATGTTGAGAGCTCATTTAATGTCCCTAATCACTACCCAGTGAAAAAAGAGAACAAAGACACGCTGCGGGGCAGATTACCGACACGTACTGCCGAAGACCACTTCAACACGTCCCTTGTCTGATGAATAATTTCAGGGGCGTTTTGCTTTCTGGTGCTGCCCTAGTTAACCCTGGACACAGTTCCCATTTTAATTGCAACCATTGTACGATGTTTGTGGTCGACGAGACGGCGGCACGAACGTAAGTAATTCTGAAACCTCGCACAATGCGGGTTCGCGACGGAGTGGGGTTTTGATTTCGTATCCCGCTACCATCGGGAATGAAGTCGTGGCCATGGGACGACCGTCTCTGGGACTAGTTTGTACGACACTGTATGGAGCCGTTCCCGAGGCACATTTTAAATCAACGCTTGCTCTATGTGTTGTGTGGTGGCCCAGTTCGTGGGCCCCAAAGCCGCCAGGGGCACTCCCTGTGTACCCGCGATGTTCCCCTTGTGAACTCCCCCCCCTTTCGGAAAGTATATTATGCAACACAGACACACACGCAACCACCACTATCGCACAACACCCGCTAGATGCCTGCGAGCATCCGTTGTTAGAGCGGCCATTTGACAACAGCGTACCGGTCCCACACTGAAACAATGTACCGCACGACACGAGGGTTCGGTGGGTAGCAGAACGACAATGGACTCGGCCCCAGAGGCTGAGGTTTTGTCCATAGACCCTGTCAGTAGGACAGTTTGGTTAGTGGTTCCTCAGTCAGCTGGAATTCGGCTTAGGGGCTGCCGAATTCCATCCACCAGTTCTGCCGGGGGAGAATAACTCCCCCGGAACGTTAAAGCTGAAGACAATTGAGTTCTGGCGGGGTTGCCGACCAGAGGGGGCCATCCGACCGGCGTGCAATGCAGGGCCAAGCTAGGCGGGGCTTTCGAACGGACGTTGCGCGCCATATTCTTGCCCTATTGTTGTAACGGCTGCGTCCCGTGATTTGGGCGGGTTAGACAGTCGGTGCTAGGTGTTGACGATAGTGTGATTGGTGCGCTCTCTAGACAGGTCGGCGCCAGGGTGTTTACGACAGCGGTGATTGGTAGGAGAAAAACATGGCGCCCAGAGACAAGAGGGAATGGCGGGGATTGGTGGAGTGAGAGACACCGAGAGATAAGGGAGTGCGGAGCGAGGGGGAGGAGATCAGTTGTAGTTGAGGTCAGTTGTGGAGGAGTTGCTAGTTGAGTGGAGGCAGTCAGCGAGGGCAGCCATGTAGAGGGACGAGGGCAGTGAGTAGCAGGGTTAGTTAGCGGGGTTATTTAGGCATGTTAAGGGCAGTCGAGTAGCGGGGTTTAAGTAAGTCATGTGCCGGAGCTGTGCGAGAGCTGTACCCGGAGCCATGCGAGGCTGAGCCGAGCGGCTGTGCCGAACGGATGTGTGCCGCGTAGCGAGTTTGGCTGAAAGGAGACCTTGTCGCGGCGTGCAAGTCTGCAGCAGTAAAAGACCTTCAACTCATCACCACTGTCCGGTATGTTTGTATCAAAGTGGTTGTATGGGTGAACGTGGAGTGAGCGCGGCGGCGAGAGAGAGCGGAATGTGGTGTGCGAGAGTTGAGAGTCCGGCCGCGCGCTTGCTGGAGGCCGGTCTGCACGCATACGTGGGGAGAGTGCGCGCGCGCACCGCGTGTGAGAGAGCGCGCGCGCGCCGCGTGTGAGAGAGCGCGCACGCGGCGTGTTCGTATCGGGGTACCGCGTGTCATTCAGGGACCTTCGCAGATTGGTGTTAGGAGTTGGGGATCGTGCGGCTCGAGAATAGATATTTATGGAGGTGGGGACCTTAGGAAATTGGGGACCACCACAGTTACCCATTGAGGGGTTTGCATGACATTGGCACAATCTAACGTGCCCTGTGAACCGCATTCAATTATCTAAAACTTATTTTTTTTGTATACCAATGGATATGTAATGTAAGCAATATAAAAATGGCATATACAAACTTCATTGAATATCATAAATAGGGGCGGCACGGTGACAGTGAGTAGTGCTGTTGCCTCTGTAACCAATGTTGACGGCCGAGATTAGTTGCACGTACATATGCCGCACATATTAATGTGAGTTAGGGAATGATGCAGTTGTATTAGCATTGCACACGGCCCCACAGACAGTCAGCTACGCCCCCCCCCCCTCATCGGACAGTGCGTTAGTCGGAAGGAGTTGTTGCAAGGTGAGGTTGCATCGTGTTGTCGCTCCTAACATTTCGCCAAAACATGTTAGCTGTATTGGATGTGGTGATACCGGCGGTGTTAATGCAGAATGTTATATTTCGTAATATTTTATATATTCTGTTAAAATGTTAAACGTCAGACAGTCAGCCACACCCCCCTCATCGGACAGTGAGTCGGAAGGAGTTGTTGCAAGGCGAGCGAGAGGGGTTAATGCGAATGTAATGCACGGGTGTTACCGCTATTGCTGCAGGTGCTGTGCCTGCAGAGTTAATAAATATAATAATTTCGAGAGAAGATATGTACTGAATCAAGTCCTTGTGGTGGAAGAAGAATGTCAAGTGTCGGCAGACCAGGAGCGGTGCATGTGGAGCGTGAGGGGGATTAAAAAAAAACGCAGAACTTTACCATCAGAATCACCCCCTCCTCGCCACGTGTGCACTCACGCGCGCAGACTTCACCTGTTGTCTGACATCTCGCTGGCCTAGGCGCCGGCCTGCAGTCTTTCGTGCAATCGGCGGCCATATCGTGACTATAGAGAGAGACGGTGCATGTTGAAGCGGGCTACACCTCACAGCAAGAAGATTCTCTCGTTTCGTTCCAGGCTCGGGTGTCTTTTTGTGTGGAGTTTTCATCTTCTCTCCGTGTCCCCATGAGTTTTCACCGAGTACTCTGGTTTTCTCCCACATCCCAGAAACATGCTGATGCCTAGGTTAATTACCCAGCTGACGAAATAGCTCCTAGTTCCCTGTGATGATATAACTCGCTTACCTCTCCCCACTGGACAAACGTTAAACAGAACAACATAGCTCAACGCCTCCGATCCTAAATAAAAAAACTGAGCAAAATGAATAAACAATTTAAGACGGAAAATAATGACTAAAGGAAAACAATGTTCAGAGTCCGTTAACCAGAGGTCACACGTTATCTGGACCACCACATACAAACGTAACCGAACTGATCGTAAAGTTTCAGCCTGGCAATTTCTGGAGGTGGAAAGGCTTTCTTTAGAAAGTGCTACAAAAGAGGGTCCTATTTAAAGTTGCTGATAATAATAATAACGAACACAATTCACGTTTTGAATGTATTTGTGACACCACGGCTTCGACTGCGGACTTGTGATGGCTTACAGCCATCCGCGATAGATTAGCCAGTGAGCAGGGACGAGCAGAGACTTCTTGATTTTGATGCTTTTTGGAACACCAGCAAACACGGGCCAGAGCGTAACGACACACGAGCAGCAGCCTACATCTTGACGTTCCTCTCGTTTCCCCCAGGCGATTCTTGTCCCTTGCCTCTGTCTCCCGCCCTCCTTATATTCCCCCGCGCGGCCCCTTCTCGCCCCTTCTTGCGCCTTCTAAATGACATCACCCCTCTCGTAAACACCGTAGTCACGAGTCCAGTTGAGTCATGAGTAGATGAATCACCATCACGAGACAACAACAGGAAGCTGCCCCCCCCCCGTTCCAGAAAGTTCCAACTCCACATATTCATTTGAAGAGGGAAGGACTCAGCCGCAAAGGAACTTGGGGGTTAGGTGGCACAAACATGCCATACGCTGCGGCCTATAATGATGATGGCGAGAACGTGGAGGGAGAGCATCCAAACTCAACACAGAAGAGGGCCTGAGGTGGGAATCAAACCGCCTAAGGTAGGCTCCTCTGTCTGGGAAGTATAGATGTTACCGCTGCATGCTGTAGCCACAATGATTATTATCATTATTATTATATTATTAATTTTTATGCAGCAGACGCCCTTATCCAGGGCGACTTACATCGCACACACCAATACATGTCAAATAATGATGGTGTTGCATACATTTATTTCGTCACCTATGCAGCCACAGGAGATGCCACCACTCAGTGAAATGTTAAAACTATAATCGATTCCTGAATGAAATCACTACACTGATTCTCAACGATTATTGATTGCGAGAGACAGACATTTTCTTGAGTGTATTTTTAGTTAAACTACCCCGTCCATGCGTAGTCAGTAGCGTGCTTGTGGGAGTATGAGAAAGGGTTATGGGACAATGGCCAAATGCAGTAATAATGTTAATTATCCAGCACGTGGTCCCCTTAAAGTGTGATATGAATGGAAAAAGAAATTAACAACTTGTGTGTTATCATCGCTCGTACAACACTGAAATAATTCTATTTCATCCTGTTATTTAGGGAATTATATGTTAAAATATTAAGTGAGGTGTTTGATGCTTCTAGGCATGAAAAAACTAATTATTTTATGTGACACTGCCACTGTAAATTTTAATGTCTGCAAATATTTAGACAATAAACGCAATATGACATAATTTTCTGGTTTTTCTGACTCTTTAAGTATAGCCATTCATTAAACGGCGTTGGTATACTGTTCAACAAAACTGTAGCCGTGTACTCTTGAAATTATATTTTTTTGGCCTGCTATCGCCAGATTAAACACACCGGATTGGTCAGGACACTGGACTTGTCATCCAGAGGTCGCCAATTTCACTCTCCTGGCACTAGAGCTGACACATTGGAGCAATGTTCTTGAATCCCTCGCCTCTGTCCAACCAGGGGGCAAATAATAATAATAATTGCACTTCGAGAGCGCTTTTCACCTGGAGGTCACAAGCACTGCACAGAGCTGTGGAGAGAAACAACGACATTTGAACGGCAAATCAACAACAATAACATGATTTTTGTGGCTTTTTTTTTTGTAACAAATCTAAGCAACTTCAATTCGAAGGCTTTCGGGACCAATATTATCAATGAAATTCATTTTTGGTCAGGTCACGTAGAAAATTATAAAATAGTGTCGTTTAACCCTCGAACACCTGACACGACCAATCAGTAAGGGGTTGTTATGTGAACAGAAAACGCGCCAATTCCTTTACTATCTCAGCACACCGGTGTATTGAAAAGCGACCCCACAATATTTTACAAAAAATATTTTTCGATGTTTCGCTATAACTACGTTCAGCATCATCAGGCACCCACGCCCAGGTTTGGTAAAGGAATTGGCGTATTTTCTCTTCACGTGACAACCCCTTACTGATTGGCCGTGTCGGGTGGTGGAGAGTTAAACGACACTATTTTATAATTTTCTACGTGACCTAACCCAAAAAATAATTTTATACAAATATAAGCTGTGGAGAGAACGGCATGTCAGCAACAACATCAGATCAGTTTAATTGACAGTCAAATAATGGCTATAATTTAGAAAAAGCCATAAAATAAGCGATAAAAATAATTGTTAAACAAACGAAGGATGGAATAAATGTTCCCGAACAGGCGCAAGTCGGCCGCGAGCCATCATCAAAGCACAACAACAGTGGGCCACATCAATAGTCCTAGCCAGAGGGCTTCAAAACCTTACGGAACAAGTGATTCTTGAGACGAGATTTGAAAATGCCCAGTGACTCAGCTGACCGAAACTCCAATGAAAGGGCATTCTAGAGTCTGGGAACAGCGTGCGAGAAGGCTCTGTTATCTATTGAATGGAGGTGCGATCTGGACACATGCAGCAAGCCCGTATTGGAGAATCGAAGTTGTCGTGTTGAGGAGGGTGCCTGAAGTAGGTCACGGATGTATGTCGGAGCAGCGCCAGTGAGAGCCTTGCAGGTGAGGAGGAGGATCTTGAAATCCATCCTCTATTTTACCGGTAACCAGTAGAGAGACACCAGTACTAGGGCTATATGATCATGGATGGCTGTGCAAATGATGACTCACATTATGCACACACTGGAGACAATCGATGAGGCAGGCAAAGATGCCAGTAATCGATTGCTGAAGATATGAAGATGTGTATTAGCTTCTCAGCATGGGAGGGTGACAGGATGGAAATAGGCTACCTTCGTCGCCTTGTTGATGTGTGTCTCGAAGATGAGTGAGGAATCAAGAGTTACTCCTAGACTCCGGATTGCCTTACCAACTTCAGTGGTCTGGTCTTCAAGCATCAGTTCGATAGGTTCAGCCTTAGACAATTAATGCGTGGTTCCAACAAGCAGAACTTCTGTTTTGTCGCCATTTAGTTTTAGAACATTTGAATTGAGCCAGGCCTTCACAGTTGACAATGAGGACGACATGCAAAGCCCAGACGCATTGATGGATGGTTTTTCTTGGATATAAATTTGGATGTCACCGGCATAGCAATGGTAGTTGAGATTGAGGCTGTGCAGGATGTAGCCAAGTGGTTTTCTGTCGATGCTGAAGAGGAGTGAGCAGGGAACTGAACCCTGAGGAACCCCAGACAAAACAGGATCGATCTCTAAATTATGCATTGCAAGGCTGACAAACTGCTTCTGGTTGGAGATGTAGAAGCCTCAGCCAGTTCAAGGCACAGCCAGAAACCCCTATACCCTCCAGTCGCTCAAGTACGGTCGGGTGGTCAACGGTATCAAAGGCAGCGCTAAGGTCCAGTAGGACAAGCAAGCCTTCATCAGCAGCGACGAGAAGGCAATTAACTACTTTGACCAGAGCAGTTTCAGTACAATGGCCGAATCTGAACCCAGATTAGAAGGGATCGAGGAGAGCATTGTTAAGGACGTGTTTCTGAAGTTGCACGGCTACTGCACATTCAAATGCCCTCTGTCGATTTCCTGCTCGTGAAGGCAACTGGTGTAGTGAGCAAGTAAATGCAGGGCTGCACCTTTACCTTTTTGTCTTTACCTGGAAAAAACTGTGCACATACAGTGTTATTGGTGCCTGTGTTTACAGCGATCACATTTATTTGAGGACAAGTCATCGCACACTTGGAATTGCTTCCATAAGTGCGAAACTGGTTTTCCACAGTCGACATATATTTCATTGAGTTTGACACCTCTCGCTAATTTTTTTTCATCGTATTAATTTTTCCATACAGAAGGTTCAACGGCGATGAGTCAATGTTTGACACACTTCCGTTGTATAATGCGCAAACAATTGTGAGCACGCACAAAATGAAATGTAATACGGAGGGCATTGCGTATCATCTTCAGCTGAATCATCACAAAGAAATAGAGGCAGGGATGAACCCCTTTGTGTCGTGCCTCAGCTTTTAAGCGCCTGCAATGGGATGAGATGTGTAAACATGCATTGCATTTGTCCAATTCCAAGACAAACATGTTGGCAAGGAAAGGAAATAAGTCGAATGAAGTCTCATCTTACCTCTCTTTATTTTGATTTCCACGCGGAATAGCGTTTGTTTATTCCATTGGGTAGGACGAAGGCCCACGGCAATTTTCTAACCGGTGGAAGTCATTTCGGATAGTTTATTTGCAAACTTTTGGGGAAGTAAAAACGTGGTACAGGAATATTTTAAAATAACCCCCAAACAATGCAATGGCAGTTCGACATTCTGAACCAATACAGTATGGCGGAGTTGCATTTATAAATGCGATAGTTTCAGTGCTATTAAAATAATAATATTGTGATGGTCCCCAAAAACTAGGGTCCCCACCTCCGTAAATATCTTCTCTAGATCTCCAGCGATCCCTAACTCCTAACACCAATCTCTCTCGGTCCCTGAGTGATCACACGCAGCGCTCCGACACACGGCGTGCGCGCGTTCTCTCACACGTACCGAGCTCACACCATGTTCACTCATACCACCGCTCTGATACAAAAATACCGGACAGAAGATGTCCTGGAAGCCTTTTACTGCTGCAGACTTGCGCGCCGCGACGAGGTCCCTTTTCAGCCGCCCCAACTGCTCCCTC
>JAZEWT010000011.1:23996140-24006607 GCA_036362905.1 Mordacia mordax
GAGGAAATATACATCGGACAAACAGGACGAACGATAGCCACCAGAAAAAGAGAACACGAGGCAGCAGTGTGCCTGCGGCACACGGATAAATCAGCAACAGCAGCGCATAGTGTAGATTAACAACACAAAATCGATTTTGATAAAATACGAATACTAGCAGCCATCCGCCATAAAGATCCAAGATTAATTCGTGAAGCAATTGAGATTCAGAAGACTAAAAGCATTATGAACCGAAAACAAGAAATGCGTATAAAACTTAGCCAATCCTTGAGGCCAGTTATTGAAGTCAGGAATGCAGGACATCAGAGTGGGATCGTCTAATTGTGTGAGGGGTATCTTTTCATGAGATGTAAATTAGGGGACTAGCCACACACAAAGCAGGGAGGGGGTAATCAGAGTTCCCGGGGTGGAAATGGAATAAGGAAATTAGTGTCAAGGTGACTCAGAGGCGGACTCACACAACAAATGACACATGCATCATGCCCACACAAATAAAGAGACAATAGAAACTACGCACGCACACTACGCCTGAGGATGCCTCTAACGTGTGAGGCGAAACGTCGCGAGGAGAAGAGAGAGAGCCATCGACGCGGCTGTCCCGAGAGCAGCTTTTCGAAGCAATCATCATACATCGAGCCGTGAAAACCTACATCATTACAATAATCTAGGATTCACTAGAGATTCAGCATGTAGAGGGCACTGATTTAGAGGGAATTGTTTTTAATGTTTATGAGGTGCATTTTTGAAGTCTCATCTCATCTCATTATCTGAAACCGCTTAATCCTATATAGGGTCACGGTGAGCCGGAGCCTATCCCGGTAACAGAGGGCGTAAGGCAGGAATACATCCGACGACGGGACGCCAGTCCATCGCCGGGCATTGCGGGACAATTTTAGTCGGCGAGCCAATCAACCTATCCAGGAGCATGCTTTTGGACTGTGGGAGGAAAACGGAGTACCCGGCGAAAACCCACGCGGACACGGGGAGAGCATGCAAACTCCACACAGAAAGGCACCCGAGCCGAGAAATTCGAACCCGGGACCTTCTTGCTGTGAGGCGTCAGCGCTAACCACTGGGCCACCGCGCCGCCCCATTTTTGAAGTGGTTAAGTTAAATTTGCAATATGAAGCATTCGTTTATATAAAAATTTTATGTAAGTTCGCATGCCAATTTGCCATTAACATATTTAAAAATCAACCCTTTCGAAGTGTCCATAACCGGATAATATAGACAAAAATATTCAACACACTACAGTGCTCTAAAGAGGGGAATTTATAGAAGAGGTTGTTATTCCACTGATGGGCCTTTTTCATTGCAGAAAAAGAAAAAAGGGCCATTGCACCAAAACGGTAATGATAGTGTTTCCTTTTTAGGGCAGTGTTATTGACAGATGTGTTCTCGTGTGCTGTGCTCGTGCACCACTGCCAATTGCAGTGTCACCATTTTTTTAATTAGTTCAATCCAGGTATAGGCATGGACAGATGTGCACTTTATATATAATGGGCCTATTAATTATGCATGAAATGCTTCTCTCAACATGAACCCGTATGGATTTTATTTGTATGGAAATGTGAACCTAGTTTTGCATACAAATGATTAATAGCTTGCAAATGAACACAAATTTGACTATGTTGGACTCTCGGCCTAAAGTTAGTGCTACATCGACCTGCGCTGCACTTGAGGTTGCCGCCTGTCCTGGTGGTTTTTTGTTGTTGTTGCAGAATCGTTCGCCTTAATGAAGTCACTGACCTAAAAAACCTGGGACATTACAAATCGGGGTTTTTCTCAGTTGGATAACCATCATTATCAATACTCGTTTAATCCTGTAGAGGGTCGGGGGGGAGCCTATCCCACAGAGGCGGAGGAATACCCAGGCTGTGACGCCAGTACATCGTAGGGCACACTTTTTAAGGCAATTTAGTCAGCAGGCCAATTGAGTTAGGCAGCAGTGTTTCCTTGGACGGTGGGAGGAAACAGGAGTACCCAACGAAAACCCACGCGGGCACAGGGAAAACGCGAAAACTCTCACAGAAAGGCACGCGAACTGCAAATCAAACCTAGGTGTTTTACTCTGAGGCGACAGCGCTACCCACTGCGCCACCGTGCCGCCCCAATTGCATAATAATAATCCATAGCTTAAGACAAAAACAAATATTTCTACGTGACCTGACCCAAAAAATGGATTTCATTGTTAAGACAATTCGTTGACATATTTCCCTCCCCCATTATGTTCTACCAGCAGTGTGACATACACGTCCTCTCCTCATATGCTCTGGTATTTCTTTTTTTTTACCACATGGGTAGTAACCTTATCCGTACCCCATTTGTCGGGTCATAAGGAGACGATACAGCTCCAACACCGACACTATGCCATCGATTGCAAAGACGCTTTTTGAGCTGTGTTCTCCCCACTACCCCCCTGAGCCTCAATGTAAAATCGTCCACTGTGAAAAATTGCAAAAAATATGAAATAACCCCCAGTGCTTATTACCCTCAAATGAAACTCTAACGTTGGAATCCCTGCGGTGCCCTGAAAGAGGTGACCATCTGAGATAGCACAATACCCATTGTTTATCAATTGCATGTAAACTAAGTCGCCGATATGCAATATGGTTATTCGTGCAGACACATATGAAGGTGGGGGTGGTGAAGAGAGAGAGCAGTAGATAATGGCTTTGATCAGGGAAAATATGTGGCATTTCCAGTAATAATGAGTTTATTGTTTCCTTGGACTCCACGGAGATATTTTAAAATCAGTATCGTAAGCAGGCAATGTATAACCTAAGTAATATTTGTTCCGTGTAGAGGAATGCTGCACTGGGAACGTAATGCCCTTTAAAATCATGTTGATAAATTTAATTGCAAAAGTATAGGCTTAGAAAACGGACCTGAAATAATATAAAATTACATTGTAGGTTACGTTGCTTTCTAAATTACGTACTGTGCCCACCGTGTGGTGGGGGACATGTTTGAAAGTGACATGCTCGCACAAAGTTAACGCTAGGCCCAAAGTAGCGCTTTGATTCTCTTGTAAAACGTGTGCGGCGTATTAATTTGGAATCTGAACTCGATTGTCCTATCAATGAACGCGTAGAACTTCAGCAATGTGAAGCTTTTATATTATTTTGTTTCAAGATTCAAAACAACACAGGAAAATGTGTCAAACAGCACAACTCTGCAGTTTCTACCCAACACAAATCTTTCCATTCAAGCCTGGCTATGTTTACAAGTTGTTGTACTGCCGAAGGTTAAACAGAAAACATCTGCACTCGTGTGATTACCGATTATGCCCTTAATTATCTACATATTTTATAATGCATGCTTTATTGAAATGCAGTGCAGCTGGCTCAGATGTCATAGAGTTCGCATCTTCATATGTGTTTTTAAATAAATAACATCACTCATCATTCATTCTTTTTCATCCGTGAGTCATTTGGAAATGAAGCTATTCGTGTAACAAGAACGAAAACGATGTAAAATGCGGACCAACTCTTAAAATCAAGGCGATTCCTCCAAATCGAAACGACCTTGAAGCTGATGCATTTGGGCTTTGCACGCCGTGCCGCTTACTATAATGAATGAGCCAATTGGCAATTGACCCCCGCGAGTGAGAACTAAGCCACTGTATTAAGGAATGGAATGCGAAACGCACCGGCGATATTGAACACCCATTGGCCACAAAACTGTCCATTATACGGGCTGAGCCATGTTAAGTTCTCAGTGTGAAGCCACATGTCACTTATTGGGGCTGAATTACGCTCTCGCATGTTCTTACATTCTTACATACACAGAACATATGCACTCCCAAGATGGGCCGTCGTATGCACACATGCTCCTTGACATTCCACAGAGCACATTTAACATATGCACACAGGGACTGGGCGTTTGCATGCATACCGCAGGAAAACTAGGGCAAAGACACAGAAATATAGACAAAAGACAAGTAGTGCGCCTCAGGCGGGAATCAACCCGGATTAATAACCTCCCTGGGATTGTCACTTGACGGGGTATGAATATTTAAAACTGCCCGCACACCTATGGACACCCAATTGGGGTCATTTGAACTATGTGAGCTGCTTTATAAGCTGTTGTCAAGTTCTTTGAGGATCCTGATACTTGGCATTTTTAACATCTATGTTGACGCTCTAAGGAATCTCATGGCCACTCTATACTCATTTGGCTTCATTCAACATGAGACATCTGCCACTCACAGATGTTGCCATACTCTTGACCTGGTTTGCTCAAGGGGCATATCTGTAACCAACCTGTCCGTCACTTGTGCTGGTCTGTCTGATCATTCCACTGTTTGGTTTGTTCTTCAAGTACTGCCACCCATTTTCATCACAAAGCACCAAATCCAATTCCGAAATTTAAACGCCATCACTCTATACTTACTGACCGCTGCAATCAACAGCTTGTCACTTTCTGCCTCGTCTCATTCTGCCCCTGATTCGACAGTTGAAACTTACGACAGCCTGCTATCAAGAACACTGGAAGATTTATCCCTGCCTTCGTATGCCTTGCCGCCTTCGTCACTATTATCTTCAATAATTCAGGCATCATTCCCCCACTATTCAAATGTGCCCCAGTTACCCCTCTGCTCAAAAGACACATCATTCTCACCACAGCACTGTGCAGTGCTTTGTGACCCTCGGGTGAAAAATGCTCTATAAGTGCAAGTATTATTAATGTTATTCCCAAACACGGGCAACTTGAGACGAAAACATCACGTGGACAGTGATTGAATTGTATAATTTGGGAAAGACATCGGCTGAGCAAAAAGAGATACCGTGCTGAAAGGGACAGGACCACCCACTGCTGTATAAGGAGGATGGCAGATAGAACAGGGAGAGTCCCTAGAGAACACGAAATGACAGCAACAGTGGCTCACCATCGGGAACACTGAACGAGAGGAGCAGAGGCGCCGGAGACACTAAACGAGAGGGTGCACTGTGGCTGAGCCCAGCGACCTGTCTGGCGCGAGATGAGATTCCATTGGGAACAACGCTCTCCAGGGCGATCAACGCAGTGGCGACATCCGAGCGCATCTCCATGATGCCGTCTCCCTGCATTCCCATTCTCTGCAGGGTGAGGACCAGGCTGTGGAAAGCCTGCACCACCGGCACGAGGGTGCGAGGGAAGAGTGGCAGCGGACTCGACTTTCCTGGGCCAAGACTCCGCCTGGTCGTGCAAATGCATTTGTGGAGGCCCACTTTGTGGGCCTCGGAACCACCAGGGACGCTGGCTGTGTTTTCGTTATGTCCGCCCCTGTGACCTCCCCCATTGAAAGTATGTTGTGTCACACGTTCACTCACGCAATCATCATTGCTGCACACCACTTGCCTGATGCCTGCGTGCATCCGTTGTTCGGGCGGACATTTGACAACAGCATACTGTTTCACACTGATGGAGTGTCCGCACGATACGGGGTTCGGGGGGTAGTAGAACGACGGTGGAACTCGGCCCCAGCGACGGAGGTTTTGTCCATAGACCCTGTTGGTAGAACAGGTTGGTTCGTGGTTCCTTCGTCAGCTGGAATTTGGCCTAGGGGGCGCCGGGTTCCACCTACCAGTTCTGCCGGGGAGAGCATCGCAAGTTGGGCGGAGTTTTCGGGGGACAGTGCGACATATTCCTTCCTTGTAATGGCTAGGCATCGCCATGGAATTTGCCCATTCCCAGACATACTGGCGCCGGTTGTTTACAAAGGCGAAGATTGGTTGGTAGAGGGGGGCGGCGTCTTCGGAGGACAGTGCAGCATATTTCTGCCCTGTAACGGTCAGGCTTCACCATGGGATTGGCCAATTTCCTAGACCTGTTGGCGCCGGTTGTTTACAATGGCGGAGATTGGTTGGTAGATGGAGCCCACACTTGGAGACAAGGGAAGGCGGCGCTGATTGGGGGAGAGGGACGGTGGGGCGTTGCGTCCGGGCAGCGGGAGTATTTGAGCAGGCACGGAGCAAGGTGGGGCGAGTTCTTTTGGGAGCAAGGAGGGAGGACTGTCGGGCAGATCAGGCTGCTGGGGAAGAGAGAAGTCGCCGCGACGCGCCTGTCTGCAGCAGTAAAAGTTATTCAACTCGACCCAGCTATCCGGTATTTTGTATCGAAGCATTGCGTGGGTGAGCGTGGTGTGGTCGGGGCGTTTGAGAGCGCAGAGTAAGGTGTTTGCGCCCGGGTGAGAGTGAGCGTGATACTGCATGTCGGCCAAAGATAGGGTTGCCCTAAGCACGGGTGTGGGTACTAACAGGAGAGCGCTACTTTAGGGATGGCCACCAGACGCCGGCTTTAGGAGCCGGCGCCGAGCCCCTTAGAAGTGAAGACGGTTGAAGCACTAGAGGGAGAGATGGATAGAGAGGTGGAAAGGGACTCTACACATTCATGCTCCCACACACAGCAGCGTGAGCACGGGAAGATTTCCGTCGCAGTGTACACACACAGTCGCCGACACACGCACACAGTCACACATTGACACGAGCGTGTGCACGAGACATAAAATCTACACAGTACACGTTTAGGTTCGTAGTTGATTAATTCAAGCGATCGGATTGGTACGCGGCGAAAGATTGCGCATATTGTTTCGACTGCAACGTGAGTTGTGGAACCGGTTTATTTGGGAAAAGAAAGTGATTCTGAGTAAACACAACCTTTTCCTTCCCCCCTACCCAGCCGGCCCCAAGAGCCCCCGAACCACACCTTGCAACGCACATTATCCGTGTCTCCCTCATATGCTTGTGTACCAGGGCTTCGTTAATTATTTTTAAATAAATCTTTTTAGATGACTAAATGATATTGGGCTTCAGATACGAAATTGTACATTGGAATACAACTCTGGTGCAGATGTCGGTTCTCACAGGTCACTATGCAAATTAATCTGAAGAGCTGCTCTTTTGGAATGGCTGTATCGAGCGTTCCACCTCTCTCTCTCTTCATGATATTTAATGATGCCTCCAACGTGGGAGGTGAAAAGGCGCTCGACACAGCTATCATAATACATCAGCTCTTGAGTGTAAATCTCAGCAGTCTGGCATGTTGACGTCAACTTAGTAAGGGTTGTTGTAATTAAAAACATTTCAGAACGCGGTAGATACTTAAAGTGAGCCATATGGCAATGGCTTTGGATACCAAATTAATTCCCAGAATGTGTACTATGCTGGCTCTCTCAGACATTATAGCCCTTGTTTAAGCGTGCTACTCACCTCATATGTTGGCTGCTTAATTTCCAAAAGCTTGTACTGCTGTGTGCATTCCTCAGTTTTACTCTCACAAACGCATGGTCTGAAACCTTATGTTTTGTCCTGATATAGATTTTCACCGCTCGATGCCTGACGATTGCTCACCAAAGCTGCTCATTCGGGATAGCCATGCCAGTGAATTTACCTTCAACGTGAGAGGCGAAACTTTGCGAAGGAGAGAGAAGGAGCGCTCGACATGGCTATTCTAATTTTTTTAACAGCTTTTGTAAGCAACCATTATAATATTTTGTCATTCCATATAACCATCTCTCTACACTATGAAACTAGCGATGTTAGGTCGATTCCATATACATTATACGTACTGTATAAAGCCTACTTGTCAAATCCACCGCTGGATGACGGCATGCGTGGAGCAGAGGACGTGCGAACAGTGAAGTACAGCACAACGCTTAAATTTACTGCACCGCCCCCTGCTGCTCATAACATAGCACAGCTGCACAGCAACGTTCGACAACCCGGCATGCACAGCAAGTTGGCAGACCCAAGCACTCTCTGGATTCCACCCAGCTTATCGTTTATCTTCCCATGAGATCTGGCACATGTTGCGTAGTTTCGTCACAGACGGTCTTACGTTTGTTATCGGTTTATAACGGCCGCTATTCAGGGTGACACGGATTGGTCCGTTGCCCACTGATGGTGGGGTATTAGAGCAGAATATTACAACCGGATTTCCTGACGCCAAACTCCTTTAGTCGGAGGGTCTTCGGCTCGTTATTTGTCTGGAACCTCCCCCCAGACCTGTTCACCAAGGGAGACCCTAGCAAGAATGCTGTACTCCAGGTGACATAGATCTAGGGTTGATTGGAACACGAAAATCTCTCCGCCACGATACAGTTAGAAACCATGAGGAGGGGTCTTACAGTACTAACTCAAAAATAAGATTCAATCACTGACATTAGCCCAATCCATGTGTCTTATGTGCCAATTACCGTGCAGTGTTATTGCATGTGGATGAATAACGTCCTCAGTAAAACATCTAATGAAATTAATTTCTTATTTGCCTTCCTCTGCTGAAACGTTAATTAACCACCCACACAACGCTTTCAAGTCAAAGCAAGTCACTTAATGTGGCGTGGTAGCATATTAATTTTACGGTCAACGGGAAATATTTTATCCCACTGTATTCATGTGGGTTCAGTAGCCTGATGATGCAAGCCTCCTTCGTAGAAGATGAAACGTCTCCGAGGAGATAGGAGGAACGCTCAACACTGCTTTCCCGAAAGAATGGCTCTTGAGAGCAAATCGCTTTTAATCCGACCTTGAAACATTTAAAAGAGAAAGAAAGCCACACAGCGTTATGTGAATTATGTTCAATATGACCTTAATATTCGAACATGCTTGACATTTTAGCTGTAATTCAGCTTTGATTTGGAATGAAAGCTACAAACACAATTCAGGTTAAAATAATAATCAATGTGGTTTTCTAATGACCTGAACATTAGCCAGTGGCTGAAGTTCCAATTTTTTTATGATGGGGGGCTAGAGTGGTTCTCCTATCAATGAATAATTATTTATAAATAATTATGATACAATCCTGTCACGTGGCATACAAATTCCACATCTAGTCATGGCCAATTCGTAAATTTAAAAAAATTGCCATTGGAAGAAAGAGAAGAACCCATAGAAAACCAACATTAAACAAGGGGAGAACACATACACCAGATAGAAAGGCACCCGAGGCAGGAATCAAACCATGTTATGCAGGAATTTCTTTTTGTATGGTGCAGATGTTACCACTGTGCACCATGCACCACCCTACAGAGTAGTACTCATTTTATTGACCCCGGAGGTTGTGGAGCTGAGTTGACCCTCAACAAGGATATGAACTCGCAAGCTTTACTGTCACTGTGCCACCTGTCCAGATCTCTAAATTTTAGTGTCATTACCTGGTGTTATTACCTGCCCAAAATTTTCCAATAAATTGCTCACATTGAGGAAGCTGTCCTGTATATTCTGTAAGTTTTCTGAAGGTCATAAAACATTCAAAGTCACACTTTTGTGAGTAACTTTTCGGTCTCCCTCTCGTGGTAGTCAGGAAGTCTTCTTCCCATGATGAGTCCCACTTCTTTCTTCCTCCAAGGTGGCTACACTATTAAACACTCCGTGTCTTGCGCTATCGTTGTGTATGCATCCGTAATAGAACGAAAAGCCCTTCAACAACGGCCAGAGCTTGGCAATGAGGATTGCATATTCTATAATTATTGCCGCACTGCCAAAAGGCCATTAATGAACAGATAGATTTTTTTTCCAGTGGGATTAAGTTATTTTTTTCTCTACCAATCAATGTTAATGCACCTTGTGGTAACGACGTGTGGGAGAGGAGCAGCGATTTTTTTTCAGTTTTTTTCATCTATCTCTCTTCTCTCCCCTAGACCACCGCTCGGGAATATTTTCTAAAAGAGCTGACCATGCGGCTCATCACTTCCAATATGTCAGGTTTAGGCAATGGCTGCAGCCGCTGCTGGCTCGCGTGGTTAAACATAAATACAATCACTACAGCTCTGTCTCAACTCTGCAACTTGCAAAATCATGAATGTATTAATGTAGGCATTCACAGCTCGATGTATGAGAATCTCTTTCAAAAGCTGTTCTTTTACCGTGTATTCCTCCTCTCTCCTTTCCGACGTTTCACCTCCCCACTCTTTAAAAAAATGTAAGAAGCGCTTTAAGCTTACTCATCACGCCTAATAGAGAGCGTTTGCATGCAAATATTATGGTTTGTAAGATCCTAGCTTATCGGAAATATATGAGATTGTTTCATCATATCTGTTAAAAGTCCTGTGTGGGTAGAGCATTACTCTTAATAGCTGCTCATTCGGGATATCTGTGATAAGAGTCGCTCCAATCTCCTTCGCGATGTTTCATGTCCCACGGCGGCACCTTGAAGTGGCATCATTTCAGCGTAGAGCTGGTCACGTGACTTGGGGTCAGAGCATTGAGCTGACTGCTTAGCACCTGGCCTCGAATTGGTGTCTTATGATTAAGCCAGGCTCGCAAATGTTTTGTGCTGATTGTCTTCACCACAGATTTGACAATAAAGCATTGTGTCAACTTAAAGTTTTATTTCACCGAAGTTTGGCAACAATACAAATTCCGAAAATCTAAACAATTAAATGTTTTAATTCTGCAGGGATGAGAATCAGCACCTCCAAATCCGAGACCATGGTTCTTGACCGGAAAAGGGTGGCGTGCCCTCTCCGGGTGGGTGGAGAGGTGC
>JAZEWT010000011.1:24022176-24042302 GCA_036362905.1 Mordacia mordax
CAAAGCCACGTGGGGGACGGGTAGCACGGACTGCGGGGACTTTGATTGGAGAGGGGGGACAAAGCCACGTGGGGTGACGTCGGTTATAACTTTCTAGAAGGGGTCGGCGGAGATATAAGGAGCGGGGGGGTTGAGGGGGTGAAGAGAGTCTCCTGGGGGAATTGGAAGGAGGAGGCAGCGTCACGATGTAGGAGTTCGTTGCGTGCCGCTACTCCAGCCGTGCACTGCTGGTTTCAATGAAGCATCGAAAATCAAGAAATCTTTGCTCATCCGTTGTTGCTGTCTGTTCTATCGCGGAGTGAATGCTGATCCTCGCCGTGGTGTTGCCGCTGTAAGTCGTCACAAGCCCAGAGTCAAAGCTGTGGCGTCACAAATGTATTGTTTCATTCGATACAATAAATTAACAATTTGAATTAATTGTCTTTATATGTAATAAAAGCTGCTAAATTAATGTGTCCCATTTTTGGCCACTTTCATAATTATAGCTGCAGTTAAAATTATAGTAGAAGAAAAAATAATATACGTACACATTGCACATATAGTGTGGTCACACATTGCTGTGAGAAAGGGAGACTAAGAGACTAACTTGAAACTTGTTATTATTATTCATTATGATTAATTATTATTATTTAGCAGACGCCTTTATTCAGGGCGATTTACATCATTTTTAGGCGTAACGAGGAAACCACAGAGAGGTGAAAGGAAGGCAGCCATGCAGTCAGCCTGCGCCAACACCTGCTAGACACTGTGTTCTATAGATTATGATGTGATCTGCAATATAATCAATGAGTGTTTTTTGTTGTTGTGGGAGGATACTTTAGAAACCGTACGAAACCCACGCACATGGAACAGAGATCATACAAACTCCCTACAAAGAGGCGCCCGAGGCAAGAATCGGACTGCCTTGGGCAGGACTTTCTTAGTGTGAGGCTCGGATGTTTCCGGAGTAAACTAAAAAGAAAAAAATATTTAATTTGTGGCAGAATTTTTGTGAAAAAAATTACTAACACAAATGATAATTGTAGTGTAGTTTATATACTCAGCAGCCCTTATATGCATAATTTTCAGTTGTGGGAGGAAAACGGTGAACCTGGAGAAAACCCACGCAAAACAGGGGGAGAACACACAACCTGTATACAGAAAGGCGCCCTAGGCAGGAGTCGAACTGCTTTGGGTAGGCCTTTCTTTCTGTAAGGCACAGATGTTAACACTGCGACACCAAAAACATCAACAACCGCCATTTGCCGCTAAGTGGAAGTGACGTCATCGCGGCTTATGCCAGGCCATATGCACCTTTAAGCCACGTGAAGTATCAAAGGCTCGCTGACAGGAGGTCACGGGACAGACTGAAGTTGTTATGGCAGCCTGACTGAGATGTCAAACTGGAACCGGCTATAAGCACACTGCCTAGGTACGGAAACTTCTCCACTGTCTCCGCAACTGCCCCATCACTCATGGAGAGCTGAGGAGGTGGAGTATTCGGTGGCACTAAATATTCCCAGACAGGTGCTTTGCTTTGGTGAGACTGATGGTAAGACCCCACCTCTTTGTGGCATTCTCCAAGTTCAACAGCAGAGCCCCCAACTACTCCTCAGAATGAGCAGCAATCATCAAATCATCAGCGTAGATAACATGGTTGGCCAATAGGGAGCCATCTCTTGACCGCACCCGGGCATCGACCAGCCTTCCATTGGTACCTGTACCGGATGGAAATTCCACTGGAACATCCATGAAAAGCCTCTCGAACTACATGGTCAAAAAAGATGTTGAATAATGTAGGAGCCAGACGGCATCCCTGTAGCACCCCAAGGTGAACAGGGAATGGATCTGACTCCCGACCACATAGCTTTACCCGGGCTTGCCCAACCTCATGAAGGTCCTTAATGCTGGTGAGCAGGGTGACAGGGATCATGAAAGCATGAAGAACAATCCACAGCCCTGGTCTACTGATGGTATCGTAGATCTTGATCAGGTCAATAAAGCAGAGATGCAGGTTCTGTTGGAATTCCTTACATCTCTGCTGTAGCAACCGGACAGAGAATATGGCGTCTGTGCAAGACTGCCCTGGCCTGAAACTACATCGGGGTTCCGCAAGCCCCAACTCAGCGTGTCTAGCAAGGTGATGTTGAATGATCCTTGCAAAGACTTTTCCCGGCACACCACTAGGGCATGCTTTCATTCTTGCAGGACTCTTCCTGTGCTCCAGACGGTTTTAATGATGCCATACAGGGCAGTCTGCAGACAAGCACCACCTTCCCTCAGCATTTCACTTGGAAGATCATCTCTGCCAGGTACTTTTCCTGGTCTCAGGCTCCGTATCTACTTACGTACTTCCTCTGTAGGTGGCATCTCCGCTAGCCACTCACAGGGTGTCGCTACTTCTTCCATTATTTGAGATACCACAGCCCCAGCAGAATCACCCCCATGTTGTACCACGGTGTTATCTGATCCGGGGAGGTCCACTCCCCCCCCCCCCCAAGACCTTACAGAAATGCTTTGCAAATCTGCAAACTTGTTCCTCGTGGTCGGAGATTGGATCACCATTTTCCTCTTTAAGTAGGGTAATCGGTGCAGCGTTGCAAGTCAATATTTTGATGGAATTAAAGAGTGATTTTTTATCATGGGCTACCGAGACAGACTCCATCTTCTCAGCAGCTCGTGACCACCACTCATCCTTGCAACGCCGCACAGCTCTTCGAACCTCCGAGCGAAGGCTGCGGTAAACCTCCACATTTTCGGACGTAGAATGTTGCAGGCAGTGGGAGTGGGCCTGTTGTTTTCTCTCGGCTAGCTTGAACACTTCCTCTGTCAACCAGGGTTTCGGGGGAGGTCAGGACCATGTACCCAGTGCAGCCATTCTAGCTGCATGAGCCACAGCCCTAAACCTCACCCATTTCCCCTCGGCGTTGTGAGGAGTGGGAGACGAAGTCAGCCCCAGCTGCAAATGATGATGACATTCTCTTTTATAGCTTTCCTCAGCTAGCCAGGACCAGACCACTGTGGGTTGAATAGGGTCCTTGGTGGATGCCCACCACTACCGTGGAATAATGGCAGGTGGATCTTAGAGATGACAAGCCTATGGTCAGAGGTCAGATCAGCTTCTAGGTAGGTCCTGGTGTCAAGAACTTGGGCCCACATCTGCTGCTCTGCCAATATGTAGTCCAGCAGATGATCTTGCTTGGACCCGCATGCACCCAAGATGTTGTGTAGATGCGGCAATGACAGAACAGCGTGTGTTGGTTATTAAGAGCCCTTGGGCTGCACAGAAGACTAGCAGTCGCCTACCGTTGTTGTTGAGCTGATGTGGCCCATGCCTTCCAATCACTTTGCTCAGGTGTCTGCATCATGGCCTACTCGGGCATTAAAGTCACCGAGCAGGATGACTCTATCCCGAGGGGTCACTTTAGCAAACACCTGGGACAGGTCATTGAAGGCATCTGACTCATCGACCTTGCCTGCATCCCTCCACTGATGTTGATCTTCAGTGGTAGTGTAAGTCACCACCACCACCATCCCTCACCACCCATTTATAGGGATGCAAGCCCACAACAGCCTGGGACTCACAGGTTCCCACACCTCATCATCACATTTTCATGACCCCTTCATTCTTTTATTAAGAAGAAGAGCCAATCCCTGTTGCTTGGCAGTTTCCTGTCCCGAATGGAGAACTGTCCACCCCTCCTGCTGATTGGAGCCAGAACCAGTCCACTGGACCTCCTGTATCTCACAGAGGTTTAGACGGTATCGGTCCAGCTCTTGACAGAGTAGTGGCAACCTCTCCTCTGCAGCGAACGTTCGAACATTCCACGTGGCCACACACAGCGGCTTTTTGTTGTTTCTGGAGGAACCCTGTGGGTGGCAACTCAGTGTCCTAGCTCTGCCAAATGGGGTTTGGCCAGGAGACGTCATAAGTGCTTGTCCCCCCAAGTCGTCGGCCACAAACTTGAGTTTTTCTTTATGTTTACGTGGCTGAGTGGTAATTCAATTGAAAATGGTGTAGGGGTGGGGGGGGGTGTGTACCAGCCCCCTGCACCCATGCAGAGCCCCGTTGGCCGCTGGGGACGTTGTGAGAGCAGCAACCACAGCGTTACGGACCGGCACCACGAGGAGGGGGGTTGTTTCGTCAGCCACTGTGACACCTACATATGAACACAAACCTAATCAACGAACAATGTTTTATACTAAGGTTTTCACGACTCGATGTATGAGCATTGCTTTCTACAGCTATTTTTCAGGGACAGCTGCACCTTTCTCTCTACTGATGATGAATCCAACGTGGGAGGCGAAACATCGCAAAGGAGAGAGGAGGAATACTCGACACGGCTACCCCAAAAAGAAACAGCTATAGAGAACATTTCTCTGGCATTTATTTGTTTTAGAGGCCTTTGGCTCGAGTTGAGTTGTGAGGACAATCGCAGATAGAGTGCAGTCTTCTCACATCAACATCAACCCCGTTGGTACATTACTTCTGAGCCGTGTGTCTAAAATAATATAACCTGGCTTATTTTTAACGGGGCGTTTCAGAGAACATTTACCCCTAGGTATCGTGGTGTTGAGGTATTGTCCCCTATTTATCTGCAGTGTCAATTTCATACCCCATTAATCTCAATAAATAAGAAGTACAGGTCACTTTAAGTTTATTGATACCACTTAACAGTGTCAGGAGGCTCAGTGGGGCTTATACAGAGCAGTGTGTTATAAACAGCCATCCGAATCTCCAATGCGCTGATCAGAGCATGCGGCACACCAGCCAAAGTTAGCATAAAAATTGTAGGTTACTTATTTATTTTGTTTTAAGTGCACTGCGAGGTCTACATCAACCATTTGCTTTCTATTTCTTTTTTTTCTAATTGCAAATATGTCGTATTTTACATTAGCGCATGTATAATGACTCAAGTGTTGCGTGCCGTGTTTGCTTATTTGTACAAAATAACACTCACATTATCCTTTGTTAATAACATTTGATACCGTAGTTGACACAGCATTAACTGGGTCACAGCTGCAGCTCTGAGTAATGCCTCCCTGTCAGCTATTTATATAACCAGCTAATAAATAAGTAGGACAAATAAATAAGCTTTACTTATAAAGGTCACCCAACATTGAACGGACCTAAATACAACAGCGAATGAAGAATATCTGTGATGATGGTGATGATGCCAAAGAATGATATCGAGACAATGCAGAGTTTAATGCTAATAATGGATCTCATGAATTCTCATATTGTTTGTCACCCACCATTTAGCTGGGCCACAGAACAACCTCTGCAATTGACTTTGAGTGTCTGGCATTTGTTTGGCATTTAATTTTGTTTATCAGCGAAAAAGCAGAACACAATTATATACACAACATTGTGAGTGTATAAATGTCAGCAGTAGTGACAGGAGAAGCCAACCTATAAATAAACAATGCCTTATGTCATTTCCGATATATAAAGTACATACTGTTGAGTTTATATATGGCACATCGTGATGCTGATGGTTTAAATCTCACCCAAATTGAAATTTACTGCGATGTACTGCATACATTTCATATATACACTTTTCCTCCTTCATTTTTTCCCATTTGGAAATAAGGCTTTTTCCTTCCAAATGTCATAAATTCGTTGCTGTTTGGATGTAGACCATACGTACAAAGAGAGACATGCACATGAATCCAGTTATTATAGCATGTACGGATCCAGCGGAACTAATATACGAGTGGAGGATGTTCCGATAAAAATAACCAGTGAGTTCACAAATGCATACAGCATATACCCAAAAGGCTGGGCTGCCATCATCATTAACCATGATCTACCCACTGCTGGTTGAAGACGCCATTTCCCATCGTCTTGCAATGCAAAAATTTGTCTAGTTTCTGCGAACAGGTGAATTCAATCGCTTGATTTCCTGCAATGCACGGCCTCTATCAGCTCTGTTCCCTTCTTTGGCTGCCACCCTTTCGTCAGTCTCGACTGCAAATGCCATCACACTCTTCCTAAAATCTTCATACATCTGTGTCTAGTTCCCCTCCTTCGATTCCCATTTCCTTGGCAATGAAAGATACAGCTATCTCGATTTCAATCTCCCTTGTGGCCAACTCCCATTTGGACTATCCCCTTCTTAAATTGCTTGTTTTTTTTTCTGCTCATGTGTCCTGCTTGTAAGCCCTGTGTATGTCCAGATCTTCTGATTTGTAGTCCGAATCAAGGATTTACTTTTCTCGATTACCCTTTCCATATTCCTCCTGTTACTCCTGAAAGAGGTAAGGTCCCCAGAGGTGAATTTTCAGAGCCATCCAGCCATCCACTGAGCGTCTAGTTCCAGGTCCATCTCTGTAAAAGGTTCGGATACTGCCTTTCAAAAAACACTCCGTGCTTATAACTGAACATTAATAATGGTATGTCACATATTCGAACAACATAATCTAGTAAAGTGTAATACAACTCATTTGCGGATCAATTGTTTATTACTGTTAATTGTTGCCATTAAAATTAAGTGCAGCTAAGTGTAGTTGCCAAATATCAGTGCTAGAAATTGTACTTGTTTACGTGTCTTCTGAATTCATGCGAAAACTGTTGCACATTTTGTACAAAGCATTGCTGCCTTGAATAAAGCAAAGAGAAAATGGTTTTCATTTTACATGGACAATACCCAAAGAGAGCTGCGGGATTATTACTGTAATTTTGACATGGCACACGACTCTAAGTAATTTTCTGCAAAACAAATTAAAGGTTTCTTTTAAAACAAATATTTTGTACCATTGGAATCCTCGCCTACAGACACATGCACAATAATGATTTTATGTTGTAAGCGTAACAATCACGAACCTCTATCTTGTATAGACAACTGCACTCCCATGACCTTAAGTTCATCCAGCTAATTATTTTCATGAGCTTGTAATATCGCTCTATTGTCTCTACGGTATCATATATATCATCCAATTGTAATGTATATATTTTACATTGACCGTAAACATTCTCCAGTGGAGAATTCCACCCCATTGTAACACGACATGCCTTATTTCATTTCACCCCTACCAGTTGTTACTGGCCGAAAAGGCTTTAAATTATGCTAGAACTCACTATATTAAACAGTTATATAAGACTGCGATGTATTAAAACTTATTGCTATTCTCTGTTTACAGATTGTTACCTGTTGATAATATTTCACGGCTGTCATGAGAACAAAAGGAAAGGCACACTCAATTCTTGACTGGTATCATCTCCCACTTTAATCCTGCAGTGGAGAGAAACTAACAGTCGGTCTCGCAAGGGGACAAATTGTTCATTTTTGTCCGCCAACTCGAGAGCGCGATTTCACCGCGGCGCATTCAATTTCTCGATGAGCACGTGTATTAGGGGTTTCGCATGTGCGGGGTGTGAGTGCGCGCGTGTTTGTGGCCCATCTTTGGCTACAGACTCGCAGAGGTCACGCTGTCAGCCACCAAAATGTCGGCTCTATTCATAGCCCCCCCTCATCACAAAGTCATTGGCTTGTGTGGGGGGTGCATTTACACCCTGCCACACGGGCTGATCAATGATATTGAGATAAGCTCAATAGGGGGCGGAAGTCTGAAAGACGGTGCCACTTTTCTTTTATGAGAGAAACAGTGGACATCTGTTTTACCATTACTGCCGAACAAACTGCCATCTGATCATAAAGCGCCGGGAATTTACCCATAGTCCAAATGTAGCACGTATAGAAAAGATGGGATTCCTTTCCCAGCGGCCACATCTGACACGTGAATATGTTCTAGATCTTCCATTTGTGTGTAAATGCTTTTTATTATTTATGAGCACAACTCAGTCCAAAAATGTAATTCAGACATGAAAGCAAAGTGAATACTTTATTATAGATACATGGTCGTATTTGGGATCTCTGTGGATGGCTATTTTATTGGTTGATCCAATTTTTTCTTCTCAAAATAAACATAACGCTTTTTGTACCTTAACATAACGAATTATGAGATTATTTAAGACCACACAGAAGCAAATTGCACTATCAGTACAACGCTTTGATAGCTTTAAGGGGATATGGGTCACAGAGTGTAAATAATTATACATTTTGTATATTGTCTTGATCGTCTATTTTGTGGTTTGTCATTGAAAGAAAACAAAAAAATGTCTTTGTTGATTTGCCGTTGCTGACATACCGTTCTCTCCACAGCTCTGTGCAGTGCTTTGTGTGACCCCGGGGGGTGGAAAGCGCTCTAGAAGTACAATTATTATTATTAATAAAAAACACGATTATGAGTGTAGATAAAATGGCTCACTCGCGTGATGGTGAGACATAGTGTAATTAGTCTAAGCAGATCCATGGGATCGGAAAAGCCTGACAAAATGTTTTAGATTTTTTACACATATAAGATCGTTTTAGTAAAAAACATTGAGCAATATCTCAATAAGTTTATGTATATTTTACATTTCACTATGCATCGTTTCAAGGATATAAAATTACTGGGCACACATTGAGTTTTTATTTGAATGAAAATCCATTATTGTCCCACGCAGCACTTTTAATGGTCACAAAGCATCACCCGATCACCGAGGACCCCCTCACAGCCGAGCGAGTGTGATCGAAGCAGGGCTAGCCTTCACAGTTCTTGCATGGATGATCAATCTGTGCAGTTATCACGTGCAATAGGCAATACGGGCAGGAGAAGGCAGAATAGCAAAATCTAATGCTAAAACCTCCTTCCTCCCCCACAGCCTTGCCAAACAGCATTGCAATATGTTTTGTTTTCTCATCTCATCTCATTATCTGAAACCGCTTAATCCTATATAGGGTCACAGTGAGCCGGAGCCTATCCCGGAAACATAGGGCGTAAGGCAGGAATACACCCGACGACGGGACGCCAGTCCATCGCCGGGCATTGCGGGACAATTTTTTTAGTCTGCGAGCCAATCACCTATCCAGGAGCATGCTTTTGGACTGTGGGAGGAAACCGGAGTACCCGGCGAAAACCCACGCGAACACGGGGAGAGCATGCAAACTCCACACAGAAAGGCACCCGAGCTGAGAGATTCGAACCCGGGACCTTCTTGCTGTGAGACGTCAGCGCTAACCACTGGGCCACCGCGCCGCCCTGTTTTGTTTTGCAGGAAAGAGAATCCAGCAATGAGATCAGATTGGCACACTGGTAAGAAGACAGGATGTGGAAAGTCCACTTTATGAATAAAAAAAAACGGAAGCAAAAGGTTATCAGGAATTTCTAAGTTTTTCTCTGCAGTAAGGAAACATGCCGCATGTATATTAGGAATGCATTTATAAAAAAACAGCATTATACTTTTCTAATTTAAACACATAAGGTAGCCGCTATAACTGTGTCGCGGATGTTGTAAGCCTCCTAGCTTTATACCATTAATGAGGGCCAATTGAAGATCTTTACATTCTCTAAAATAAATCATAAACTCCATCGCTACATCAAGATTCCACTACGATGATAAGGAAATAGGATACTTAATGTGTTTCAGCAAATAAATGCTAATCTATTACAAGAATTTTTTTTTTCATGGTTTGGGTTGTAAATTGGTCACCCCCTAGTTTATAATTGTAACAAAGTTATTTAAATGCATTATGAGAGAAAGCTTAATGTCTTAATTTTTATTTTTGAACTTCAAAAGCAGAAAAACAACACGTGAAAGCTGTGTGGAGATGTAGTTAAATTTCCCATACCACTCATTATTAGACTTTGACACTAAACCACTGTGGCATCACAATTCGTTCTTTAAGCACTTTATGACATTCAGAATGTAATTGTTCAGAGGAGGGAGGCAATAAATAAAAGCAAGTACATTTATTTGAAATTGCTTTCAGACAAACATGAGATGAGAGTGGGAATTGAAGATTCACCTTAAATCCAAGGAATACACACGCACTTGCTCAAACAATATCTATATATATATATCATATCTAATACACGCCTTATTTTGCAAAAAAACCCCTCTTACATAGCTATAGTTAGTGGTGAGTGGTGCTGGATGAAGAGTGGCTCTGCAGATGCAAATGAGGACGGCAGGATAGAGGAGCTAATTTGAATAGGGCAGTCCCTAAGCAAATATCATTGGTGGCAGCTTACCATTGGTCAGGGCAACACGACACACACGTATATATTTGAGCCTTTTCGATTTGTTTTCTTCAACAAAAAATATACTCCAAAAAAACGTTATTGTTGATTTGCTGTTCTTATCTCGTTGATGTGTTGTTCTCTCCACAGCTCTGTGCAGCGCCTTGTGACCCTCGGGTAATAAGCACTCTTGAAAAAATTGCAATTATTATTATTAACAGGTAAGCATTTCGTGGTCGTGGCTTAAATAGCCAATAAGATGCGCGTATGTCATTCGATTGTACAAAGTGGGTGCCCAATATTTACATTCTTATAGAATCGATTTGTCTAAATTTATTCTAAATAAATATTTAAAACTCCTCCCGGAAAATCACATTAATTTTTGTCACTTGTAAAAAAAATTTCTATTTAAAAAATTCAAAATTAAAAAGTGTATATTTTAAAATGGACTATTTAGAGCGGATTGTGGACACAACATCTCTGGTAGAGACAAGGTAACACCGGATCAAGTCGTCACCATCATTCTGCTTTCTGTGTGGAGGTGTGGAAAGGTTTTAGTAAGCCAGTGGGAGAGTAACCTCGCGAGAGACCAACATATCCGTTGAACCTGTCACAATGTAAATTCACACTTGCCAGACATCAATCGCATTGAATTAATTGTCACAATGTCTCACACCTGTAAAATGAGGAGTGGACGGTACGTTGCAAAGGGGGATTCGTCTCCCGTTTCCCAGGGTGTTAGTCCCGAAAGGTTTGTACTGCCTAACAATCAGCGCCTCCTCCCAAGCTGCCCAGATTATCCACCCACTTTATTTATTTATATCCCAAGTGAAGCTGGCCCCAAGCGGGGTTTGGGTCCAAATCAGCACCTGCAATTGGAAAGCATTGCTGGAGGAGGGACGTAGAGAGTGAGACGTGTGGGTGCTGGTCAACCACTCTTGGCGTGTGATGACGAGAATCAAGATTTTCACCATTGGCACGAGACTGAACATTATTTTGGCACCTTAGAACGTAACCCATTAAATACCGCTGTGGAGCCTAATCTGCCTCTGAATTCAAAGGTCGCGAATTCACAGTCTGGTTGGGGGTCAACTTAATCGATTTTCCTTATTAGGTCAATTTACTAAGCGTGGGTTTACTGCTGTGTAGGGTTTTTTTGCGGGTGTGCGGTGCGGGCCTCTAATACGCGTTTAAGTTGTGTTGTTCGGCAGGATGTCCAACATTTTATTCCAATTTTGCTCCAAAATACTAAGATTTTCGGTTGCCGAAAAACTCCAAACATGCGAGCAAAAACGTCCGCGAAATTACACTGTACAACATGTGGCACAACCTCGAAACACATAATGGAGCCACAGGTATCATTTATTTTGAGAGTCAAGAGTGGTTATCTAATGATGATAACCTCTGCCCCTTTGCTCCCTGAATGTGTAATTAATGCCACTTGCTCAGTAACACCAGCTTGCTTGCTTATGCGTGTGGGCACTATCTTGCATTTTGTCAATCTCTGAAAATCTCACAGACACAGACTTCCAAAGATGAAACTTCCAAAGATGAAAGTAAGCTTGTACAGTGTACATATAGCAAAGTGGCTAATGCATTCAAAGCAGTAGAGGTGGGAAGGGGGATTGCAATATGCCCACACAGCTAAGAAATGTATGTTAACCCCTGCATATTATATGCAGTTCACATCACCATTCCTTTCAAACAGAATCATACTGAGGATTTGGGATAGTGTTGTCTCATCCGGATTGTGCTTAATCACGACGCTGCAGGTGAAAACACTTTGCTTAAAGCGTCTTACCTTGTAACCTGACGATTTTGGAATTTCTTCCTGTTATTTCTTATCTCAAATTCATAGAAACCCACTCAACTCCAGAAATATACTGGCTCTCGTATCTTACACCTTCAATAGTGATGCTAGCTACTCAGTGGTTTGGGGCCTGTTTTCTGTAACTGTGTTTAAAGATGAAAATAAAGATGTTTGCTCTGACTTTCAATCAATGTGTGTGATTAACTACATCATTTTAGCATTTATGTTTTAGCCTTAACATCTGGAACAAAACTAAAGTTTCACAGACTGACATGAATCTAAGATAACTTTAGCACTATGAGCAATATTTAATAACTCACTTCACTCTGGTATCGTTCCCCCACTATTCAAATGTTCTGCAGTTACCCCGTTGCTTAAAAAAACCTGGCCTCGACTGCAACTAAGGTCCTTGATCATGCCGTAGCCGCACAATTCCAGAAATGCTTTCTCAACAATGACCTCCTCGATCCCTTTCAATTTGGTTACAGATTCCGCTATAGTACTGAAACTGCTCTGATAAAAGTGTTTGATGACCTACTCGTCGCTGCAGATCAAGGCTTGCCAAGTATTATTGTCCTCCTGGACCTGAGCGCTGCCTTTGATACCATTGACCACTCGACCTTACTTGAGCGACTGGAGGGTATAGGGGTCTCTGGCTGTGCTCTGCATTGGCTGAGCTCCTACCTCTCCAACTAACTGGAAGCAGTTCGTCAAACCTCAGAGATCCATCCTGTTTTGTCTAGACTTCCTGAGGGTTCAGTTCTTGGCCCACTCCTCTTCATCATCTATATACAACCACATGGCAATATCCTACGCAGTCTCAATCTTAGTTTCCATTGCTATGCCGATGACATCCAAATCTATATCCACGCAAATCCATCCATAAATGCCCCCGCACCAATTGTCCAAGGCTGAACCTATCCAATTGATGCTTGACGACCAGACCATTGAAGTTGCTAAGGCAGTTTGGAGTCTATGTGTGATTCTTGATTCCTTACTCAGCTTCGAGACACACATCAATGTGACGAAGGTAGCCCATGTTCATCTCAGAAATACAGCTAGACTGCGTAACATCCTGTCATCCACTGATGCTGAGAAGCTAATACAGATCTTCATCTCCTCACGAATCGATTACTGCAATGCACTGGCCCGGGGATCCCTGCATACCTGATTCATCGTCTCTATCGTGTGCAGAATGCATCTTCTGAAATCCTTTCTCGCACACCCATCCACGACCACATATCCCCAGTACTGCTGTCTCTCTACTGGCTACTGGTTAAATATAAGATTGAATTCAAGATCCTCCTTCTCAACTACAGGGATCTCTCGCTGGTGCTATTCCAATATACATCCGTGACCTACTTCAAACACCCTCTACAACACGACAACTTCGATCCTCCAATATGGGGTTGCTATATGTGCCCAGATCACAGCTCCATTCAATGGGTGACAGAGCTTTCTCGCGCGCTGCTCCCAGACACTGGAATGCCTTTCTATTGGAGATTATATCAGCTGAGTCCCTTGGGCATCTTCAAATATCGTCTCAAGAGTCACTTATTCCAGAAGGCTTTTAAGCCCTCTTGCTAGGACTGTTGATGCGGCTCAATGTTGTCATGTCGGGATGATAGCTTTCTGCCCACCTGCGCCTACTCGGTAACATTTATTCCTTCCTTGTTTGTTGAAGAATTATTTTCTTTCTCCGCTATTTGACTTTCAGTTGAACTCTCATGATGTTGTTGTTGACGTCGTTTTCTCCACAGCTTGTTGTTGCTGATTTTCCGTTCTTATGTCGTTGTTGACGTGCTTTTTCTCTGTGCAGCTCTGTACAGCGCTTTGTGACCCTCGGATGAAAAGCGTTCTATAAATGCAATTATTATCATTGTTTTTTTTAAATATGTTGCTTGGCAATTATATTTAGTCTGACTTACAGACGGTATATTGCAGGCTTCAGACAACCCCACAAACCATTAAGCTTACAAAAATATTTTAATTTTAAAAAGTAATCAAACTGACATCTTCTCTCAGCGAAAATTAGATTCTGTCCCAAGCTGTTTGACGCTATTGAAGTTAAGACATTCAACTGACTGAATTAAGCTTTTAATATATTTTTGCAAAGCATGGTTTTATTGTATGGAAAATAAAAAGGTAATGCGAATATTTATAATTTGCTATAATCGGGATATTTGAATTATACTTGAATTTTGGATAAGATTTTTTATTCATTTAGTCCACAATCTGAAAGGCATTTAATATATTATTAATACTATCAACATTGTCATCCTTGGCACTCTCGCAAAAGGATTCAGCTCAAAATTAGGACACTGTTAGCAAATGGGTTTCCAAATATTTATTTGTGTTGCAGAGTATTTCCATGTGGTTGTAAAAGGACACTGGTAAGCCCTTTAGCACGGAAAGCCTTTAAAATGGAAAACAAAAATTATGTTTAGTTTTAAACTTTTTAATCCGTATTCGCCATATACCATAAATATATTTATATAACAAATACTGCTGGAGCTGAGTGCTTAGCGTTCCGCTGTTATAATCCAGATGTCTTCGGTTCGATCAGCTCACAGCGTACGTTTGAAACCGTGGAAAGGTTTCTTCCATAATCCCCGATCACCACCGCCTGCACGCACCCAGCAGTACTAAATCGCTACACCACAGTCCATCAACAGGTTGCGTGTGCGTGGGGTAAAGTGAGGGTACCTCCTTCTCTTCCAAGACAGTTTGCCGGTATGGTTGAGTCGGCCAAAAACCCATTTGTAAGGCTCTCCAGAGTTTGCTCTGTTAGAGGCCCAACTGGCAGCTGTGGTGTGAGAAAGCAATTGTTGGGCTGGACCTTTGCCGTGTACTGTGCAGTATAAATGTCAATAACAAAAGTTTACGCGTTACATTTACTGCCAGATAAAATTTCATCGGAGTTCTTTCTACCTTACCATAGAATATAGCATGTGAATAACCCCCCCCCCCACCCGACATTCTGTTGTTGGTGGATAAAACCCACAATCTTTTAAAACAAAAGCTCATGATTCGGAGGTGCATGTACATGTAAGACTTCATGGGAAGTGGTCAAACACCAATCCGGGTTAAAAGGTGGATCTTGGCCACGTTTAAGAGAATGGAATCCCAAATGAAACAGAATTCTAACGAGCATTCGGTGTTATTTTCATTCATGTGTGGGAGCGACCTGGTGCGAAACTTGTAATCAAGAGCTTTTATGCGGTCTCAGCACCACTGCAGACGTTTTTTGTGCATCAAACAAATCTGAAATTATATTAAACGTGTTAAATATGGGATTTATAGGAATTACGGATGATTACCACTTGCTATATATAGATGCATGAATTATTCATGCTCGTATATCTGGATGTATTGCCATGTGTTGCAGGCCATTTACTTAAAGAGCATATTACTTACTACAATTAGCATTGATTTGTTCTGGCTGCATTTGTTTTTTCAAGTAATTTTCAATCAAATTCTCTTTGAACTAAAATCAACCTCGATTAATTTGGACTAATACGCGAGAGAAATAATGGCCACAAGTCCGCTAAATGCGGATGTTTATATGACCATCTTAGATACGGAGTAATGAACATGCCTTTCAGCAACCTATATATTACGAATGCCATTAGAGTAATACATTTGTGGCACCACGACTCGAGCCGCAGACTCGTGGCGGCTCAGCGATAACCGCCACGGCGAGGATCAGCGTTCACTCCACAGTTCCCCCCCGGGCATTAGGCCCGTCCTCGGGCCACAACTGCCCGCCAGCAATCTTTCATAAAGCTCCCCCCCCCCACCACCACATTCACACCGCGCCAATCTCTGCGCCGCTCTCTCCCCGCGGCCACAGCGCCAATTGCTGCGCCACCGCTCTCCACCGCGGCTATGACGCGAACCACTGCGCCACCCGCTCCGCACTCACCTCCCCTTGGGGTCTGACGAGCCGGGCGACCCAAGGGCCCCCCCTCCCCCGGCTCCAGCGCCGACGGGCGCTACTGAGCTACCTCTGCGCCACCGCTATCCACCGCGCTACCCCGCGGCTATCGCGCTACCCGCTGCGCTACCGCTATCCACCGCGCCATTGCGCTACCCCGCGGCTATCGCACTAACCGCTGTGCTACCGCTATCCACCGCGCCACTTCCCTCTGGGGTCTGACGAGCCGGGCGACCCAAGAGGCCCCCCTCTCCCCGGCTCCAGCGCCGACGGGCGCCACCACAATGGCAGCCCCACATCGGCGCGGCTCCACCGCGTTACTCACAATACACACACAGTGCGCTAACCGTTGCGCCACCGCTCCTTAATCACTACCACACACAGTGCGCTAACCGCTGCACCACAGCTTTTTCACCCACACAGCACACTCAACCGCTGCACCACAGCTTCTTATTCATTACACACACAGACACAGAGCGCTTTGCTCGCTCACAGACAGAGCGCTTCACTCGCTAACACACACTGACATAAACGTACTCACACATCTACACACACCCGTACACACACACCTACACCTACACACGCACGTACTTGCACACACACGTGCCGACACACACACGTACACCTCTACACCAACCGCCGTACAACGCAGGCCCGCCGAGCCACGCCGCAGATTCGCCTCCTCCCGCCTTCGCCTTCATCTCTTCTCGCCTTGGGATGCGCCGGGGGGGGACGCCAGCACAATGGCCCCCAGCGGGCTCCAACACCACGTGCGGTCGCCGGACAATGGCCCGCCTGCGCGGCGTGGCCCGGCGAACAATGCCGAGCCCGCCATCGCTCCGCCGTCGTCGCCAACATCGCCGTCCGCCGTCGTCGCCACCAACATCGCCGTCCGCCGTCGTCGCCGCCACCATCGCTGTCCGCCGACGTCGTCACCATCGCTGTCGCTCGCCAACACGCGACTCTCGAGTCGATCCGCAATTTTGCTGCGGCGTCTCTCCCCCGCGCCTCGCTTTCGCCGTCGCTGCGGCGATTTCTCCGTCGCTCGCCATTCTCCGCCGCTCGCCATCGCCACCATCATCGCCTTCCTCCTGCGGCGATTCTCCCCCACGCCTCGCTCTCTCGCCGCCACCGCCCTGCGACTCTCGAGTTGCTCCGCCATTTTGCTGCGGCGATTTCTCCCCCGCGCCTCGCTGTCGCTGCCCCGCCCCCGGCCCACGCCGCTGCTCCGCTGCTCGTCTGCTCGCTGCTCCGCCGCCACCCGCTGCAGTCTCAAGTCGCGGCACCATCCTCGTGCGTGAGTCCTCATCCCACTGTCTGACACCATAACTGTGGCACCACGACTCGCGCCGCAGACTCGTGGCGGCTCGGCGATAACCGCCACGGCGAGGATCAGCGTTCACTCCACACATTCATCTAATAGCAAAAGTAAAAAAAAACTGCAATAAAAACTATAAATAATAATTTGTTGCAGGAGTGCTTACATTTGCGTAGTGTGGATAAGCATAGCGTTCCTACCGCTTACGTAATTCATACTCGTAATAAACAGTTGCATTCTATAGTGCTAATAAGCAAAGCGTCCTCGCTATAAACCCCACAAAACAATAAGCCGTCTTGAAGAGCTGTCAGGCACCGTCAAATGTGAGCTCATGGAACATTAGAAGAGAGTTCAAACAGATTGTAAGACCGTAATGAAAGTCTGCGACAGAGAAGACGCGCAGACAACGATGCAGGGCAACGATTAAAACACTAGAAAAATAGCTAAATGCCGGCCTGATTAAGATTAATGCAGAAGAGCAAGGACGTTCGTAAATATGAGTCACAACTGTTAATCTCGGTAGTAGTGGATAACGTCCGTTGTTTACGAAGTCCATTGAAGAGAAATCAATCAAATCTAGGTTTCACTTGGCAGTGAAGAAAAAAAACGTTATTTTGAGCATCATCATTCATTATAAGATTTAGATTCACAGTTGTACGATCAAACTGAAGAAACCATGTGAAATCGCGCAGCAAGCGTTGCTCCCCACTCTATGCTCACACCATCCTCCAAAAGGTTTCTGATGGCTGTGAGTTAATGAAAATCATCATCAGTGAAAGTCTGACTGCTGTTTGATCGTGGCCCATCATGCTCTTGCAACGTAACACTGGAAATCGCGCCTGCCGCACAAGCTCATCATGTTACGGCTCAATTCGCTTGGTGAATGTTTGCTGTCGTTCTCTCTTTCGGCTGCCATTCTGTCATTATTCTGAGCCACTAGTCATCGTTCATTACAGTGAAAGCCATCACAGACCAAGCCGTCTTAACGTTTTCTTAAACGGACAATATGATGATTCTAATTCCAATTTAGTCTCCATCATCAATCATGGTCAATCCACGACTTGTATGAAGGTCTCCTTAAGCAACCGCCATCCATCACGATCCCGTGAAGTAATTCTTCAATCCATCTATAACGCGCGCACATTTGTTTAGTTACGAAGGTCTTCAAAGAGATTATTCGGAGTCGCGAGGAAACTGTGAAGAGGTGGGAAGGGGGGGGGGGGAAGGCATTTGGCCGACGTCAATGTTATCGGCCAATTTTTTAATGTTTGTTTTGTTATTGTCCTGGGAGAAAACTGAGGACCTGAAGAAAATTAATGCAGAACAAGGGGGGAACACACACACCAGAGAGACGCTCTAGCTGGGAATTGAACCGCCTTGGGCAGGACTTTCTTATTGTGAGGTGCAGATGTTACCGCTGCGCCACTCTCACACTTGCACATGATCTGATTTAATTGCTTCATCTCCACGGTGGTTAAGCTCTTGGGTACTCTCCATGACTTTGCTGCAGCTAGAAAAAATGGTCCCGTATGTGGATTCAGTATTCTGCAAAATCTCCATATGCACACTGGTTTTTGCAGACGTTCTAAAAAACGTATGCAAGAATATCACCTCTCCAGACCGTAATTCGAATTTACATCAGCCACTCAAGTTACTCAGTCACAACCTCATCTCATCTCATCTCATTATCTGAAACCGCTTAATCCTATATAGGGTCACGGTGAGCCGGAGCCTATCCCGGAAACACAGGGCGAAAGGCAGGAATACACCCGACGACGGGACGCCAGTCCATCGTCGGGCATTGCGGGACAATTTTTAGTCTGCGAGCCAATCAACCTATCCAGAAGCATGCTTTTGGACTGTGGGAGGAAACCGGAGTACCCGGCGAAAACCCACGCGGACACGGGGAGAGCATGCAAACTCCACACAGAAAGGCACCCGAGCCGAGAGATTCGAACCCGGGACCTTCTTGCTGTGAGGCGTCAGCGCTAACCATTGCGCCACCGCGCCGCCCCAGTCACAACCTATAATCATTTAATCACATGTCTGTTAAATTGTTATTTTAGTAATATGGATGATTAAGTTAAATCATTAACGTTAAACTAAAAAGAAAGTTTTGCCAATGCACCTAAGCACTGTTGTCAAAAGTTGGAAACTGCACATCTCAACACTGGCCTGCTGCCAAGAAAACACCTGATAAACCAAACTCATGAGACGCTAGGAGACATGAGTGGATTGCAAATGTCTCATCTCATCTCATTATCTGAAACCGCTTAATCCGATATAGGGTCACGGTGAGCCGGAGCCTATCCCGGAAACACAGGGCGTGAGGCAGGAATACACCCGACGACGGGACGCCAGTCCATCGCCGGGTATTGCGGGACAATTTTAGTCTGCGAGCCAATCAACCTATCCAGGAGCATGCTTTTGGACTGTGGGAGGAAACCGGAGTACCCGGCGAAAACCCACGCGGACACGGGGAGAGCATGCAAACTCCACACAGAAAGGCACCCGAGCCGAGAGATTCGAGCTACGGCGTAAGTAGGGTTCACACTTTGTGTTGTTACGGCTTTATATTTTATCATTGCTTGTTTTGGTTATGGCACCTGGACAATAACTCAGACTTTGCTCGTTAAGTAGCACTGTATACATAATAAACATAATAATAATAATATATTATTACTTATATGGAGATATTAGATAAACTTAAATCTTCAGAAAAACGCATGTGTGGAAAAGCAGTCTAGTCTCTTAAAAGCAATATTGTCAGCAGCACCGCATTTTGGCCACATTTGCTTGCAATGTCTTTTTTACATTAATTTCTGTAATGATTCTGACAGTTTATATTTTCACGAACGCAAGTTACAAATTGCTCGGTAATATTAAAGGTATTTTATTTTCAACCAATCATGTAGAGCAGGGGTCCTCAAACTACGGCCCGCGGGCCACATGCGGCCCGCTGAGGACATATATGTGGCCCGCGGCCCCGTTCCAATCGCACATGGGGTGATCATCCA
>JAZEWT010000011.1:24053905-24101013 GCA_036362905.1 Mordacia mordax
GGGACTGAATGCCCAAGGGGGGAACTGTGGAATTGGGGCTTTCTGGAGGGGCCACGTGGGGGGGCGGACGGACAGTACAGGCTGCGAGGGGGCGTCGGCTTCCTGTTTTAGTCCCGTGGTGGTGTCGTGATGTGGACTCGTGATGTTGTCTCGTGATGTTTACGGTGGAGGGGAGATGTCATTTGGGAGGGGGCTGGAGGGGGGAGGCGCGGGGATATATAAGGAGGGCCGGTTGGAGAGGGAAAGACGAGGAATCGCCTGGGGGAACGAGAGGGACCGTCAAGATGTAGGCTGCTCGTCGTATGTCATTACACTCCGGCCCGTGTTTGCTGGTTCCAATAAAGCATCAAAATCAAAAAGTCTCTGCTCGTCCGTGCTCGCTGGCGGAGTGGTGCTGATTCTCGCCGTGGTATTACCGCTGTAAGCCGTCACAAGTTCGCAGTCGAAACCGTGGTGCCACACTTCTGCTGTCTACACCACCATTTAATCACTAACGGAAGGCACTTCGTGCCTTCCATATGAACGGGCCATAAATTGAAGCTTTGAACTGGAGTGAAAGATAATTGCCCAAAAGTGCTTTATTTTATCAATCAATCCTTATTTCATTTCGCCGTTTGCAGTGCTTCCATTTTCGTGGTCGAACAGCATGGCCGCGGGCTCGTGTAATTGCTCAGGAGAGGCAACGGAAATCAATGTCTCAGCCATGGCGGCGAAGCACAAGCTGAGAGCCGCCGCTCGACTGTGCTCCTCGGAATAAACTGACGCTCGAATGTATAAATTAAAGCCCTCACCGATGCAGGTGGCGTTTTAGTATTTGAAAAACCAACGTACAAAAGGGAGGTAAAGGTGCAGCCCTTGAAACTGCCTGCTCGTGCCGCTGCTGGCTGAAGGGCCTCCACCGAAGGGAGATTTGTTTAAAACCACTGAACGTCTGTTAAAAAGAGCTGAATTGGTCTCTCCAACTGACTCGAGAGATTGGTCCATCCTTTCACGAGTATTGCTCGCAAATGCTGCTCTTTCGGGATATCCGTGTCCAGTGTTGCTCTTTTTTCCGACGTTTTGACCTCGCACGTGAGAGGCATCCTCGATCGAAACATCGCAAATGAGCACGGAGAGGCACTCGAGACGGCTCTCTAACAGAGAAGCTTAAAAGAAACAACATCACTGCTCTTTCTCTCACTTTCATTCTTTAGCGGCACGGTGGCCCAGTGGGTAGCGCTGTCACCTCACAGAAAGGTCCGGTGTTTGAAACCCGGCTCGAGTGCCTTTCTGTGTAGAGTTTGCATGTTATCCCCGTGTCCGCGTGGGTTTTCGCTAGGCACTCCGATTTTCTCCCAGTCCCTGCCTTGCGCCCTGTGTCTGCCGAGATAGGCTCCGGCCCAATCATGACCCTGTACAGGACTAAGCGGTTTCTGACAATGAAATGAGAGATGAGACTTTAATTCTTGGCATGCACCATCTCCATACTTCTTTGTTCATAAAAATAGACTTGTGATGATGTACTGTGGGTAATAAGGACTGTATGGTAATCCCAGTAATAACAAGTATTTATGGTAGAACAGTTTGATGCATGGCCCTCACACGTGTGAATTAATGGCTAATTTGGAAATACGTTGGACTAATCTCATTGTGGAGTCAGAAAATGTGTTCAAAGTTATTCGTGTAATTACAAAGCAGACCGCGTAATGCATGAGGTACCACAAAAAACTAAAATTTGCATTTATTGTAGACAGAAACATTGCTCTGTTAACCCAAAAAAGTTAAGTGCATTATAATTTTGCAATGCCTTTTGTGGGTTTTCCCCCCATTTAAATAACATAATTTCGTTGTTTCATGGACATGCAGGTTTGTTGCTGTACTCTGATAGATGAGTGCTTTTCAGATTCACCGCTTTTGCCTGCAAGTGCAAGGTTTAGCGGCAAGCACCGTGCTCTGAGAGCCGCTGTGCACTAGCAGGGTACGGACCCACATCATCGGAGAACAGCGGCATCCCTAATACGACACTCTTCACAAGCGAAGGGTTTGGTATTCGTGCTGCCACGACCGTGCAGACCTGTCATCGCGAGGTGATGCACTTTCTTCAGGGCAAAAAAAATAAGCAACGAGAAATAGATGGATAGATAAGTATACATTCAGAGTGGGTCGACCGTGTTACAAAATGCAGTCACGTTAACGGCAGTGTAATGGCTCATGCACATTCTCTCCGTTTCAATAATCTGGCCTTTGACACTGCTCTCTTGGGTCAACAATTGAAACAATTTAATTTCAGATCTACATTCCATCAAAACCTGGCGAGGGGCTCCCTGAGATAATTTGAACTGTGAATGAACACTTAGAGCTGTAAAGGCAGTCGTTTGTGAATATTAACAAATATACTATATTATAGGCAATACAGTGTGGTTAGCACACTGTGCCACGACCCCAATACCTACATTCAGTTGCCAGTCACGGCTAACAATGATGAATAATATCTGAGCTCACTCTAGGGCACCCAAGCTTCACATACCCGCCTTGGGCCAGCATGGGGAAGTATAGGCAAGGAAAACTCACATGTGACGATACCCAGACTTAAACTCACTACCATCACGCTACCCATTCGACTGCAACGATTGCATTCGTGAGCAGGGTCAAACCAGAATACAGTATTATTTACCCATGTTTCTAAACGCACACACATCTGCTGTTCGGCGATAATAAACAGAAATCCATACAATGCGTTTTTCAATAAAGCCATAGGTCAAACAACTATGAGTTAACCAAGAAAATATACAGTAGCCAAGATAGCTTTGGCATCACTTCATTTCATTGCTATATTTAAGAGGATTACGGTTTTGAGCAGCCGAATGCATCCATCCAGCACTCTCACATCTGCCCCTTGCTGTTCCCGTGCCAGCACTCAGCAGCGGACACCCGCAGCATTGAGGATTTCAAACATGAAAGGCGAAGGAGGTATTGCTATAAAACCAGCACTCCATTTCGAGCCAAAGGCACAAGACGAATAGGTTCTGGCAGTAAAAGTCAGTGCAAACTATGAACTAGTGATTGTTCCTTTACTACACACGTGGTTCGTAAGTTTAATGGGTGTACCGAGGAATCGGTCAGTCAAGTACAATCGAGTCTTTCAATCATACAGTACACGCGTCGAATCACAAGTCTAAGAATCAATTACTTTCAAATCTTATACGCCACATATGTGTTCGTTGGCACGTTTACCGCAATACAATTAATCGTATAATAATAACAATAACATATCCAGAGCGGCCATCACCCAATGATCACAAAGCGCTGCACAGAGCTGCGGAGAGAACGGCACATCATGGAATAAATGTTCCCGAGCAGGCGCAATTCGGAGGAATGCCATTATCCCGGCACGACAACACTGAGCCGCAGCAAGAGTCCTTGCCGGAAGACTTGAAAGCTTTACGGAACAAGTGAGTTTTGAGACTGGATTTGAAGATGCCCAAGGACTCAGCGGATCAAACCTCCAAATATACTTGGAAGCGCTGCACAGCACACCGATAAAATTCACTACGACGTATGATTTTGGGGGGAATGCTTAACAAAATAAACTACATACAGCAAGTACAGCCAGAAGCGTCTTTCTGGACTCATTAACACAGCTGGTTCTTTCACAATTCGACTTTATCAACATCAGGCTTCATGCACAACTAACCTCTCGACTGCAGCAACCCGACCCCGCCTTCCGTCTGGCATCGCCCCTAAATACCCCTCCTCGGTTCCGCCCCTTGCTCCTCCCCCATTTCCGCCTTACGTCACATGAACTTGGTGTTGGCCAATCACAGTTCTTCGGGGGATGTGCCGGTGCAAACTGGGCGTGCACTGGGACTAATGGGAACTAGTGGCGGGAAACAAAGGGAAGTGGCGGGAAAACATCAAACTAGTCGAGTCTCAACAGGCCTCTTCTACTGAGGCCCCCTGTTGTCAGTCGTTACATAAATATAACTGTCATTCTAAGTGTCCAATGCACAGACAATGGCACTTTGCATGCGAGCAGCAACAAGGCGCTGACTCTTGTGGTGGGATTGTGTCAGCATGTCTTAGCTCCAGTGCTACAGATTACGCAGCAGTGCCCGATTACGTGCTCGTTGTTCCAGTTACCACAGCTGCATGCAGATGCAGTTTGCCCTCTAAATAGGGTTGCCACTTATCCGTTTTTCCTACTCAGGAGCATCCTCTTATTCGGGCCAGATATCATGAGAAAAATCAGTATGTTTTACTAGGACGAGTCATTCAAAGTCTAGTGAATTTTGTCTCCAAGGTGCAAGCCAACCTCTATACCAATCATTGCAGAGTGGACAATTATCTAGCAGTTTAGTGTGCTAAATGATCCACCTACAAAGATCATGCACACTCTAAAACAAACAGTAGAGTGCAATTTGAAGGTACAGTTTAATGTGCAGAGAGTGGCATAATCTTGTGGATGACTTCGTAAAATTGTACGAAATTTAACGGTATCATAAGTGGATGCTTGCACGATTGTGCCTCGTGGATATGATAACCCAAAAAAGCATTGTAAGAGCTAATGCGAAAACGCAACAATGTATCATAAATGACGCACAATCCATAATTTAATAAAAGTGGGACTTAGTTGTGGTTTCAAACATTTTCATATGGGGCATGTTAGTGCACTTTAGAGTGCTAGATGTGGACGCAGCTATCATGAGAGAGGTCGAGAGAATGAGTGAACTTAATTCATCACAAAAGAACCTAGAAGTGAAAGTTTTGATGATTTTGTGATAACATCAGAGGCCAGATTTAAAAAAGGACAGCCAAATTCCACTCCCATCTGCTACGTTGAATTGGTTTTCGTTTTGCCCCACCTCAACACGGGATAACAAATTAATACATTTTGAAATTGGGTTAACCTTGTGGTCATCCACTGAAGGACAACAGTTCTAGGTCATTACACAAGGGGAACATCTTTCCTGCTCATTGCTGTATTAGGGCCTTGATTAGATTTTAAGTTAACTATCTGCAAATTGCATTTAATCGGGCAATTTGGCAAATGGGACAAAATCACCCGGGAGGATTTTGACTAAACAATTAAATGTAAGTGCCTGATGAAAAGTGCTTGGACCACAGAAACGTTGCTAACAGAATAATCTGCATTAAAAACGACCTTGAATTAGCCTGATGTTTAAAAATGGAGAGGTTACAAAAAAAACATCCGTGGTCTTCATAGATTTTTAAATTTAAACATGGATAATGAACGCAGGTTTTCTTCGTCAGTTCGGCCCTGTGTGCATTCACCCCAAGATGCCAGAGCTCAACATTATATAAGGGGATGGTTTTCCACCTAAGAAACAGCGTGAGCCAAAACATCCGGTAGGCGCCATGAGAAGAGTCAACATCAATCTTGAAATCACCAAGAATCAGAATCCTCTCAGCAGAACTAGAGCACAGCTTATCAAGCAGCTTAGACAGTTCCATTGACAAAAGAAGTGGAGGCTTCTTTTGTCACAGGTTGAGATCCTCCAATCTCCAATCTGGAAACATATGCTCGCATGAATGGAAGGTCGGCAACGGAATCGCACAAATGTCTGCAGTAGCCTGGTAGAGAACCACAAGACCACCACCTGGCCATGGAAACGAGCCTTCGAATTAATGGACTGAAAAATCTCGCAGTTGAGCCTGCTCTTTGAGACATAACAGGTCCAAAATGTTGTCCGATATCAACCCTGCAATGAGTGGGCATCTGTGTTCATAGAGTGAAAATTGAGCAAGCAAAATGGGTTTCAATTGAAGACATTGTGTGCGTTCGAGGAGCAGTGGCCAGTTATATTGTCCACAAGCAACGCTGAGCTGCCAATGGCCAAATGTGTTGCTTCCTCGGTAGCCGATATGTCGAGCGTAATACGAGGATGGAACATGTCAGTCAGGTTAATGAGCCTTTTTAAACCAGCACCCCATAGATGTAACGAGGGTGATGGGGCTATCGCCAACGGACAGCATAGTCCAAGAAGGTTGGGGATAGGATGAAAATGAATTTTAAAGTGTTGAGTAGTATTTTTTCTTTAATTGTTGTTGATTTGCGGTTCATATGTCGTTCTCTCCACAGACAGCTCCTTGTAGCACTTTGTGACCCTCTCGTTAAATAAGCTCTAGAAGTGCAATTATTATTATTAGTTCGGTAATGAGATCATGTCAGGCAGTCGCTCCTACTTAATACTGTACATGGTCGAAGGGGTCGGAGCCCCTCAACGGCAGACATGGTCGCAAAGCGCCAACACATTGCAGGGAACCGGGGGCAATTTACTCAGCAGGTCAACCAATCCAGCAGCTAATCTCCAGACGATGGGAGGAAACCCGAGCACCCAGCCAACAACCCACGCGGAGACGGGAAGAACTCACAAACTCCACACAGAAAGGCATCCGAGTCGATAACCGAACTAGGGTCCCTCCCGCCGTGAGGTAGCGCGCAGCCGTGAGATGATGGAATTATAAGTAAATAGGTAGGAGTCAGCACAGGTAGAAAGTGATTAAAACGGTGAGCTGATGAGTGCTCGAATGGTGGATGGTGGTCAGGAGAGTGATGTTGAGAGTGGTGAAAGGTGGCAGGGCCGCTCGCCCACTCCACCTGCCGCAGTCAACTGATAGATGTTCTGATCATAGACTAAGAGCGAATCAGGGACACACAGAGATCCACAGACTCACTCATTTGGATGAAATGTGTACAGTATTAACCAAAATAGGCGAATGATAAGCACACATGTTTGCAAGATAAACCTTACGCATTTGTCTTTCTTGCCTGCATTGCACAACCATCAGAGAATCCATATCGCCAATCTGCCTCTAAGTATCTTCAGAGGTAGTGTGTATACTCCCTTCGGCAAATGATGAATGATGAATGAATGCACACGTACCCATATCTGGTACACTGGCTATGACCGACTGTAAGACTACGCTGGTTGCATTGTTTCCGTTGAAAAATGAAATGTTTTTTTTTGCTAGAATGAATAACTGCATTCGGATGTGGTGCAAGGATATGCATTGGGCATTTGAAATGTTAATAATCATAGACACCTTGCGCTACATTTTTTTGAAGTGCATATTGCGTCGTTATACCTGCCACGTGTAAAAAAAAACATTGATTATCGTAACTTATGACTGAAACCGCGTGTTATGAGCTAAATATGAAGGCAATATAACATATGTGCACGCACTGCGTTTGTTTCATGATTTAAGATCTGCAAAAGCCAGTTCCATTAGTTTCTCAGGCATCTCTTTTTAATGGCTGTGGCTTGGTGCCATTGTATACAGCGGAGGAGGAGTGGGAGGGGGGGACACCCGACGATGTTTGGAAGCCCTTCATCAGCATGGTGCTGTGCCTGAATAACAGATGTGCTCGCGAAACTTTGGGGAAATGTTCCAGCATGAATTGTTCTTTATTGCATCGCCTCCCACAGCAATTATAACCCCTTAACGGAAAACAATCGAGTCTTTTTTCGCAATAAGTAGTTTCGGCACTCTATACTTTTGAAGTGATTTTTGTTGTCAAAAATCCGCTACACTGGATGCAAAGCTTATCATGCTTTATTTAAAACGCCCTTCATTTTGATACATGAACGTAAACGTTCGATCATTATTTAACTAAACAATATATCACTGCCAGTGAAGCATTATTGTCGACACGTGGCGAGGTGTTTAAAACGTACGTAAAATCATCAATTAATATCATTTGAATTTTAAATAAATGATCATTGCCTTAGTGTAATGCGCACGAAGCATATCCTGACTATAAAAAAAGGATTCTCAATTGTTTGCATCTCAACGCCTACTTGGTCCACCTGGAGCGGGTCTCCACAGACCACTAGGTTGCGCTTGCGGCCCACCGGTTGAGAATATCCGTTTTAAACAATAATTTAAGTTGTTTTTTTTTTCAAACGCTGTGTTGTCGTCAGTGGCACCGTTACCAACTACATCATTGAGTTGCAAGCAACGTTTTCATATTAATAATTTAAACCTGATTATCGGGATTTGCATAATTAGCTAATACAAGTCATTGTCACAAATGGCACCGTAAATAACACGCTTTCAAATATTCATCACTGGCAACATATCGGCTGCTCTAAGTCATCGGCATGATTGCATATTTTACAAGATTAGCCAGACATTAATTATATTTTAACACCACACCCACTTGCATATTTTACAAGAATTATGCTTCAGTGTAGTTTCCTTGTAAAAGATTCGTGCTGAGCACATAGGGGATGGCATTTTAATCGATTTAATACAGTTCCCAGCGCAGAAGCCGAGAGGCAGCCTCACATAATGACATGCATTTAGTTTAAATGAAGGTCATTTTAGCCCTAGGGGTTAGCAAAGTTGTACCTTGAAATCTGATAGGGGAAAAACGTTTTTTACATCAGCATTTAGATTTTACCAAGAAATGCACTGGCACCGTCATGTTACGATCCGCATGGGTGACAATCTCGTTCAATGAATTCTCCCTACCAACATAACACACACGAATATTTCCATGAAACACCAGCACATGCTAATGTACCATATATATGAGGCAACTTGACTAATAATTGTATTCCTGGTGATATGTAATTTATTTGTGAGTCTCAGCAGTGTAAACAAATTCTAAAATACTCACCCGCATCCGCCCCCGCCCTATTGTATTCTTCCCAGAAAGCCCACATGGTATAACATAATCCCAAGGTAGTCTTGGCTGGTTTGCAAAAATCTGTATATGTGTGCTTATATATATTTTAACCCGTTTAGCCCACGCAGGCTGTTGTTAGGGAAGGCCAAGGAAGGCTGTACGCATTTTTATCTCCGTAGTGATCGATGTATATCCTCCATACGTACAAACCCTAGGCGCGCTGAGCTACAAACCTGTTACCGAGTTCGAATACCCTTCACGGCCAACATCAATGATGATTTTCTAAACCGATTCGGGGCCATTCCTAGGTCGACTCAGCCTCATTCAAACATACTATAAATATGCAGCCACGTATAACAAATCTAGATTTTTTTTCAAGCACTGCATAGCAATTTAATTATCTTATCCTACTCATGCACTCTCAGCACTAACTGGTAATTGTGCGTGATGAATGACACGTGACAATACGCCAGCCCTCTTTGTTTCGGGCATGCATTAAGTAGCGACCCACAAATCGATGAACGAGTTGTAAATCCAGCTGCCTGCTGGCTTCAGAGGGATACAGAGTGTGTAAACCAGCCGTGCCCCCAGAGATTTCTCGGATGCGGGGAGCCGGGGTCGTATTCGGGCGATTCACCGTCTTGAAGGAAAGCTCGTCTCGTGTTTGGAGTGTCCCCAGAAAGAGTTCTTAATGTCTTTTGTTGTCCAAGCGAACTTCCTGGCATATTGTGATGTTCTGCTGACGAAAGAAGTTTGAGAAGGATGTTTCTTTACTTCAGGACATGACCCTGACAGCTTTGTAAGCAGCATTCACACCACCGTATTGTACGTGTCTTCATTTTGAGTGGCCTCCCACATTCTCCAGGCGGAAATAAGCTGGGGAAGGCATGCCATATGTACGAAACAAGCCAATGACTGCAGGCCACGCAAAACTATAGCGGTTGTATGGATGCTTGACATGCCTTGTGACCACAATTTAATTGATCTCTAACGTTTATTTGCATTGGTCATTCGTTTATGTTTTTACATATTTATTTATATGCTTTTTTTTGCCACAAGCATGTGTGGCTTTTGTAAAGTAGACATTTTGTGAAAAGTGTCCATTTGGTGTTTTAAGATCTTCACACCTGTATAATTGCCAAAAATGGCAAAAACCTTTTCTATTTTTTACATACATGCTTATTTATTTACTTATTTTAGACGGCTAACACGAGTTCATACGCTATTGATGAACGGTTTGTCGTTGCCTCAGGAAAGATCACAAATCAGAACAAAATATGCAATGGGCGTCACAAGACATCTGGACGACCCTGCTGCGTGTCTGAATTCTGTGTAGTCTGTGACAACAGCGTTAAATTTTTAAAAAACGTCGCTACAATGCGACACAACCTTAGTTGGTCATCTGACCTCAGCATTGAGCATTATCCACGCAATCATGTAGGATAACAGCGATCAGACTTTTTGCAGATTTGGGCACCTAATATTGTTACAATGGGATATTATATGGCGAATAAATACGTTTGTCCTTGAAAGGGAATTGAGACCAGCTGAAGCGCAGCGCCGTTCATAAAATAATAGCAGTGATCATGAGAAGAATGAGAACAGTGTGGCATCTCACAATACCAGAATATGGGAGGGCTACGGGTAAAATGCATTGTCTCGCATGGCACACTGTTAATATTATCGTGCTGCTGCTGATGAAACCCAGCACTTTATCATACCTTTCCAAAAAAACCGACCTCAAAACAGCATGACCCTGGCACAACAAGGCGCACGGAGTGACCCAAAACAGCACTGCCAGGCTGACTGAGCGCAAAACCTGCTGTTTCCTGCCCAATAGAATGTCTCACACCTGCACCGAAAGAGTGGCACCATGGTGTTATATTACTCGATGTGCAGCGCCCACGCCCCAAACACCTGCATTTGCTACCCGCTAAATACAAAATAAAATAAATAAAAAGCCACTGTCTCCCTGTCCATTACGGAATAATATTCCGCTGGCTCTTAATAAAGAAGGCAGACTCAGCAATGTTTTGCAGCAATATCAGACTCCGGCGATGAGAGCGTATGGAAGGTTATTTTAACCCTGCCATTTGTTAGTTCTGTCGCGAAGACGCTTTAGGGGACGATGCCTCATTCCGCTCAACTCAGCCCACCCACGCACCGGGACATGGGCTAAAGCGATTATTTGTGACAGCAGCCAACCAACTGCTACATATTTCCCCATCAAATAATTCGAGGACTGCATTTGCAGTAGCTAAAAAATGCACAAAAGTCATGCTCATTAAAACAAGATTATTTCGACTCGTTTTTGTTCAGCGTTAGACCTCCATGGCAAAAGGCAGGGGACTGGGATATTTACTCATTGCAACAATTCAAGCTGTTTGTTATCTTTGGTTTATACTCTGTATTCTATTTACTTTATCTTGCAACTAAACACGCGTTAATACGCCCCTTTTTAGCATGCGCGCCGTGTGTTCAAGAGCACCTGCCTTGCGAAAGCGATCGCTGGTGAATGCAGACGCATGCATTACAACGGATGGGACGTTGTCGCATAAATAAACAGTCAAACGCCGGTAACAAATGCATTATCAATAAGGGCCAGCTCCTGGGCATTCCCCTTTCATTTTTCATGTGAAATTTCAATTACGTTGGACAATCGACTAAGACGTCTGTAAAATATGGTGCGGGTTTCTGAGCGTGCAGTCTTAAAGCTGCATAGTTATGCAAGCAACATACAGCCTTGTAATAACACAGAATAACGACACATAAACATATCCAACATTGTGATTGTGTATTGATATTCTACTATGTATTTGTTGTATATATAAAGCGTATATATTATGTATAGATTGTCTGCTTTCAAACTATGCACCCAACAGCTTACAGACTGAAACTCTATTCAATTATCAGGACCCTCCTCCCCCAGTGACAGCAAAGCAAAATATTAAGGCAGGGAACCCCTTTGGAATAGCATAGTACAGCAGAATAATATAGTATCAAACCGTAGTATTCTTGCCTTAGGTTTCTCTGATGAAGCCACTTCTGGGCTCGCCCGACTGGTGTACGTGTTTTATGTGCAACGGCAATTACAGTGGAGGGCAATGATGTAGTGGTTAGCACTGTGAGGTATGAACCTCGTGGTCCGAGTACAATACTCAATCACGGGCTAACAATAGCAGTGATTATTTGAACTGATCCAAGGATGCCCCCAAGCTAAGCATCAACACTGAGCAGCCATGGGTGGCCGGGCAAGCTTCTCGACACACCACCACTTTGCGCACCTTACTGGTTTTCATTGGTGCTTGCTTACAAGGCTGCACGGGGTGTATTTATCTTTGTAATAGCAATGGTGAGCATTCAAGCAGGAGAGTTACTATATTATTTTTGAGTGTATGGACATGCAGGAGGAAAATGCACCCAGAGACAAATTTAATAAAAATATGTCTTGACATTATCACTCTTGATTACCTCAAAACCCTACACATACAATACCAAGTGCTAACCTGCTGAGCTTCCAAAATCTGTTGATGTGCGGTGCATTGGTGGTCATTTGGATTGCAGGGTGTTACTTCAATCCTTGACGCACCCACAGAACCCTGATGACGACGAGCCCGCTTGCGCCCTCAGGTGTGACGCCCAGAATACCTTCAAGATGCAATCTAAAAAGATCCACATTTTAGTTGCTTCAACTCTCTTTACCATAGGTGGGGCTGTTAACACTATGGGTACTTTTTTGCCAGTATACATATTTAAGATTACAACAGGTTTTACCGTATCTGGCGATTATGCAGGTGTTAAGATTTTAACACCTGTTTGCAAAAGCCACACATACTAGTGGCAAAGTATGCAAACAGGTAGCTTTGATAACCTATGCATTGTCCTTCAACTGACCGACGTTAACCTGGCAATGGCTTCCTTTTGAGTCTATTTGCCGGTGTCAGTCGTTGCCAAAAGGCAGTCAGCTCTCAGGACAACGCAGTATCAATGCTTTATAGCTTAGGTGGGGCTGTTAACGCTATGGGTACTTTTTTTGCCAGTATACATATATATTATGCCAGTATACATATATATAGTTATTTTCGATCTTTTCTGCTCCAGTTTGATCCCAGTATATTTCTTTGGTTTCAAAAATCTTTACCATCAAGAACCAGGTCTTGGAACATTTTCATTTGCTTTTCGTGTTTTATACTAATGAATGGTTAGTTATAGTCAATAAGACACCAGTAGAGGTCTGAGCATCACAGCTTTTAATAGGATCTTTGTTACATGGCTCATTACTAATGATTCTATGGAGATCACATTCAACATCTATAGGTTTTCTGAAATCCTCAGGTATCTCTCCACTTTCATAAATCTTGTTGATAATATCTGTTAATTTTTCTAAGCCAAAGTCTTGCAAACGTTTTATTTTTTCTACTGCTATTTCATCTGCTCCTGTAGCTTTGTTATTTTTCATGCCATTTTAGTAATTGTTCTTACTTCTGACTTAAAGATTTTCGACTGATACTCATATTACAGTGTTTAAGCTTCTGCCTGGGCGGCGCGGTGGCCCAGTGGTTAGCCCGGGTTCGAATTTATCGGCTCGGGTGCCTTTCTGTGTGGAGTTTGCATGCTCTCCCCGTGTCCGCGTGGGTTTTCTCCGGGTACTCCGGTTTCCTCCCACAGTCCAAAAGCATGCTCCTGGATAGGTTGATTGGCTCGCAGACTAAAGTTGTCCCGCAATGCCCGGCGATGGACTGGCGTCCCGTCGTCGGGTGTATTCCTGCCTTACGCCCTGTGTTTCCGGGATAGGCTCCGGCTCACCGTGACCCTAGGATTAAGCGGTTTCAGATAATGAGATGAGCTTCTGCCTTCCATTAATTTCGGGATCTCCTCCATCATCCATTTCAGTTTCGTTTGCGTGCTTTTACTGGTATAACCTCCTTTGCTGTTCCTTTTCAAGTTCTTGAAATCGTTTTAATTGCAGTTGTGTATCCTCCTCTAATCAAGTCGTTTTACATTAGAACTTTATAATCGAGCTACTTTGTAGCTTTTGGTTACTTGAGTTTTTTGAGACTTATCTTGATGGTGTAAACTATAGGTACATGGTCACTTTCACAATCAGCCTCTGAGTACCATTTTGATGATTGAACTGCATTCCTGTATCTTTTGCTGATGGTAAATAAATTTGATTTTTGAAATTATATCCAGGGCTCAAACCATGTGTTCGTAATAATCTGACTATTCTCAACACAAAAATATATCAATCTCTCACCTCTCATTTGCTCCACAAGTCCATGATATCCACCAATATTATCTATTCTCATTCAGATCATACACTGCTTTTTGCTTTATCTAAATCTTCATAAAAATACTCCACATCTGCTTTTTCACTTTCTGTTGTTTGTGTATAAACTTTAAGCATTAAAATATTGAAGTGAGTTTTATTTTCACTAGGCTCACTATTAGATGTTGCCTAAAAGCTTTAAGATTTCTTCATGAGCAAATATCTCGTTTGTGCCTGAAATATTATTTTTACACCTCCTGATACAATCGTTCCCTCAGCCTTCCGATGCATCCACCATCCTGCGCCTCCAATGGCTTCAACCGTAACTGTGGTCAAAGAGGATAATGATACTTGGCTTGGGTGAGCTTTATATTAATTTCTTGTTTTCGGTTCATGATCCTTTAAGTCTTCTGATTCTCAATTGCTTCACGACTTAATCTCGGACCTTTATGGGGGATGGCTGCTAGAAGTCGTATATTATCAAAATCGATTGTATGTTGTTTATCTACACTATATGCTGCTGTTGCTGATTTATCGTGTGTCGCAAACGTACTACAGAGGATGGAGGCCATGGTGGAGATAACTACACGGTGCTTTTATGATACGCAGTGGAAGTGAGGTGTGTGCTGCAACAAATATGTTGCAGGGAACACTTTGTTCACAGTGGCAATGCAAATTACTCAAGTGGGATTACACTGAGCAACGAAGCAACCATGCTGCGGGAACATGCCAGGAACCTTTCAAAAGAGTCTCGTGATTTAGTGAGGCTATCCCGGGTAAAGAAAGCCTAGTATGAACAAATTGTCTAGTGAATTATCAGAGTGTGGTGGAAATGTTACACGTGAGAGACCAACAGAACTCCCACTCCTCTGGTATATCCCATAGGGTCCCGGCAATACGTGGCTTTGAACCTGATTTCCCAAAACGTGGGGATTCATTAGCCTTTTATTAGCAATAAACCTTGATTCAGCCACACCTCTGAGGTTTCTCATTATGTGTGAACACGCGTGTTCTTTTCGACCAGAAGCCAGAGAACGTGCAGTGCTACTGCTGCACTTTTGCAAAGCAGTGCATTTTCTTGGGCTCCTGATCAAGTAATGACCAAGCCGGCTGATAATTTGGGACGCTTGGGTAGGTGTAAAAAATAAGGCCACCTTAAACCTCGACCTTCACTGGCTCGAAATCAATTTCTATGCAACGAATATTGCCATCGTCATCATCATAACCATTAACGAGCATGAACCAATTCACCACCACTCACCGGCTATATCATATGATAATTCAGTGTCCTGTTCTATGCTTTCTTTTATATTGTATCTCACCGTACTGTCTTGATGTACAGGTTTATTTTTTCATCCCAATTAGCCTTAATTATAACATTAGCAGCATATCATTTGTATTGTCGTACATCACGGTTTGAATGGTCGATCATGCACGCAATGTATTGCACGTACAGTGGGCATACAAATCATCTGCAATCCATCACAATCCTAAATCTACTCCAGAAGGATAATGATGATTGATTCAAATTGTGACACCGCGGGTAAAATACATTGTAGGTATGGCTAGGGTTGTGAGTATGGTTAGGGTTGTGGGTATGGTTAATAATAATAATTGCATTCAAAGAGCACTTTTCACCCGAAGGTTACAAAAACGCTGCACGGAGCTGCGGAGTGAACAGCACATCAAGAAAAAGAAAAGAGCAGCAATATCAGCAATAACGTTTTTTTTTCCAAATCCAGAGAGAACGGCATGTCGACAACATTATTAGGACAGTTCAATTGAAAGTTAAACAATGGCAATTAATTATAGAACATTTTAAAAAATCAACACTCCTAGCTCAAGGACTCAGCTGCTAGAATCTCCAATGGAAGGGCATTCCAGAGTCTGGGAGCAGTGTGCAAGAATGCTGTCCCCCATCGCATGGAGATGCAATCTGGGCACATGCAGCAAAGCCCGCATTGGAGGATCGAAGTTGTGTCGAGGAGGGTGCCTGAAGTAGGTCACGGACGTGTGTCGAAGCAGCATCAGTGAAAACTTTGTAGGTGCGGAGGAGGATCTTGAATTCAATGCTGTAATTAAACGGTAGCCACTGGAGAAACATCAATACTGGGGATATGTGATCGTGGATGGTTGTGCGAGGACTCCAGCAGCCGCATTCTGCACACGTTGAAGATGATTAATCAGGTATGCAGGGGTGCCACGAAGCAGTGCATTGCACTGCTTCGTGGAGGAGATGAAAATGTGTATTAGTTTCTCGCAATCAGCGTGAGGCAGGATGTTATGCAGTCTGGCTATATTACTGAGATGGAAATAGGCGACCTTCGTCACCTTGCTGATGTATGTCTTGAAGCTGAGTGAGAAATCAAGAATCACACCTCGACTACGAACTGCCTTAGCATTTGGAAAGGTTCAGCCTTGGACAATTGGTGCAGGATTCCGACAAGCATTTACTTTTAGAATATTTGAATTGATCCAAGTCTTCAGAGTTGACAGTCAGGATGACATGCAAAGACAAGACACATTAATAGATGACTTTGCGCGGATATAGGTTTGGATGTCATCAGGATATGGCCAAGGGGTTGTATATAGATGCTGAAGAGCAGAATTTAACCCTAAGGAAATCCAGACAAAACAGAATGGATCTCTGAGTTTTGTCCTCCGAGGCTTAGAGTCAGAGAGGTAAGAGCTCAACTAATACAGTACGATCGGGTGGTCAATGGTTTCGAATGCAGCACTCAGGTCCAGGCGAACAAGAACACGTTGGCAAGCCCTCAACAGCATTGACAAGTTCGTTGGTTAACTACTTTGACCAGAGCAGTTTCAGTACTAGTGCCCAATCTGAACCCAGATTGGAAGGGATCGAGGAGTCATTGTTGAGAACGTATTTCTGGAGATGCACGGCTATTGCACGTTCAAGCACCTTAGAAAGGAATTATCAGTGATGTTGCAATCGAGGCCACGTTTTTTTAAGCAGGGGGGTAACTGTGGCACATTTGAATAGTGGGGGAACGATACCAGAGCTAACTGAGTTAACGTGGCAAACAATTCGCCTGGATAATTTTGGATGGGAAATGATCCAGTGTTTGTGGCCCAAGATCTGGTTACTCAAGAAGAGACCTCGGATTCCATTAAGTCAGAATGTTCCAGAAATTTTGAGGTCAAGGAAGGTGGAGAAACATTTATCGAGGTATTGGTTGATGATTGAAGCTTGGAAGCTATACAATGGGCTTCCGTTTTTTCTGAGAAAAACTAAATCAACTCAACCGCCTGATCGTTATTAGTGAAGGGAGGTGAGGGCGAGTGACCTGTCTGACGAAAGAGCTGATTAATGGTCGAGGAAAGAATCTTGGGCTCGTCACAGGTATCAACCAGAACAGTCAAGTGCCTTCCGGTAGCAGATGAGCTGTTTCCTTAAAGATTTGACCATTAACGGTGAGGCCAGATTTTCTCCTAGTCCATTCGGCCCTGCATGCATTCAACCTTGAGATCCCCGGAGTTCAGCAGTATACCAGGGGGATGGTTTTCTGCCCGAGAATATAGCATTTCTGTCCAGAGTAGCAGCAATTAGCCTTGTAGAAGACATATGGAATCATGTACTAAAAAAATGCACAAATAAACATCACTGAGCATTGGTTGCTAGGTGTATATTTTTCGGCATAATGTTTGACACGCAGTGTGAGTTTGTGAATGTGGATTCAGACAAAGGCGGGCGGCCATGGTGCTTGCCACCCACATCCTCGTTAGCAGCACTTGACCCTTTAGTCTGTTGAGGCTATACGGGAGATCCTTGTCTTGTGCAGAGAGCAGCGATGCGCTGGATTTCTCACTGCGCTACAAACCTGTCGTGCTCTGCTCCTGCTCTTATATCTCCGTAATGAATATCATGCATTAAATAGTTTCTTAAATGTCAAATCTGTATGGCAGTGCATGTTGACTAACACGTCAATATGCACTGCATGTTGACTTCAGTTTGATTACTGGCCTCGACAAACATCAGTGGTGAGTGATGCATGAAGTGGTCCTGTATGATTCCAGCCCCTGTGCTAACATGTATTGACCAGCGCGGTGAAGTATAGTACAATAAAACCTATGTCATAACTGCGCTTTTCACCCTAGGGTCACAAAACGCTGCACAGAGCTGTGGAGCGGATGGCATGTCTGCAACAACAAAAACAACGGACATATGAACGGCAAATAAAAATAAAAAAAATTTTGCTTGACCGACACAGCGTGGGAAGTTAATAGGTTGTAAAATATTATCATTACAACCCCTTACTTATTTTAACAGATCAGCTGAATCGCTCACATAAAACTGCTTATTTCTTCATTAGCATCATTCCCTGCAGTCTTACATATAGCTCACATCTCATTCCCTCCTCTCTCTTCCACTACAACAACGGCATCCATACGTTTATGCAACATTTGTTAGCTGCCTTCGGACGATAAGCTGCCTTTTACAGTGCAAGCAAATGTTCCACAAATTCCACGCCAAGGGGCCGATACCTGTCAATCTCTGGCAAGCAATATCGATGGCAATTTGTAATCGTACATGTCTGTAATCATACTCCCTGTATAAATCCCATCGCACTTAGAAAAAAATGTTTCATTTAGCTCTATCAGCCAAGTGTACGCAAGGGGAAGGGAAACGCAAGGGTCTGTTTTAACCTGCAGCTTTGCTGGCTTTCACATCAGATCTCATGGCTTAACACGGAAGATGAATCACACAATCTTGCAGGGTGGGGGATTTTTTTTCTTTTAAGGACATGTTGTGCCCTCGCCTCTGAAGCGTCAAAGTTTTATTCACGCATGAAACTCAAACGTCGTGCTCCACTCTAAAAATCGTAAACGCCTGTACAGTCATGGAATTATCAGCCCTCGTGGGGAGCCACGAGTGCCGATAATTTCTTGCCAAACTCTACTCATATCTGTAAAAAATAGAAAAGGTTTTACCATTTCTGGCAATTATACGTCTACTCACGTCATTTATGGTTGCAACTGTTTTACGAAACTGATGTAAGTGCTGCCGCGGTCAGTTTGGTATTTACTAGAAACTGATTCAAGTAGTGTTTTTGTGAGTGGCTTCATAATGCGGACATAATGTTTCCAAAGCTTTCCTAGACAATTTGAAATTCAGCTTTGAATATGTTTGTATATGTTTACAGGACAGATGGCATTACATTGTTACTGCTTCAGTGATCTTACGTAGTAGATGACAAGATGAAGCAAAATTAAGCCAAGATTTTTGTTTTCTTCTGTGAGGAAGTGATCATAACCTCATTGCAATATAAATGGGCTGGTAGAGTGTGATGTTTAGCAAGCTTGCCACTAGACATGTAACGAGATTAATTTCATGGCTCGTACATCAAATACAAAATGTGCAATGCATGTAAAGTGTTCATGGCCACAAAAATCGAGATGTAGCCACTTAGATCAACCAGGTTTTTCACATTGGTTGCCGGTGGCAGTCATGATAAAATCCCAGATGCTGACTAAATATGGTATGTTAGATTTTTACAACGCTCATGAGTTTATCCCTCTTGCTTCCAAATACGTCTCACTATCATACCACCATACACAGCCACAGAAATTTGATGTATCCACAATTTGAGTTTGCTATTAAATTGAACTTAAATGAGTTTTTTTTGTAAAAGCGAAACGTAGCGATGGAGGGAGAGGGAGCGATCGACGCGGCTATCCCGAGAGAGCAGCTTTTCGAAGCAATCATCATGCATCGAGCCGTGAAAACCTACATCATAACACTGTGTATTTGTCAACAGTTCAATTCCTGCACCACTGTATGAATTAGTTTGCTGGCAAATTCTGCTTTAAAATCCTTGCAACACAATTTATACTCTCCACATTCACTTGCCACGTATATTCAAACTTTAATATTTGATTTTTAAGCATCATCCACCCATTAGGGGGGATGATACCGAGACTTCTCCACTACTTATATACTGAAACTTAAAAGTAATAAATTAAAGATTTTATTTCTGCATTTCAATCAGCAGGAATTAATCTAGTGTCTAGACATTAGTGTCCTCCCTATTTTTTACGAGTGGCCGTGTCAAGATGTCTTCTAGAGATTCTATGAAAATTGCATGGAGGAATGTATCCATTCCATTTGGTGAATTGGCCACATATGGCTTGGTGCACTCAGGAAAATCAGGGATTCTCTGCCGAAATGTCTCTCCCAGTGGGCTGGGGGTTCGTCATTAATGTTAGGTAGTAACGTGGATTAACGTCTCATTTCATCTCATTGTCAGAAACCGCTTAGTCCTGTACAGGGTCGCGGTGAGCCTATCCTGGCAGATACAGGGCGCAAGGCAGGGTTTACCCACGATGGGACGCCAGTTCATCATCGGGCACTGTGGGCAATGTAGCAGCATGTTTTTAATTTGTGGGAGGAAACCGGAGTGCCCGGCGGACTCCACGCAAACTCCACACAGAAAGGCACCCGAGTCGAAATTCAAACCGGGGGCCTTTTTGCTGTGAGGCGACAGCGTTACCCACTGGGCCACCGCGCCGCCCGTGGATCAACTTGATTTACTGCAAGAAAAGTTGTGTTTACCTGCTAATTTCAAATTTCAGTTGAGAAGCCTATTTTCTGACAGCCTATTTTTGATGTTATTGGTACATTAATTTGTCACCAATTGTTGCATTAAAATAATAGCTATGTTTTTGTGTGTGTGTAATTCCTATTGACAATTGGAACGTAAAGTCTAAAATTATCTTTTGAAGGGCTAGAAAGCCAAACTTTGGACACGTCACTCATACTAAAAATAAATCTGAAAACCTAGTTGTTCAAATTTGCGGCACGAAAATATATAGCCTCAGAGCTTGATTGTATCACTCATTCGGTAGGGTCAGGCTAAGTTATGCTGTGCTCGAAGCTTTCTGCTGCACACGAAAACATGTGTATTATCCACGTCACTGGTCAACCAAGTAATTTGCCTCCCATGGAGTGTGAAGTTAAAATCTATAGACAAAACCAGTTATAAATTGTATTTATGTCGTGGTCACATGTATGTTTTGTCTTTCAATCTCCATAAATGTAAAGGTGCATTTCAATTATAATTTATATATTACAGTGACTGCATGTAATTACATTTTCATTTTAATAGACTTTTCAAAAAAGTTTCGAATTTAATTAAAATCATTAATTAAATAAATCCCACACACAATATGAATCTAGCTCGTGTACATATTTTATAGAGAAAGAATTTCCAAGAGTCAAAAGTGTATATCAATTTCACAGCTGGGGCTATCAAATGAATGGAATCAATCAAGTTTGAGAGACTGTCTGGCTGTAATGATCTTGGCTAGTGTCTCCTAATGACTTCCGTGGCTTCCAAGATAATTTTCTCGTAAGATTAATTTAGCGCGTAACACGCATAAATATTTCAGAGTTGACATTAATAGTCTGAAGAGAAGAGAATTATAGCAAAATGTTTGAGTTCTCTCTTGTGCAGAATCTGATTTAGAGGTGATATCCCTTGATGCCTGAATTTAATTGTAATTAGCGAAAGACTTTAAAGTAAATTCGTTGCATATGATAGCAAATTATGCTTGTGATTTTGTTTATATACAATGAACCATACTCTTGAGTACATTTCACGAATCGAGTTTACAAAGCAAAACAATTACACTGAACGTAGATAATGTAAATTAAGCGTGAAAATGTGCAACCCTGCATTTACTGACTCTATACCGCTGCTGGGGAAAGAAGCCTTTAACTAATGAACCCTGCTTTGGCCTACTCTTCCACACTGACCAGATATTTTGAACAAAGGATAAAATATCCACACTTTAACTGACCACACGTGGCCTGCCAATAGACAAACTGTTGCACTCATTTACACAGCTGTGTGGACAGAGACAGGAGAGATTTAGGAAACTGGTTTGTTTTAAGGAATGTCTCCGTGTACTAATAATTACACCGTGGCAGCATCCCCTTTAAATACCTGATCAACCGTGTCCAAACTACATGGACTGTGTTTCATACATTACCGGGGATTGCTATTCCACAAGGATGCCAACGGAAATATTCTTTGCTTGCGTTAACATAGCGTGAATCAGAAAAACAGCCTCACCAATTCCAACACAACTGTCAAGATACAGTTCGGGGGTGCAGTGTGTCTGCAGCGGTTATCGCACTGCACCTCGACTGAATCCACACTGAGAGAAGCATGGTCAATTTAATACCCCTCGATCAATACAAAAGACTACAAATTATACATTTCAAAGCGCTCTGCTTGTGAATTTGGTATGCAGAGGGCTACACGAGACCACAGAGGCCTCCCACAGAGGCCGAGTAATTAAACGGATTATACTGCACACTGGTTTTACACATCACTGAAGGTGAATGCACCTGCATGTACTTTTGTATGTGCGTGGAGAAATGTGATTCGAGTGAAAATATGTTCATCCAGCCAACCTGCTGTGTCGAACTGTTTCAGTGCATTCAGGTGGCGTGCGACCCCAAGAATTTCACTACGAACTGATTGCATGGAGCCTGTTTGAACAGAACCAGAGAAGGAGTTAAAATTCTATAGCGGGGCTGTCCTAGAGTACCCTGTCTTAGGAACTGTTCTGATGTTGTTGTTGACATGCTAGTACCCTACAGCTCAACCTGCACCGTCTCTATACCCACGATCCGGCCGCCGATCGTACGAGAGACTGCAGGTGAATTCGGCGCACGCGAGTGCACACGTGGCGAGGAGGAGACTAGGATGGTAAAGTTCTGCGTTGTGTTTCTGTTTAATCCCTCCTCGCGCGTCGCATGCACCGCTCCTGGTTCGCCGACACTCAATACTCTTTTCCACCACAAGTACTTGATTCCACACATATCTGCTCTCGAAATGATGTTTATTCACTCTGCAGACAGCACCTTCAAACACACCACCAACACACGTAGCCACATCAAAACTCCAAGCCCTAATCACGCTTCACTCACACTCGCTAAAAAAACACTGCGCGCACCTAAGATGGCAACTGCGTGCAGCCACGTGCACTCTGCGCCAAAACCAACAAAAGATTCCCCCCTCTCCTAAATAACAATATCTCAGTCGAACCGCTTAACATCACGTACCTTCAATTAATGAATGAGTTAAACGTCTCGTTTTGGGAGAAACCCCACACAGAATAGAGGGTGAAAACCAGACCTAACACAGAAAAGCGCTTGAAGCAAGAAAAGGACCGCTTCGGGCATAACTTTCTTTCTATTAGGTGCGCATGTTACCGCTATGCTATGCTGTTCGGTAGCTGTTCTTTTATGATAGCCGTTGTCGAGTGTTCCAGCAAGAACGTGTTTTGTTAACTGGACCATTTAAAAACTTGATGATGTCAACCAAACATTTTAAAAGCACATCTTCCTCTTGATAAAAGCGATCGAGCCTAAATTTGAGTACCGTGTGAAATATTTTCTCATCCTACAAGCCATCTTATGTAAGGCCTAGTTTCTCCTCTGTACTCCTTTCACGATACCAATTCTCATCTACTTTTGACCAAGGTTAAATTCAGTCAAAAATGAGCATTGGTTGCTAAGCATAGAGCTGACTATGCATTCATTCATTATTAATACCTACAATTCTCTACAGGGGGCTGGAGCCTATCCCGACCGACAGAGAACGCAAGGCGGGGGGGAATAAACAGGATTTGACGCCAGTACATCGCAGGGCACACTTTATGGGGCAATTTACTCAGCAGACCAATTGACCTCGGCAACAGCGCGTCTTTGGACGGTGGGAGAAACTCGAAGTTCCCAGTGAAAATTCACACGGCAATGGGGAGAGAAAGAACATGCAAACTCCACACAGAGAGGCACCCGAGCCGGGAATCCAACCCTACTCACTGCGCCACGATATTTTTCCCAAATTGTGGCTTTGCCAGCCCTCCTCGATACGACACATTATACATCACAGTTACTGAGACACAGTAGTCAATGCGGATTTGATTTATTTAATTAGATGTCTCATCTCATTATCTGAAACCGCTTAATCCTATATAGGGTCACGGTGAAGCCGGAGCCTATCCCGGAAACATAGGGCGTAAGGCAGGAATACACCCGACGACGGGACGCCGGTCCATCGCCGGGCATTGCGGGACAATTTTAGTCTGCGAGCCAATCAACCTATCCAGGAGCATGCTTTTGGACTGTGGGAGGAAACCGGAGTACCCGGCGAAAACCCACGCGGACACGGGGAGAGCATGCAAACTCCACACAGAAAGGCACCGGAGCCGAGAGACTCGAACCCGGAACCTTCTTGCTGTGAGGCGTCAGCGCTAACCACTGCGCCACCGCGCCGCCCTAATTAGATGTCAATTTGGCATAATGGTCGAGTCTCCCAGTGTGGCAATTGAAACGATGATGCAATGCTTTTTTTGAAAACTCCCACCTTTCCTCCACCAAACAGTATACAGTACATGGGTACACCACAGTTGTGAATTGCTGTTCACGTATAATGAGGTAAAGTGTGATTCATCCACCTCTTCCAAAATGTAGTGCCGGTTTTGAACAGTGGGTTAAATAGCTACTCGCTGGGTTCTCTAAAGGTGTCTCGTGTTAAAATTGTTAAGCCTGTTTACTGCTCTAGGGATATACTGCTAAATAAAAGAAGATGTTGTGGTGGAGTTTCTGGTTGAGTGGTGGGGGAATTTCTGGTTGAGTGGAGGCAGTCAGGGAGGGCAGCCATGTAGAGGGACGAGAGCAGAGAGTAGCGGGGTTAACGGGATTAGTTAGTCATGTTAAGGGTATTCGAGTAGTGGGGTTTAGTTAGCCATGTGCGAGAGCTGTGCCCGGAGCTGTGCGAGAGCTGTGCCCGGAGCCGTGCGAGGCTGTGCCGAGCTGCTGTGATGAACGGCTGTGTGCCGCGTAGCGAGTTTGGCTGAAAAGAGACCTCGTCGCCGCACGCAAGTCTGCAGCAGTAAAAGACCTTCAACTCATCACCACTGTCCGGTATTTTTGTATCAAAGCGGTTGTATGGGTGAACTTGGTGTGAGCGCGACGGCGAGAGAGCGGAGTGTGGTGTGCGAGAGTTGAGAGTCCGGCCGCGCGCTTGCTGGAGGCCGGTGTCCGCACGCACGTGGCGTACGATTGGATTAGAAGGAGAGCGCGCGCGGCGTGAGCGCGCGCGGCGCGGTGAGAGCGCGCGCGGCGTGTCATTCAGGGACCTTCGCAGATTGGTGTTAGGTGTTGGGGATTGTGGGGTTCGAGAGTAGATATTTACGGAGGTGGGGACCTACGGAAATTAGGGGACCACCACAAATGGTGTCAGAGAGTGGGACGAGCAACCACGCCAGAGGCTGCGATGGGGATTACTAAAGAAATATTGTGGCACCACGACTCGGACTGAAGACTCGTGGCGGCTCTACGATAACGGCCACGGTGAGGATCAGCATTCACTCAACGATCTATCAGCCAGCGGAGCAGAGACTGCTTGTCTTTTGATGTTTTATTGAGCAGCGCCCGCGGGCCGGGGCATAACGAACACGAGCGGCGACTACATGTTGGCGACCTGATGACTGCCCTGTCTGACCGCCTCACGACCAATTCTCCCTGACTCCGTCTCCAAACAGCAACTCGACCCCACTGACGAACTCCTCCGTCTGTATATTCCTCCGTGTTGCCCCCCCCCCCCTCTTCGACCTTCCGGATGACCTCATGCATAGCCACGTGTTACAATGAGTCACGCACCACGTATGTAATGTGTATTGTAATGATGTATGTGGCGCCGTGGCCGCGGGGAGCGGTGGTGCAGTGATTAGCGCGGTAGCCGCGGGGAGCGATGGTGCAGTGATTAGCGCGGTAGCCGCGGGGAGCGGTGGCGCAGCGCTTAGCGCAGTAGCCGCGGAGAGCGGGTGGCGCAGCGGGTCGCGCCATAGCCGCAGGGGGGAGAAAGGAAAGTGTCTCTAGCCCCTCCGTGCCATTCCCTATAGGACGATGGGACTTCACAGCAGCTGCAGTGAATGAGGAGCGGCGTATCGAACGCCGGGGGAGCTGTGCGGTGGCCCAGTTCGTGGGCCCCAGAGCCGCCAGGGGCACTACCTGTGTACCCGCGATGTTCCCCTTGTGAACCCCCCCTCGGAAAGTATGTTGTGCCACACAGATACACAAGCAAGCACCACTATCGCACAACACCCGCCTGATGCCCGCGCACATCCATTGTTAGAGTGGCCATTTGACAACGGCGCACCGGTCCCACACTGAAATAATGTACCGCTCGACACGAGGGTTTGGTGGGTAGCAGAACAATGATGGACTCGGCCCCAGCGGCTGAGGTTTTGTCCATAGACCCTGTCAGTAGGACAGTTTGGTTGGTGGTTCCTCAGTTAGCTGCAATTCGGCTTAGGGGCTGCCGAATTCCATCCACCAGTTCTGCCGGGGGAGAATAACTCCCCCGGAACGTTAAAGCTGCAGACGGTTGAGTTCCGGCGTGGTTGCCGACCAGAGGGGGCCATCCAACCAGCGTGCAATGCAGGGCCAAGCAGGGCGGGGCTTTAGAACGGACTTTGCGCGCCATATTCTCGCCCTGTTGTTGTAACGGCTGGGTCTCGTGATTTGGGCGGGTTAGACAGTCGGTGCTAGGTGTTGACGACAGTGTGATTGGTGCACTCTCTAGACAGATCAGCGCCAGGGTGTTTACGACAGCGGTAATTGGTAGGAGAAAGACACGGCGCCCAGAGACAAGGGGGAACGGCGGCGATTGGTGGAGTGAGAGACGCCGAGAGATAAGGGAGCGCGGAGCGAGGGGGAGGAAGGTCAGTTGTGGTGGAGTTTCTGAATGAGTGGTGGGGGAGATTCTGGTTGAGTGGAGGCAGTCAGGGAGGGCAGCCATGCAGAGGGACGAGGGCAGAGAGTGGCGGGGTTAGTTAGCGGGGTTATTTAGTCATATTAAGGGTAGTCGAGTAGCGGGGTTTAGTTAGCCATGTGCGAGAGCTGTGCCCGGAGCTGTGCGAGAGCTGTGCCCGGAGCCGTGCGAGGCTGTGCCGAGCGGCTGTGCCGAACGGCTGTATGCCGCGTAGCGAGTTCGGCTGACAGGAGACCTCGTCGTGGCGCGCAAGTCTGCAGCAGTAAAAGACCTTCAACTCATCACCACTGTCCGGTATTTTTGTATCAAAGCGGTTGTATGGGTGAACGTTGTGTGAGCGCGGTGGCGAGAGAGCGGAGTGTGGTGTGTGAGAGTTGAGAGTCCGGCCGCGCGCTTGCTGGAGGCCGGTGTGCGCGCGCACGTGGCGTACGATTGGAAAGTCGTGTGAGAGCGTGTTGAGAGAGCGCTCGCGGCGCGGTGAGAGCGCGCATGGCGTGTCATTCAGGGACCTTTGCAAATTGGTGTTAGAAGTTGGGGATCGTGGGGCTCGGGAGTAGATATTTACGAAGGTGGGGGCCTACGGAAATTAGGGGACCAGCACAGCTGCTTCTTTTGAAGAGCCTTCCACCAGCAGTGGCATGAGTGAGCTCTTCGCGACTGCACATTTGCCGTTTAAATTCCACCGTCACACGCATCCATCTTCCACTTGCTCTGGAGATAGCACATAAGCATTAAGCTGATCCTCGATAATTGTCGCGACGAACTAGCGTGTCTGTCCAGCTACCAAAAGTGTCTTTGACAGCTCGAGTACAGATTCATTCAGCACGATTGAGAACCATCGTGCAATCAACACGAACTGATGTGAGCTCACACAGCCCTGAAGGTAGATAACGGTCTTGACATCGTAACATATTGCCGTTACCAGCCTTCCCATCATCACTTCCTGCCTATAATCACACTGACTGGCTGTGAAATGACACCAGTTTTGAGTTGTAGCTGAGCTACTTGCCATCGCATTAGTCTCTCCGCCCAGGCAATACCACGCGCGTAGACGATTTCTGATTGCTCGCTTGACCCGAGGCTTTGGGTCACATTTCCAAGCAACTCCCCGAAAACTCACCTCCTCGGCTCAAGAAAACGGCGGCTGATGACAATTTATTAGCTCTCGTGGGAAGCAAAGAGTCTGAGCCAAATGCCAACAGAAATGAAAGGGCGCATGGATCGTCTCAAAGCAGCTCTGAAAAAACACTCGACAAAAGTGTCAATAAATATGTTGTGGTCATGCCTGGGAAATGATGAGAGATGCCAGGAGTATGATCTCTCTCTCACTCCACCTTTGTCTCTGTTATGGCCACCGACCCCTCAAAAATTCCATAAAAATAACATTTTCGTGTGTGTGTGTTTGGGGTATATGAATACTCAGCGAGTAGGTAACACAGGTGGTGTGTTTCCTACTCACTGAGTAGGGAACACAAGTGGTCAGTCACAGCCCATAGCACCTAGGCCTGCCTCGTGACCTTGTCAGCGAGCCTTCGACACTTTGCGTGGCCTCAAAGTGCACCTGGCCTGGCACATTTATAGTGGGGACGACACCGCCACTTGGTCGCGAACGGTGGTTGTTTGTGTTGGTTTACAGTATACACGGCACATCTAAATGCATTACACTCAGAAATGTCTCTCATCTCATCTCATTGTGAGAACCGCTTAATCCTGTACAGGGTCGCAGTGAACTGGAGCCTATCACGGCAGACACAGGGCGCAAGGCAGGGATAAACCCACGATGGGGCGTCTTGCCATTGCTTACTCGTGCCACTAATAGTGGAAGGGCCTCCGCTAGAGGGAGCTATATAGAGCCTTTCTATGGGTTATTTTGGCCTGTATTTCGTCTGGACATATGTTAATAATAATTGCATGCTTATGTTGTTGTCACAATATTATTCTCACCACGTAGAGCACTTATTTTATGTGTTTTACCCCTCTTATAAATTGGAACTTGCTTCGGATGGAGCTGCTGACATGGCTCTGTGCAGTGCGTTGTGACCCTCGGGTGAAAAGTGCTGTAGAAGTGCAATTATTATTACGATATGAATTTAATAATTAATAAATTCTGATGTAGGTTTGTCATGGCTCGATGCCTGCATGGCAATTGCTTTCGATAATTGTTCTTTTGGGGAGCGATTAAGGGTTTACCTTCTCTCTCCTTTGCGAGGTTTCCCCTCCCACGTTGCATGCATCGTCAGGCGTTGTTGATACCTCTCGAAGGACCTGAGGAACCTATGAAACAGGGTGACGTCATACAATGTGACTCGTGGAGCTTAAAAGTTTTAAATGCTGAGCCAGGATTGGCTTTGGCTGAGGAAACCTAGGTTGAGCAATTAGAATGAACGAGGGAAAACTCATGACAACCAGCGCGACGGTTAGGAGTAAGAGACAGGGGGGAACGAAACGTCGGATGGGGGTTGTTGGCGTAGAGCTCTGAAACTAGGAGCCAAGGAGCCACGCCGAGGCACCGGGTCTTCCACTCTACTAACAGAATTAGAAAAAAACTGAATTAGACCTCCAACGTGGGAGGTGGAACGTCGCAAAGGATATAGAAGGAACACTCGACACGAATGTCACTAGAAATTAAACTTAAGGTTTGTATGGACGTACATTATATGGCAAATATATAGTATGTTATTTGAAATTAAGTCAGAAATATTCATCATTAAACTATTTTTACTACCAGGCAAACTAGGAAATATGTGAATAAATGCCATATAGTAATAATCTACAAATTTTAAAGACGTATCCTCTTAAATATGTAATGCTCCTAAAAAGTACAACTGTAATTTGATGAAAGCCTATGAAACCTGGAAGCCATTTATCATCCAACAGCATAAAGCAACAATTCTTAATTTTGATGATTGCTTCGAAAAGCTGCTCTCTCGGGACAGCCGCGTCGATGGCTCTCTCTCCTATCCTCGCGACGTTTTGCCTCACACGTTAGAGGCATCCTCAGGCGTAGTGTACGTGCGTGGTTCCTATTGTTTCTTTATATGTGTGGGCATGATGCATGTGTCCATTGTTATGTGAGTCCGCCTCTGAGTCACCTTGGCACTAATTTCCTTATTCCATTTCCACCCCCGGAACTGTGATTACCCCCTCCTTGCTTTGTCTGTGGCTAGTCCCCGAATTTACATCTCATGTAAAGACACCCCTCACACACTTAGACGATCCCCTCTGATGTCCTGCATTCCTGACTTCAATAACTGGCCTCCAGGATTGGCTGAGCTTTATACGCATTTCTTGTTTTCGGTTCATGATGCTTTTAATCTTCTGAATCTCAATTGCTTCACGAATTAATCTTGGACATTTATGGCAGATGGCTGCTAGTATTCGTATTTTATCAAAATCGATCTTGTGTTGTTTATCTACACTATGCGCTGCTGTTGCTGATTTATCCGTGTGCCCCAGGCGCACTACTGCCTCGTGTTCTATTTTTCTGGTGGCTTTCGTTCTTCCTATTTGTCCGATGTATATTTCCTCACAGTTGCTGCAAGGGATGCGATATACGCCTTCTGTCTGTAACGGGAGTCGGTCTTTAGGTGATTTGAGTACGTCCTGTATCTTCTGGTGGGTTGTGAAGACTGTTTTTATTTTATATTTTTCTAGGTATTTGCTAATTTTGTCTGTGGTGCCTTTCACATATGGCAGGAAAGCACGAATCTTGGTATCTTCCTCCTCATTTTCTTGCTGTTTTTGTCTCCGTTTTCTTGTTATGGCACGTTGGATTTTTGTTTTCGTGTATCCATTACTCGCTCGTGCTTGTTGTAGATGTTGTAGCTCATCTCTTAGATGTTGTTTGTCTGAAATCGTTTTTGACTAGTGGGCTAAGGTGTGAAGTATCTCCCGTTTCTGTTTCGGGTGATGGTGAGACTCCGCGTGTAAATACCTGTCCGTATGTGTTGTCTTCCTGTATACAGTGTGGCTGAGCGTCCCCTCTGCGTTTCTCTTCCTTCACCAGTACATCCAGGAACGGGATTTGGCCGTTTTCTTCTATTTCCAAGGTGAACTTGATGTTCGGGTGTATTGAGTTTAAGTGACCAAGGAATTCCTCTAGCTTCTGTTAAATCACACAAATGTCTTTAATATTGCAAAGCAGTGCTAAGCCTCTGCTATCAATGTAACAGGGACTTAGAATTTCCTTAGTCGTGTACTACTTATACGGCGATGGACTGGCGTCCCGTCGTCGGGTGTATTCCTGTCTTACGCCCTGTGTTTCCGGGATAGGCTCTGGCTCACCGTGACCCTATATAGGATTAAGTGGTTTCAGATAATGAGATGAGATGAGGTGTACTACTTATAGTTCAACATGTAAATGAGTACCCTGAACAAATATATATACACAGTGGTGATAGACTGCCCATTAGCTAGGTAAAGATTAGACCATCCTGCCATGAGGTGAATTTAACTCGGGCATCTTCAGAACAAAGCGTCCATCACAAGCAACACCCAAGCGAATTTTCAAAGGGAAAGATTGAGGCTGCATTTGCGAAAAATATATAATGAAAATCTCTGCTTGCAGCTTTCATAACCACATTCCCTTTTGTTTTAATTTCTTTTAATCGTCGTTACTTTGATGTTCGGGCTATACTTTTTTTCACTTCCAGTTTAGGGATCTGGAGCCGGTATCAAAGAACGTGACAGCTCCTAATTTATGGAAGGTGTTAATACTTTTATCGTTGATATTTAGAAAGCAGGCCTTTGATCGAGTCAGACGAGGCCTTATATCATTGCTTTGTTGCTGCCCATGTTTTAATTAGGTGTTAAAAACTTTTCTGAAGTTTAGTTTTCTTACAAAAACAAGGCTCTGATAGGAAACTGCAATTCTTTGATGCGATCAATTCATTATTATGTTCTTAAGTCAGTGAAGTATGTATTATGTCTAGTGTATATGCAGTAAATGTTGTATGGGTGAGGCGTGGTTAATGTGCCGAGTTCTGAAATCAACGACCAAAGATTTAATTCCCAAACGCGGCGAACATCAGTGACAAGTGATATCTGAACGTTTCCTTTACAATCTGCACTGACAAACGTGGTGAAATATGGCCAAACGTCCGCTGTGACCAACGTGTTGGCTGGAGGCCTTCCACTCTCAGTAGATTAAGAAAGGTCTGCGATATAGAAAGTGATCCTAGCCACTGTATGGATGTAATAAAAATTATTATATATTCAAAGTATTCTCTTTGTCAGTTATTGCTTTTGTTTGTTGTTTTTTAAGAGCTCGGAATCTACTATCATGTTCCCTTTATTACCAAAGGTCCTCTTATTAGGGATATGGCAAAATAAAAAAAACCTTTATCTAACAGAGGATAGGCTTTGCACTACAATGTGTCTGCCGTTGTTGCCATACAGAAGTGGCAGCCGGAATGAATTAAGCAAAGTAATTAAATGAACCACTGGGAACATATGAACGTTTCAATGTAATTAGGCGTGAAGCACTTGCAGTACATTAACAGCTGCAGTTTTTCATTAAATGGCCTCATACTTGCCTCCATTATTCTGCTTTTACATCGCGGAACAGACCCCCGCGGTGCCATTACTCAGGTTATATCTGTTTGCTTCAACAGCAAGACTTAGCTTTGCTGTTGTGATAGAAAACGTCGCACTGGTGGCCACAGCTAACGGAAATATATAGACCATCGCGATGATGACGTGGCACACCGTTGGGCTAACGGACGACGCGTGTTCTCCACTTGCTCCTTGGAGTCGTTCTTCGTCATCCAAACGATTTCTACCTCTCACGATATGCCTGCTCATTAGGACCCTGACACCCACCATATTACCGTGTGGGTTTCCTTGATTATTCTACTGTTTCGCTCTCCCAGCAATTGCTTATTGAACATAGCGATGAATCGAGAAGCTCGCTGCTATTGGCTGCAGGGGTTATGTAACGCATTAGTGACGTAGTAGCTACATCTGCGCCTCGCAGAAAGCCCTGCCCGTGGCAATTTAGATTCCCACCTCGCGCACATCTCTGTGGAGTTTGTGTGTTCTCCCCCTGTTTTGCGTGGATTTTCTGCAGGTTCTCCGGTTTCCTCCCACAGATTTTTTTAAAACCCCATTAATGAATTGGCTGCTAACATTACAATATATTTTAAAAAGCAGTGTCTGGCTGGTTGGCGCTGGCTGACTCCTGCCGTCTCTGCAGTTTTCTCGTGCCTGCATATTCACGTCTCGTTCATGACCGGGCATGGCATTTGCACAGTGCGTTAGAAAGTATCCTTCATACGACAATCATTCTTGTTCTGTTGTGAACTAATTGTACAGTGCAACGTAATTTAAAAGTGGATATTAAATGCATCAAAGAGGACACGCCACCACAGTCGGTGTTCAACAAATGTTCGACGAATGTTGAACAGTCAAAGCATAAATAACGATAGATCTATTTTAGTTACTGTGCGTTCTGATCGAGATGTCACCCCCCCTAGTATTTGGTGGAAATGCTGATGCCCAGCACTTAAGGATACTTATTGTGTTTAGTTGCAACTTTTTTTAAGCATTTGGGAGAGGGACTAAGCTTGCAGTGTGTGTGGGGGGGGCGGGCTCAGCCACACTCAGCCACCACCACCAACGTTACGTGGCCGATGTAAATCTGTTGCGCAACGGGTACACGAAAAACATCGATTCTTACACGCGTGCTTCGATACGTATATCATGAACTTAAAAATCACGATTAAGTGAACAGAGCTGATGGAGCAACGGTGCTAGATTTATCATAAAGATTCATTTCATTTGTAAGATGGGCTGCCCTCCAGTACATTTTAAAATTCGTATTGGTCCTTGATAGATCGGCTCAAGAATAGCTTATCGGTACTCCGCAAGATGCTACCGTGAATTGACTTTAAGCATTGTATATCCAGATCACCAATATACACAGCGGTAGCTTTTTCTGATAAATATTTGGGGATAGACTTTGTGACATACAATAGGATATCGATTAAGAATATAACTAAATGTGACGCGAAACGTTTGCGAGGTATGAAAGTAAAGAGATGTGTATATATCATAGAGTGAATGGTTTAGGTATCAGCCCATGGCGAATATTCAGCTCAACCAGCTGCGCTCATGGGCAATGAGTGAAACTATGCGCATGTTATACACTGCTGAGACAATTGATCCTTCCTCCACTGCTACTCGTGTTGATTCATGACTTACAGTGGAAACTGTGGGCATTAAAGTTAAATGAATTCTGATGGGCGCAATCATGTTTCTTTAGCTAATGGTGCAGTTGTGTTTGGAGCTTTGGATGTGAATGGTTTTGACAGTGATTATGGGTATTAAAATATTTTCATTGGCCAAATACTAGATATGTATAAACAAGCGCTGACAAAGGTATATGTGCTAAGACAGTATGGATCTGAAAAAAACTAAACCTAATATACATCCATCATATTTGTGTTACAGCAGGAGTCATCAGCCACACTTGTGCCTCATAGCAGGAAATATTGGGTTTCATTCTCAACTTGCTTAATAATCTGGATTTGGAATGTTCTGCCCCTGTATGTTCTCCAATGGGTTTCCTCCATGTTGTCTAGTTTCCTACTATAGCTGATCAAAATATTTTTCTACAGTGTAACTGGTATTGGACTGACATCCTTATGATGAAGTAATATGTGCAGATTACACCATTTAAAAGAGCTATGCAAGTAAAATCTTGACACTCTCCATAACCATCTGTCTGTTTATCCGGATCCGGGTCGTGGAAGCAAAAGACTGAGCAAAGCAGCCCAGACGTCATTTTCCATAAGCAACTTTCTTCAGATCATCCCTGGGGATTCCAAGGCGTTCCCAGGCCATCTGAGAGATATAATACCACCAACGGGTTCTGGATCTTCCATGGGGTCTACTTCCAGTTGGCCGTACCCGTACACGTCCAGATGGAGGCGCCCAGAAGGCATCCTTATCAGAGGAGCAGCGGTTCTACTCTGAAATCTTTCCGGATCATTGAACTCCTCACCCTATTTCTATGACTGAGCCCAGCAACTCTGCGGAGTAACCTCATTTCAGCCACCTGCATCTGGGGCCTTACTCTTTCAGTCATTACCTAAAGCTCATGACCACAGGTGGGGGTTGGAACGAAGACTGACCAGTAAATTGAGAGCTTTGCCTTCCGACTCAGCTCCCTCTTCACCATGAATGTCCAGTACAACGCCTGCATTACTACAGGTGTTGTACTGGACATTCATCTGTCAATCTCACGCTCTCTTTCACCCTCACTTGTGAACACGACCCCGAGATACCTGAACTTCTCCACTTGGGTCAGCTACTCACTCTCCACAAAAAAGGGGGCAAGCCATGTTTTTCCGGGTTAGAACCATGACCTCAGATTTTGAGGTGCTGACTCTCATCTCCACCAAGTCACACTCAGCCGAAAACTGTTCCAGTGCATGCTGAAGATCACAGTCTGATGAAACAAAGAAGACAAAATCACCCCCACACCCTCATAACCCCAAACTTGATACACTCTGATCCTCGGCTACACCTTAATATCCTGGCCATGAAAATCACTAACGGAATAGGATATAAGGCGCACCCTTTGCAGGGCCAAACACCCTCTGCAAGTTGGCTTGACTTCATGCCAAGGAGGCAAACACAGCTCTCGTTCCGGTTGTACAAGGACCGAATGGTGTGGAGTAGCGGCCCCAGTACGCCATAGTCTCAGAGTACCTCCCACAGAACCCCTCAAAGCACATGGTCATAACCCTTTTCCAAGTCCAGAAAACACATGTAAATTGGTTGAGCAAATTCCCTGACCCCTCAAGAATCTGTGAGAGTATTAAAAGCTGGTCCGCTTTTCCAAGGCTCCTCCTCAATCCGAGATTTGGCTCTCCCAGGGAGGCTGAGCAGTGTGATCCATCGGTAGTTGAAACACACCCTCTGGTCCCCCTTTTTGAAAATGGGAACCACCACCCCTGTCTGCCAATCCTGTTTCCAACACCGACACAACATTAACCAGACACATGTGCCATGCTAGATCCAGTCATGGCACATGTTTAAACACAACAGGTTCCGAGCTTTAAAAAAAATCTAATTTTAGCATTCATTTACCCCCTGCTCTCAATGAAGAGATTGTCTTCTATTATTAGAAAGCAAATCACAATTCATCAAAATTAACGAGAGTTGTAATGTGTTTTATACAAAGAAAATACACTTTTATTACGTTGTGTAGAGTTATGTGGAAATATGTATACAGTGCACGTGGTCAAGTATAATCACAGAATAACTTCGTCGAAGTGATGCTGGATGATTATATCACAGGATTGTGAGAAGAGCTGACGGCTTAGAGAGGGAGATTTTTGTCCAGGAGTGTATGGGCCGTGGCTGACGATGATGATAATATTGCAATGATGCTGGTTTTCACGGCTCGATGCATGATGATTGCTTCGAAAATCTACTCTCTCGGGACAGCCACGTCGATCGCTCTCTCTGTCTCCATCGTGACGTTTTACCTCACAGGTTAGAGGCATCCTCAGCCGCTGCGTGTGTTTGCTGTGTATGACTCCTATTTATATGTAGGTACTATGCATATGTTAAGTCTCTTCTGCAGCGTTGCTTTCTTACAGGAACAATGGAAGAAGTTCAGGGATCCGTTTGAAAGGGTTCCATTGTCTTGCTCACACACTGGAATCACATCAACCCAATCCAATTCCGCGTTAACAACGTCTATATCATTTCTAGAAGCGCCATCACCACTGCTACTACCAGCGACAATTTCGCCACCACCCGTAACAATATCAATGTTAGCCACACCGGCACCCTCAGCATCACTCTTCACTGCAACAGCAACAGCAATGGACACATTATTGCAAGCGACCACACCACTCTCGTGGCCATCCATACGATTACCAGTACAAATAGCAGCATCTCCGGCAGCGACGTTATCGGCAGTATCATTGTTGTCCACTACATCTACAGCAACGTCCGTGCACTCGGCGCGGTTCCCGGCGCTCCCGGGATCGCTGCCGCGATATTGGCCAGCATTATTGTCCACAGCACTCACAGTGCTGCTTGCGTCTATGTGAGTAATCGGTTAACGCCGGCCGTCTCGCAACGGCCGGCATGCGAAGGCGCCTGTCTGGAGATTACTCCTGCGGGTCGCGCAGTCCCATCACGCGCTCCCGGGGGTCATGGGTCGACTGGTGGCTGGGGCCGGCTCTGTCACCACTCCAGGCGCAGTCCCCTTCTTGGGCTAGTCCCTCTCGTAGGGCGGACTCGTTCACCATCGTGTTCTTCCTCGAACTGGGGACGCAGGGCTCCTTCACCCGGCGTCGACCGTGACAGCGTCAGTTGGCACACGTTGACCACACGTGCCTTCCTCCAACCCTTTCCACGTATCTTTACCGTCCACGGGGAGAGTTGTTGGATCACCGTGTGGAGACCCGACCACCGGAAGGCGAGTTTGCCCACCTGTCTGGGCCGCACCCACAGCGAATGCATCCACACCTTAGCTCCGCTGTTGAGCATGGTCTGGTCAGTACGTGGCTGGGAGGCCGCAGTTTGTCGCAGATGCGCCGCCTCCCTGACCTGGCAGGCTGCGCCGCGTGCCTGTCGCAGGGTGGTTAACCAGTGGGCGTGCGGGTGTTCTTCGGGCAACGGTTGGGGGCTTGGTACTCCGAAGAGGAGATCCGCCAGCAGCCGCGGCTCATGTCCGTGCCAGAGGAAGAAAGGTGTCTGCCTGGTGGTGAGTGCACCATGGTACTTTATACGAATAGCGTGTATGGGAGGTGGTCGTCCCAGTCGCGTTGATGCTGGTCCGTCATACGCCCCAGCTTGCCCACCAGGGTCTGGTTGAAACGCTCCACCATCCCATTCGCTTGTGGGTGGTATGCCGTGGTGCGCTCCTTGATGATGCTGAGCGCGTGACAGAGGAGGCGAAAAACTTCTGCCTCGAACTCCCTCCACTGGTTGGTGAGCACCCGTTCCAGAACTCCATGCTGCGACGTAGGATCTCTCGCGTCCGCCGCTCCCCGTTATGTCCCCCAGATGGGTGGTCATGTACCGTACGCAATAGCTGAGGTCGTGTTGCGATGGGCACGCAGATCGGTCCCGGTTCTCCACTTGCCGTCTTCTCTCTTACCACCGCGTCTCTCAATTCCAAGTGGCTATACAACTGTTTCCAGCTTCTGTTCACCCCCGGTGAACGGTTTTCAAGTACGGCCGCCACGTCGGCCAGTTTTGGGTTATCGCGCTGGCTCACCTTCAATTGCTCCATGGTCATCCCCAGGAATGCACAGCCCACCTCCTCTCGGATGACCACCCCAGCAGATGGGATGTCCCCAGAATCCTCTGCCTCCCTTGCACCGCAGACCTGGGCCATGTGTCCCTCGCCATCCTGACCCGCCCCCACCTCCGCTGCCCGGTGCCCGACGGTGGGTTGGCGGCAACAGCCCCCGGTGAAACAAGGGCACGGTTGCTCTGTCTTGGTGGCGGCATCGAAGGCGGGCCGACGCGACAGGGCGTCGGCGTTGAGGTGCACCCTTCCTTCTCGATTTTTTATCCGCAAGTCGTACTCCTGCAGCTGCACTAGCCACCTGGCCATTTGCCGCCGTGGTTCCTTGACCTTGAACAGGAACTGCAGCGCATAGTGGTCAGTCCGTACTTGACAATGCCGCACATGGATGTAGGGACGAAACTGTTGGCAGGCGAACACCACCGCTCCCAGCTCTTGTCGTGTTTCGCAATAGTTGAGCTCGGCTCCGCTCAACGTCCGGCTGGTGTAGGCCACCACTCGCTCCTCCGTCCCCTCCCCCTGCGACAACACAGCCCCAAGCCCGTGGCCACTGGCGTCGATGTCGAGTATGAATTCCCGGGTGAAGTCAGGCAATGTCAGCACTTGGGTTTTGGTGAGACGGCCCTTTAACTCGTTGAACGCCGCCATACACTGCTCCGTCTATTCGACCGTCCGCTTTGTCGAGGTTAGCTGCGTGAGAGTTCGGCGATGGCGCTGAAGTTTTCCACAAACTGGCGGTAGTAAGTGGCCAGCCAGAGGAAGAAGCGGACCTCTGTGGCATTCTTCGGCCGCGGCCATTTCCGGACGACGTCCATCTTCCGAGGGTCGGTTTTTACTCCCTCCTCGCTGACCAGGTGCCCCAGATATTCTACCTCCGACTAGGCGATATAGCATTTTTTTGGTTTTAACTTCAAGTGGGCCTCCCGCAGTTGCGTAAAAACCTCCCGGAGTCTTGCCAGATGTCCATCCATGTCTCGGCTGAGCACGATGATGTCGTCCAGGTGATTGAGGCACTGTTCCCACTGCAGTCCCCTCATCACCAGCTCCATCTGCCGCTGGAACGTGGCCGGGGCGTTGGACAGTGCAAACGGTATCACCTGAAACTCGAATAGCTTTATGGGGTTATTGAACACCGTCATTGCTCTGTCCTCTGCCATAGCAATTTGCCAGTACCCCGATGCCAAGTCCAGCGTCGCAAATTACTTGGCGCCCCTGAGCGATTCCAACGTTTCCCCAATGCGAGGCAGTGGGGCCACGTCGCCAACGGTGACAGCGTTGAGTCGGCGGTGATCCACGCACAACCGGTGCTGACCACGGACTTGAGGAGGGCTGCATAATCCCACCCCGTAGCATGTCGGACACCGCCTGATTCAGCTGGGCATGCTCCGGCGGCCCCATGTGGTATGCCGGCATCTTGATAGGTCGGGTGGTTCCCGTGTTGATCTGGTGCTGTGCCAGGTTGGTCCTCCCGACATCCCCGTCGTGTTGGCTGAAGAAATCTGCGAACTCCGTCAGGAGTGTCGCAATCCCTGTTTGGTCCTCCGTTGTGTGCTTTTGCCACTGCACCTGCACCACTGCCTGGAGTCGTTGTACCCGTGGCTCCGGTGGCCCCTGGCCCCCCTTCTACTCTCCATTCCAGGCCTGTCTCTGCGTCCCCGTGATGTGCCCCTTCCTCGGTCCACAACGTGTAGATTGATTCTGAGCGATGCAGGGTATGCGCGTTTGCCACACTGGTCCTGCTCTTGAGCTGTACCGGCGTGTTGTGGGGGTATAACATCTGCAGCACCAGTGCGGCATTCCCCAGTGTCGCTGACCCCACCAAGCCGTACTTCTTGGTCAGTTCAGGGTGAGGCAGGAGCAGTACCTCGCCAATCGTTTCCCTCCCTTGATCGTCCAGCTGCAATGGGAGTGGTAGCAGAACCTCGTGCAGGGCCGCCACTATTGCCCGGGCTCCTAGCATCACGGCAGCTCCGTCTACCTCCAGCTGACTGCACGGGGTGCGTTGAAATTGGATCTTGGTCCGCGGTTCCTTCTGCCACGCGCACTGCTCTTCCGTGTCGATGTTCAGCACAGTTGGGCGGCCATGTAGAGTGGGTGCTGGCGCTCCCTTGCTCCCACTCGCACGCTCAGCATTACTTGGCCGCGTAGCAGCAGGCCCGTTCTGTCCACCAGTCGCAGCTCCCAGTCTAGTCGCCGAGCACACTCCTCTGGATGCCCAGGTGTTGGCAGTGCTCTTCGCTGAGGAGCGATACTGTCGCACTCGTGTCTAACAGCATCCATGTCCGCCGCCCCTCAATGAATCCCTCCACCATGGCTGAGGCTCCCCCCTGCCGTGCGAGCAACGTTCCCAGGTGTGGCTCACACACCAAGCCCACCTTAGGCTTAGTTACCCCTGCTCCGCAGGCCGGGGGGTAGTGCGTTGTGTCCCTGGTACTCCCGCTTACCCGAAGTGCATTGAGGTTTGATGCCAGCGATGCGTACCTCACGTGCGGGCAGTCCCGCCGAATGTGGCCCTGATTGCACTCATAGCATAGTCCAGAAGGTCCTGCGGTGGTCCATCGTCCCATCAGTGCCACGCTGCTCTCCCCCACTAGCACTGGCGAGTGCATCGTCAACAGTCGGAAGCAGTGCTCCACTCATCCTTGAAGATGGTGATGGCTCTCCCGCAGCGACTGCACTTCCTCTTGAACATGGCGGTCTAGCTCCTGCAGTGACTGCGCGTGTCCTTGCAGTTGGCGGACTATGCCCTGTTGTCCCAGGTGCAGCCCTTCAAGGCCTTTCAAGACGGCATCCGTCTGAGTGTCCTTGAGCGGAGCGACGACTGTTGGGCTGCAGTTGGGTCACACGGCCACAAGTCGCTCCACTGATGGGTCCACCGGTCAGTGATCCTCGTCGACCTCCCCTTGATCATCCAGATCGCATGCTGCCACTCGCTCTCGTTATCCCCGTGGGGCGCATATTCGCTGGCATGCCGCGGCTCGTTCCACCAACTCCTGTAGATGTAGCTCCATGCCATGAGGTCTTCATACCACCATTCCATGCTTCTTAGATAAGCCAGGATAGTGATGCTGGTCATTTTGTCGGTCATAGTGTCATCATAGGCAGGGTGAGCCCGCCGTACGAGCATCGCAATTGCATCGACGTAGTCATCGATCGACTCCCCTGCCCATAGGTGGCGCCCCGTCAATGCCTCTTGCGCCTCTCCTTGCCTCATCCCGCCGAAATGGCGGCACAGCGCCTCCTGCATTCTTTCCCAGCTCCCCTGCACGTCAGGCGGGAGCTGGGCCATGTAGCGGCCAACCTTCCGCCGCAGCTGTCCAAATGCTTCCTCGGCTATCTGGCAGTCCGTCCACCATCCAGATTTCTGTTTGTGGTCGACCAGGCGCTCAAACTCCTCCCAATCCTCGTCTGTGTCTCCCCCGTAGCACATTTTCAGGCGAGCTCGTCCATTCCCGTCGCGTGTCGTTCATCCCACTACTGACACCAATCGATTATGCCCAGCCAGCATTCAGTCATCGAGTGGCGAGTGCTCTTACACTGGGCTTTGTCCCCACCATCTCTTCTTTACTTTCCCTCTCCGAAACGTCATGGAACGCGAGACGAGGCACCGGCTCCTCCGGCTACTGGGTTGCTTGCTTAGTCGTGTTATTGGCCATTCCACAAAGCTCAGCGGGTCTTGGTCTCGAACCAACAGCCTTTAATCCGGCGATAGCAAAATTCACTTGGTGTCACAGCCCCACACTCCTCACCCCGCGTGCACACGCGGACACCTCGTCCCCGGCTCTCGGACCCCCCGACACACGCCCCCACTCTCTCGCACGACCGCCATATATCCCCCTCCCTTGATGCCCATTGGCCACACCGAATGCGGTAGACACAGACCATTATTATGCAAACACGAAACGCGCAGGGGCCAATTGATGACGTTCGCAAGCCATTCAACCTGCCACCGGCCCAATCTCCTCTTGCATTAACGGGCAATACACAGCCACTCTCTCGTAGGTGATCATGTGGCACCACATTTTTTAATCAGCACTCGTGGTATAATAATTCATGCAATATCGGATTTGATAAATGGTTATTTTTACCTACTTTTACTTATCTCACATAGGGGGATGTGTGTAATGGTTAAAATCTTTGAGCACAAAATTAAAGCATTTCTGATAAAGCTGGAGAGCTGAAAGTTTGCACATAGGCATAACTCGGATGACAATGCAATATATTGAAAAGTTTGAAGACCGGTGACAAGCCGATCCTGGGCCCACCGTGGAAACGATCCTTTCATATTACTATTCTTTTTTCAGTCTGATGGGGGCAATATTTTCCTGATGCCAGACACGCACTGAGCTGACTTAACATTTGTACGTCTGTAGGGGACAATGCCTAGTTAGGTTTGAACCAGTCCACAACTTAGCACCTCTTAACGGATTCTATAAATTAATTTGGTTCTTGCCCATAAAAATTGCTGGGTGCAAGAATTCTGTTTTGTTGATTAACAATTCATAGAGCTTGACTTGATTTGCAAGTATACATCAAACAATAAATGGCTAAGACTAACAAAAAGTTGAAAATAAAATAGGATAAAAATTAAAATTTTAATTGACCCACTTTTACCGCATTCCAAAGTAGAATTTTTTTTTACACAAAATCAATCTGTCTAGGGATACAGACTAAAAGCGAGTAGCCAAACACTGACCGTATAAGACTCCAATAATCTTTTCCTGTAATGAAAACCTTTAAACCATACTGATATTAAGTGATATCTGATAGTTGTACCTTTTACAAAACATTAGAAAAACACATATTTATATCAAAAATGATTAAAATATAAAACTCATTGTATTATCAGTCAATCGTAAAATGGGATAAAAATGAAAATTTTGTCCTATTTTGTTCACATTTATTCTATATATATAAAACTATTCAACCGACTGTACATGATAATTAAATGACACGGACAACCAACTTTACTATGAATTATAAAGGAAAAGGTAGAATTGAGAAACATGCTCGCTTGGAGTGAAGAGGTGCATGCCACTGTGTGAAAAAGAGAGGCTGTGGATCGCACAGGATGGAGTTTGAGCCAAAGTCTGGCGATTTGTAAAAACATATATAAATTTACGTGCTGCCAGAAGTTTAACTAGAACTCCATCATTTGTTGAGCTCCATAGTTGCAGGTCAAACTATCTTGCATTTGTTGGAAAGATGATAATAATAAAAGTAATAATTTACTGCAGGCGGTATTCTGTCCCTTTAACCCAATGGTCCCAAGGTCCTGTCAGGAAAGTACAGAGGTGGTCAGGAGGCAGCCAAACGGTCAGCTGGTTCTAACCTGTCTGACTCTGCGTCCTATAGATTTTAATGGTAATGGCCAATTGATGAGTGTTTTTTTCAGCTGTGGCAGAAAGCTAACAAACCCGGAGGAAACCCACGCCGAACAAAGGGGGAACACGACCTCCACACTAAAAGTACCTAAGACGATAATTGAATCGCCTCGGGCTAGACCTTCTTTCTGCTGCCACAGAGATGAGAACATTCCCAATGGGAAGGTGAGCTCTTGGGAGCTCATACTTAGCAGGGACTGGTGTGGAGGGCATTGGCAGAGGCAGTCTTGGGGTGGAGTGAACTCTGACGTTTGAAAACATGTATAGCGGATACACCTCTCATTTCACAACGACTTTAATGCACATCCGTTCACTGAGCCGTTTTAAATCATGGGAAAAGTCAATTGGACCTCCACGTAAATGAGTTAATATATATTGAAAACTTTGAACCTGTTCTCTGCGATTCCTGCATTTGTCTTAAAAGTGAAATTCCAAACCGTAGATTTAATATGAAACTGAAGTTACGGAGGCGAGAAAGTTATATTTCAGTACCCTTAGGGTGTAATTGAATGGTTTGGAAAACACATTCCAAATTTTTCATGTGTGCCTTCAAGAGCGAGCCTTTTTTGTATCAATATCATTCCATGTTCTGTGCGCTACAGGGTTTTTCAATGTGAATTTAAATGTACAGCTTTCCATTGCAACAAACACAAGATATATCACACAACACTGTGTGAGCAGGACATCTTTATTTTGCAAAAATATGGATGGGGAGTGGGCGGCGCGGCGGCGCGGTGGCGCAGTGGTTAGCGCTGACGCCTCACAGCAAGAAGGTCCCGGGTTCGAGTCTCTCGGCTCCGGTGCCTTTCTGTGTGGAGTTTGCATGCTCTCCCCGTGTCCGCGTGGGTTTTCGCCGGGTACTCCGGTTTCCTCCCACAGTCCAAAAGCATGCTCCTGGATAGGTTGATTGGCTCGCAGACTAAAAAATTGTCCCGCAATGCCTGGCGATGGACCGGCGTCCCGTTGTCGGGTGTATTCCTGCCTTGCGCCCTGTGTTTCCGGGATAGGCTCCGGCTTCACCGTGACCCTATATAGGATTAAGCGGTTTCAGATAATGAGATGAGATGGATGGGGAGTGAGCAACTGACCCAAGTGAAGGGGTTCAGGTATCTCGGGGTCGTGTTCATGAGTGAGGCTGAAAGGGAGCGTGAGATTAAACAGACGGATATGGGCAGTAATGCAAACGTTGTACCAGACCGTCGTGGTGAAGAGAGAGCTGAGTCGGGAGGCAAATATCTCAATTTACCGGTCAGTCTTCCTTTCAACCCTCACCTATGGTCATGAGCTTTGGATAATGACCGAAAGAGTAAAGTCCTGGATGCAGACAGCTGAAATGAGGCTACTCTGCAGAGTTGCTAAGCTCAGCCTTAGAGATAGGGTGAGGAGCTCAGTGATCCGGGAGCATCTCAGAATAGAACCGCTGCTCCTCCGCATTGAGAGGAGTCAGTTGAGGTGGTTCGTGTATCTGTAAAGGATGCCTCCAGGGCGCCTCCCTCTGGAGGTGTACCAGGCACGGCCTACAGGGAGGAGGCCCCGGTGTAGACCCGAAACCCGTTGGGGGGATTATACCCGTCAGCTGGCCTGGGGACGCCTTGGAATCTCCTGGGAAGAGCTGGAGGAAGTTGCAATGGAAAAGAACATCTGGCCTGCTTTGCTGAGCCTATTGCCTCCACGACCCGGGTCCGGATAAGCGGCATCACAATGAATGAATGTAAAATATAACCCACCATTCTAAAATTGCACAGCGCTTTTCTCTTAGACACTATAATGTCTTTAATAACTACAACTGCAGCATCAAACGTCAAAGTGTTTTCCCACTCGAACAATGATGGCATAGCACTCGTCTCCTGCCTATGGACCATGAGCTTGTGATAGAAATTAAACATGTCTAGTCAGGTAGAAGTCTGAGTAAAAACACAGCCACTTTCTGCAAAGCAATACTTGAGGCTTAATTTTTACGTGACTATATTGATACTGTAGGTGTATTGATGTCGATTTTCACAGCGCAATGTATGAGGTATGCTCTCAATTTCCGTTCTTTTGAGATAGCCGTGTCGAGTGTCCCTTTGCTCTCCTGCAGGGTGGCGGCCCAGTGGTGACATCAACATGTGCACCTCACAGAAAGAAAGTCCTACCTAAGGCAGTTCGATTCCTGCCTCGGGAACCTTTTTTCATGGCGTTTGTGTGTTTTTCCCTGTTTTTGCGTGGGTTTCCTCCAGGTTCTCCGGCTTTCTCCTACAAAAAAAATAATTTATCGGACGATGACCATCGTAATTTATAGGCTGTAGTGTCTGGAAAATGTTAGAACCGGCTGTCTGGCTACCTTCTTCCCCTCCCCCGCTCTGCAGTTTCCTTGCGCCTCCATATCCATTGCCCTTCCCACCTTGATATAAATGACATAAAGACTTAAAGTATCACGTGAACAGTAGCCACGGCCATAGTGGGAAACAAACCGGATGTTGTGTGCCGGGAGTGTGTGCCGGGAGTGAGAATATTTTCCAGGCCACAGACCCGGCTGACAATGCCCTAGCGAGACACGCTGTATGCGAATGGTGAGATAGCTCTGTGCAGCGCTTTGTAACCCTCGGGTGGAAAGCGCTCTATAAATGCAATTATTATTGTTAACATTGACCAGGAAGTGAACCGGCAACTATATATATGCGAACCAAATGCTCTAATGGCTGAATGCTCGAACCGCTCTGCAACCAGCCACAGTTAATTGCGCAATGATTGCACAATATATTTTAATATATGTAATATATTTTAATAATAGTGCGTTTATGTTTGGGCGGAGGGGGGTTTGCTGTAATTGTCACTAGAATTAAATATTCTGCGCCGAAAAAAGGCCCACGCTGGATACAGCACAAAAGAAACGGAGGATTGAATTTGCATTTCAAACGGAACGTCTCCAAACACGTGTACCCAGCACTGTCGGTTGCACACATGGTAAACATGCATGAGTGTTTAATAATCCTTGCTCCTGCAGCATGAAGCCACAGAAAATAAATTCAGCAGCTTGGGTCAGATTGTTCTGTTAATTTGATGTGGGTTTTCACAGCTTGATGTATGAGAGTTTCTCTTTCAAAATAGCCGCACCGAGCCTTCTTACGCTCTCCGTTTCACCCCCCTCCCCCATTACAGGCATCATTAATAAGATTCAGTAGATTTGTTTCCGAAACATGTTGAAGCAAAACTATTGCAGGGCAAGTGACATTTTATAAAATGTGGCATTGTGGATGGGATTAACACCAGTTCCTCGGACTTTCTGGCTTTGATTTTAGCTAAAAAAAAAATGCTTTGAACTCATTCCCCAGCTCCCTGTTGGACCGTCAAGAATTCAATGCAGAGCCAAAAGAACGAACTCATGTCAGCCTGATTTTCCGTCTGAATTACTACGTCAAAGAGTTGTCCGCAAATGGAGGTCGGCTATTAATTTTAAATCTTTAACTGAATTAAGACACGGCTGCATGCAAAACCAAATACATTTACCAGACAGTACAAATAAATTGGCTCTAGGCTCTTTTTATTTTCTTAATACAGTATTTATAGAGTAACCAGAGTGATCGTTAGATCCTGCAAACATGAAATTAAACCGTTGGCCTCACTATATGTTAGATAATCCGCAACGAAAAAAATAACTCCCATGTCACGGGATGTATCGGGGAACACAACAGACACACTTTGAGACCAATTACAGTTCTGTTTTTTAAGGATTTTTTTTCACTCCACGATCCCT
>JAZEWT010000011.1:24158208-24171468 GCA_036362905.1 Mordacia mordax
ACGCAGCAGTGAGCGCGGTAGCCTCGGGGGAGCGGTGGCGCAGCGATTCATGTGGTAGCCGCGGGGGAGCGCTGGCGCAGTGGTTAGCGCGCTAGCCACGGGGGAGCGGTGGCGCGCAGTTAGCGCTGTAGCCGCGGTGGAGCGGTGGCTCAGCGGTTAGCGCGTTAGCCGCGGGGGAGCGGTTGCGCAGCGGTTAGCGCTGTATCCGCGGGGTAGCGGTGGCGCAGCGGTTGGCGCGGTAGCCGCGGGGGAGCGGTGGCGCAGCGATTCGCTCGGTAGCCACGGGGGAGCGGTGGCGCAGCGGTTAGCACGGTAGCCACGGGGGAGCGGTGGCGCAGCGGTTAGCGCGGTAGCCGCGGGGAACGGTGGCGCATCGGTTACCACGGTAGCCACGGGGGAGCGGTGGCGCAGCGGTTAGCGCGGTAGCCACGGGGGAGTGGTGGTTCAGCGGGTAGCCCGGTAGCCGCGGGGAAGCGGTGGCGCAGCGGTTAACGCGGTGGCCGCGGTGGATTGCTGACGCAGTGGTTAGCGCGGTAGCCGCGGGGGAGCGGTGGCGCATCGGTTAGCACGGTAGCCACGGGGGAGCTGTGGCGCAGTGGTTAGCGCGGTAGCCGCGGGGGAACGGTGGCGCATCGGTTAGCACGGTAGCCACGGGGGAGCGGTGGCGCAGCGGTTAGCGCGGTAGCCACGGGGGAGCGGTGGTTCAGCGGGTAGCCCGGTAGCCGCGGGGAAGCGGTGGCGCAGCGGGTAGCGTGGTAGCCGCGGGGGGAGCGGTGGCGCAGCGGTTAGCGCGGTAGCCTCGGGCGACTTGACGCAGCGATTCGTGCGGTAGCCGCGGGGGGAGTGGTGGCGCACCGGTTAGCGTGGTAGCCGCGTGGGAGCGGTGGCGCAGTGATTCGTGCGGTAGCCGCGGGGGAGCGCTGGCGCAGTGGTTAGCGCGATAGCCGCGGAAAAGCTGTGGCGCGCAGTTAGCGCGGAAGCCGCGGGGGTGCGGTTGCGCAGCAGTTAGAGCGGTAGCCGCGGGGGAGCGGTTGCGCAGCGGTTAGCGCGTTATCCGTTGGGTAGCGGTGGCGCAGCGTTTCGCACGGTAGCCGTGATGGAGCGGTGGCGCAGCGGTTAGCGCGGTGGCCGCGGTGGAGTGCTTGCGCAGTGGTTAGCGCGGTAGCCGCGTGGGAGTGGTGGCACAGCAGGTAGCGCGGTAGCCGAGGGGGAGCGGTGGCGCAGCGATTCGCGCGGTAGCTGCGGGGGGAGCGGTGGCGCAGCGTTTAGCGCGGTAGTCGTGGGGGGAGCGTTGGCGCAGCGGTTAGCGTGGTAGCCGCTGGGGACCGGTGATGCAGCAATTCGCACGGTAGCCCCATGGGAGCGGTGGCACAGCGATTAGTGCGGTAGCCGCGGGGGAGCGGTGGCGCAGCGCTCAGCGCGGTAGCCGCGGGAGAGTGGTGGCGCAGTGGGTAGCCGCGGGGGACCGGTGATGCAGCGGTTAGCGCGGTAGCCACGGGGGAGCGGTGGCTCTGGCTAGCGCGGTAGCCTGGGGGGAGCAGTGGTGCAGCAATTCGCACGGTAGCCCCGGGGGAGCGGTGGCACAGCGGTTAGCGCGGTAGCCGCGGTGGACCGGTGACGCAGCGGTTAGCGCGGTAGCCAGGGGGGAGCGGTGGCGCAGCGGTTGGCGCGGTAGCCGCGGGGCAGCGGTGGCGCATCGTTTAGTGCGGTAGCCACGGGGGAGCGGTGGCGCAGCGGTTAGCGCGGAAACCGCGGGGGAACGGTGGTGCAGCTGTTAGCGCTATAGCCATGGGGGAGCGGTGGTTCGGCGGGTAGCGTGGTAGCCGCGGGGGGAGCGGTGGCGCAGCGGTTAGCGCGGTAGCCGCAGGGGACTGGTGACGCAGCAGTTAGCGCGGTAGCCACGGGGCAGCGGTGGCGCGCAGTTAGCGCTGTAGCCGTGGGGGAGCGGTGGCTCAGCGGTTAGCGCGGTAGCCGCGGGGGAGCGGTGGCGCAGCGGTTGGCGCGGTAGCCGCGGGGGAACGGTGGCAGAGCGGTTAGCGCCGTAGCCACGGAGGAGCGGTGGCGCAGCGGGTAGCGTGGTAGCCGCGGGGGGAGCGGTGGCGCAGCGTGTAGCGCGGTAGCTGCGGGGGACCGGTGATGCATCGGTTAGCACGGTAGCCGCGGGGGAGCAGTGACTGGCTAACGCGGTAGCTGGGGGGGAGCGGTGGTGCAGCAATTCGCACGGTAGCTGCGGGGGAGCGGTGGCACAGCGGTTAGCGCTGTAGCCGCGGGGGAGTGGTGGCGCAGTGGGTAGCCGCGGGGGGAGCGGTGGCGATGCGGTTAGCGCGGTAGCCGCGGGGGAGCGGTGGTTCAGCGGGTAGCCCGGTAGCCGCGGGGAAGCGGTGGCGCAGCGGGTAGCGTGGTAGCCGCGGGCGACTTGACGCAGCGATTCGTGCGGTAGCCGCGGGGGGAGTGGTGGCGCACCGGTTAGCGTGGTAGCCGCGTGGGAGCGGTGGCGCAGTGATTTGTGCGGTAGCCGCGGGGGAGCGCTGGCGCAGTGGTTAGCGCGATAGCCGCGGGGGAGCGGTGGCGCGCAGTTAGCGCGGAAGCCGCGGGGGTGCGGTTGCGCAGCGGTTAGAGCGGTAGCCGCGGGGGAGCGGTTGCGCAGCGGTTAGCGCGGTATCCGTTGGGTAGCGGTGGCGCAGCGTTTCGCACGGTAGCCGTGATGGAGCGGTGGCGCAGCGGTTAGCGCGGTGGCCGCGGTGGAGTGCTTGCGCAGTGGTTAGCGCGGTAGCCGCGTGGGAGTGGTGGCACAGCAGGTAGCGCGGTAGCCGAGGGGGAGCGGTGGCGCAGCGATTCGCGCGGTAGCCGCGGGGGGAGCGGTGGCGCAGCGTTTAGCGCGGTAGTCGTGGGGGGAGCGTTGGCGCAGCGGTTAGCGTGGTAGCCGCTGGGGACCGGTGATGCAGCAATTCGCACGGTAGCCCCATGGGAGCGGTGGCACAGCGGTTAGTGCGGTAGCCGCGGGGGAGCGGTGGCGCAGCGCTCAGCGCGGTAGCCGCGGGAGAGTGGTGGCGCAGTGGGTAGCCGCGGGGGGAGCGGTGGCGCAGCGGATAGCGCGGTAGCCGCGGGGGACCGGTGATGCAGCGGTTAGCGCGGTAGCCACGGGGGAGCGGTGGCTCTGGCTAGCACGGTAGCCTGGGGGGAGCATTGGTGCAGCAATTCGCACGGTAGCCCCGGGGGAGCGGTGGCACAGCGGTTAGCGCGGTAGCCGCGGTGGACCGGTGACGCAGCGGTTAGCGCGGTAGCCAGTGGGGAGCGGTGGCGCAGCGGTTGGCGCGGTAGCCGCGGGGCAGCGGTGGCGCATCGTTTAGTGCGGTAGCCACGGGGGAGCGGTGGCGCAGTGGTTAGCGCGGAAACCGCGGGGGAACGGTGGTGCAGCTGTTAGCGCTATAGCCATGGGGGAGCGGTGGTTCAGCGGGTAGCGTGGTAGCCGCGGGGGGAGCGGTGGCGCAGCGGTTGCCGCGGTAGCCGCGGGGCAGCGGTGGCGCATCGTTTAGTGCGGTAGCCACGGGGGAGCGGTGGCGCAGCGGTTAGCGCGGTAGCCGCAGGGGACTGGTGACGCAGCAGTTAGCGCGGTAGCCACGGGGCAGCGGTGGCGCGCAGTTAGCGCTGTAGCCGTGGGGGAGCGGTGGCGCAGCGGTTGGCGCGGTAGCCGCGGGGAAACGGTGGCAGAGCGGTTAGCCCCGTAGCCACGGGGGAGCGGTGGCGCAGCGGGTAGCGTGGTAGCCGCGGGGGGAGCGCTGACGCAGTGGTTAGCGCAGTAGCCGCGGGGGAGCGGTGGCGCACAGTTAGCGCGGTAGCCGCGAGGGAGCGGTGGCTCAGCGGTTAGCGTGGTAGCCGCGGGGGAGCGGTTTGCGCAGCGGTTAGCGCGGTATCCGTGGGGGAGCGGTGGCGCAGCGGTTAGCGCGTTAACCGCGGGGGAGCGGAGGCGCAGCGATTCGCGCGGTAGCCGCAGGGCAGCGGTGGCGCAGCGGTTCGCGCGGTAGCCGTGGGGGAGCGGTGGCGCCGCGGTTAGTGCGGTGGCCGCGGGGAAACGGTGGCGCAGCGGGTAGCGCGGTACCCGCGGGGGGAGCGGTGGCGCAGCGGTTAGCTCGGTAGCCGCAGGGGAGCTTTGGCGCAGCGATTTGTACGGTAGCCTCGGGGCGGAACGGTGGCGCAGCGGGTAACGCAGTAGCCACGGGGGAGCGATGGTGCAGTGGTTGGCGCACTGTGTGTGTGGGGGGGCGGTGGCACAGCAGTTGACACGCTGCCTGTGTGTGTGTGTGTGTGGAGAGCGATGGTGCAACGGGTTGTGCACTATGTGAGAGAGCGATTGCGGTGATGTGTGCCGGACCAGGAGAGTGTGCGGTGGTGCAACATTTAGCACGCTGGGGGTGTGTGGGGAGCTGTGGCGCAGTGGTTTGCGCTCTGTGAATGGGGGGTCTTGACGTGACGGGCAATTATGGCCCGAGGGCGGGCCTTGATGCCCGGAGGGTGGGGTGGGGGAATTGCAGAGTTAAGGAATGGGGGGGGGGACTTTTACTCTAGAGCGGGGACCAACGCTACGTGGGGGACGGACAGCACAGTCTGTTGGGACTTTGATTGGAGAGGGGGGACAAAGCCACGTGGGGTGACGTTGGTTAGAACTTTCTGGAATTGACCGCGGGGATATAAGGAGCCGGGGGTTGGAGGGGCAAAGGGAGAGTCTCCTGGGGGATTTGGAAGGAGGAGGCAGCGTCACGATGTAGGAGCTCGTTGTGTGCCGCTGCTCCGGCCCTGTGTTGCTGGTTCGAATAAAGCATCGAAAATCAAGAAGTCTCTGCTCATCCTTGCTCGCAGGCTGATCTCCGTTATATAACTAGTGTTAACTCTTAGTTATTTGGTGTAGACCAGCTGGAGAGGAACTTTCATGTTGCTTTGACTGTTACGTTTGCAAGTCACCTTCTGTGTTAACCACCGTGTTAACCTCCGTATATACTGTAGCAATACGTTTTTAAACCTGGCTCCTGGTGAACACTCGTGTGGTGGTGGTGAGACCTCATTGTTTATCATAAGACATTAATGGAATTACGAACAATATCATTTAACACTGGGCTTGCCATGTGCTAGCAGTGAGACCTTAATTTACACATGCAGTGTGCAGTGTTAACTATTGCCATGGGGGTTGTGATCTTTTTTATAACGAGATCAACTCTGTTGCTTCATACCGTGCAGCTGGTTTTAATAAATCCCAAACAGAAATCGAAAACACGTGGAAATGAGATGAAGACTACCGTTACACTGTACATACAGTACGTGTTTCAAAGATTGATTCAGCAATATGTGCTTCGCTTCAACCATCAGAGATGCGGGCTTATGATCATTTAAGGCCTGGATATTGAACGTTTAATAATAATTAATCATAATTTCATTTATAGAACGCCTTTCACCCGAGGGTCACAAAGCGCAGCAGTTTTCAAATTGCATACGCTACTCCCGTCGTATGGAAATCAAAGTGCACTGTTTACTGGAAGAGTTTCGTGTTTGGTAAATAACTTGGGATTTTGGTGGCGAGAGGTTCGATTATTGCCCGAGCCCTGATATAATAATAGTTAACATATAATCAAACTAAATATGCCTCATCCTGTGATGATAACAAATACGAGTTTTTTTTTGCATGATCTTCTTTGCAAAGTTTAAATACTTGCTGCAGTCCTTGGTGTGAGCTGATTGCAGAAAGTAATTATCACTAAAAAGGTATTTCACGGGTTATGATGTTGCTTTTCCTGTGCAGCTAATTGAAATGCCACAAATATGTTTAGTTCACTTTAGTTCACATAGCTGTTTTGACGTTTATCTCATGGTCAGTCGTACTACTGATGTTTTGGTTACTAGCAGTGTTTGTTATTTGTACAAACTTTAGTCATGTGAAAATGCTTACTTAGCCCTTGGTTGCATGTTTAATTTAACTTAATGCAGTTATCCATTTTGACGATTAAAAAAATGAATCTTACTACAAAGCAGAAAACACCACTTGGGCATGACTAATATTATTTAAAAAACCTTTTAGTAAGTAGCACTTTTAAAATGAAATTCATTCTTTTGACTTGAAAACTAATTTAACGCTGCACATTTTGAAAACCTAACACCACTGGTTTCATTTACAATTGTGTCGGCACGTTACATCGGTTTCCCTTTGCTGTGGTCTTGCCCCAAATAAATAATCTTGACGATGTGCTCTAAATGCTTGGGTTATACCAAACAGCACATTTCACTTCTGCTCTAAATGAAAAATACATGTATTCTTTAAATGTCAATGTAAACCAAGCAGTAGTCATAACCTGCTTTTTAAATAAATTAACTGGCAAGTCACACTCTATTAGTCTCTCTTGTCAATCTGCGCGTGTGTCCACCTCCCGTCACTGCCTTTGTCTCATCACAATTTCTCTTTGTGTGTCCGTCCCTCCGTGTCCCTGCATCTCTCTGTTGTTGGGCCTCGTCACGTCCGTCTCGCTGTCTCTTGCATGGCTTTCTCGCTCCCTGCGGCTCGCCTCGTCTGATCTCGCTTCGTCACCGTTCGCTGGTAGTGCTTCATGTCCGAGGTTAATTGTCCTAAATATACTGCCTCTAGTGCCCTGAAATGTTGTAACTTGCTTACTCTAACCCCGCTGGACAACTCTTGTAAGGAGCTGCATGGATCGACAATTATTTTCAGGTTATATAAAAACTGGCTATTCCAGCATCACGTTCTCTTCCCTCATCTGGTCTTCCCACTCTGTAATGATATTTTGTGGTGGTTATGTGGCTTTGGTGCTCTCCTGTGTGCAAACCTTTTACAGGTTTTAGCATTTTCCTCAACTTTGACCAAATATTTAAAGGTGAAGTGAATGTGTTACCGAGGTTACCCTTGCATAAGAGGCATTGCTCATGTATCTCAGTTTATTTCATGTGTTGGTGACAGGCGTCGACAACAAAAACTACATTTGTTGCACCCCAAGTAAGTTGTGGTGGCAAGACAGTTGTGGCAGAATGATGATGGTTGCCTCAACTTCATTGTGTTATGCATGTTGACTGGAATAGATGTTGTCTAACAGCACATAACAGTACTCCAGGTGCTAGTACCATCCCTACAGGCGATCTTGTTAAACGGGTTTAATGCACTGACTACTCGTTGACCTGGGTTTTTTTCTTGGTACCATTTTTTGGAAAATTGATGGCTCTGTGAAGTTTCAGAAGTGTAATCAATAAGGGGGAAGTAAACCAACAACATGACCTGAAAGTCTTGGTTGTTGTGCCGATTAAAATAGCACTTTTGAAGGATTGAAACCTAGTACCTTCAGTGCAGACATACCTATATTCATACATACAAAAACCTGCTCTAAAATATAAAGATGTAAGCGTGCTATTATTTGTATTGTGAGCACCTGGTACAGAAGTATTTTCTATTTTCGCAGCTCACACCTCTTGCTTCAGAGGCCTGACCAAGATGACAAGTGGATCTTTGATGATGTGTCATTCGCAGGTGACTGGTGGATCCAGTGGCATTGGGAAGGCCATTGCCATAGAATGTGTCCAACAGGGAGCCTGTGTAACATTGGTGGCCAGGAACGAGGTGAAAATACGCACCAGCTGTTGTTGCTTATCATTGATCCTCGGCTAGACGGGTGAAGTGGCGCCAGTGGTAGTGCGACTGTGGCTTGTTGCAAAGGTTTGCAGCTTGAAGCCAACGATAGTGCCAGTTCATGCTGGAATTATTTTAATCTGTACACACGTTTGTTCACAATGAAAATTTAAGGTACCTTGACCTTATTTGAAAAAGAGTTAGGCAGATGTGTCTTGAGCCATGGTTGAAAGTCACTAAATTGTGACAAATAACATAGCAGCATTGCCTCCTACTGCCAGGTTTTATTCTCAATTGCAGACCATTGCTCTGTAAACCTTACTCCACACAGGGACAGGTGCCACTCAGCAAAGGGTCCCCTTGTCTCGACTGCAGAAGAACAATTTCAATCTTTACGTTAATATTAAAAATTGCATTTAGAGAGCGCTTTTCACCCGAGAGTCACAAAGCGCTGTGCAGAGCTGCGGGGAGCATGACACGTCAACAACGACATTGGAACGGAAAATCAGCTATAATTACATGTTTTGGTTTTTACACAGTTTACACACATTATGGTTCTTAAATGATGGCGAATAAACCAGTAACTGTTTTAAGAACCCGTTAGAGGTTCAGAAAGCCGGTTTCTAGCAGAATGTTAGTTTGAATGCACTGTACAAACAGCGTGGGGGCAGACCCAAGTTACCCCGGTGAATATGCCTCCATTTCTTAGTCATAAAGATTCGTGATTTTACAGTAAAACCTCAAATTAAGAGTCTAATGGTGGGGGGGGGGGGCGGAGGGAATGGGTGTCAAAGTCCATTAAATATTAATATTCATTTGAGGAACTTTCAACAAGACTCTCCCAAAAGAGCAGTTTTGGTAAGCAATCGTCCTGCGCTGAGCCGTAAGAAACCTACATCGACATAATGCTCTCTTTTGTTTTTCATGCAGACGAAGCTTCTGCAAGCGAAGAGGGAGGTGGAGAAGCACGTTGTAAATGAAAGTCAGGTAAGAAATGTTCGGGAAGATCAAAGTATTCTAAATTGCAATGGTTTCAAAGTTTATTTTACTTTGTTGTTGTTGTTGATTTATTGTTCATATATCGTTGATGTTGCTGACATGCTGTTCTCTCCACAACCCTGTGCAACAATGTATGACCCTTGGGTGAAAATCGCTCTAAAAGTGCAATTATTATTATTATTTAAGAGTAATGTTAGTGCGGTGTTATCGAAGTTTTTATTTATTATTATTGTATACTTACGAATAGTGTAATGCTTATTATGTGTGATTCTGATTTTTAAATGTTAAGGTGGTGCTGTGCATCTCAGTAGACGTGTCGAATGACTTCAACCAAGTTGTAAGTGTTATTAAACAGGTGAGCTACAATCAAATTCCAGCATAAATCACCACACATGACAAGATTAAAAAGTATTAATTTTATACATTGCAATTTTCGTATAAAATAGAGCCCATAAGGCTAATATTACATGTACTTAAAGATGACGTTATTTATAAAATAAGCCATAGATCCTTGCACAAAAATTGGACCCATAGATGAACACTTGATCCATAAATCTACATAGTTTGCATAATTTACTCGATAACAATATGGTAACATTTGACCCATAAACTGACAGATCTCATGAACTTGTATAGGTGCCAGAAATATACATTGGGCCCAAAGACTTACATCAACGTACATCGAACCCACATGCTAATAATGTACTCCTACACTAACATGAGCCCTCACGCATAGAGCCTGTAGAATAAAATCGAACGTTGTGTTTTTGTCACAGGGCATGCAACAACTTTTCAGAGTAGATTAAATTGAACAGTAGTGCTATGGTACTATATGCCAACTTTGCTGCTTGTTTAACGATCTTTGAATCCAGGCGCAAGAGAAGCTTGGACCGGTGGACATGCTCGTCAATGCCGCTGGAACTTCAATCGCTGCACGCTTTGAAGACCTCAAACCTCAAGAGTTCAAGGTGGGTTTTAAAATCGCAAAACAGCTGGAGGCCCATATCGGGTCAGCATTGGGTGACACGTTGCACGGGGGGACGTTGTCAGTCGTGAAGAGTTATGTTCCTGGAAAAAAACGATGTGATGAATGCGTGCACGCTAAGGAAAGTCTATGAACCAGTTCAGGCAAATTCTCGAAGCAGAAGGATGTGAACTGGATGTTCTGCAATATTGCAGAAATGTATCACCAATCTCCATACGTTCTATCCACATGATAAACTGTTGTCTGTTCGCACGCGTTGCTCTTTCTCGGGTCATTGGGCTTCCTCCCACACTTCTAATCATTCGTTACTTGGCAGAAAACATCTTAATATGTGGAGAACCACATTTGTTGGCACTGCTCCCTGGCACCCCTGCCTACCTGATCAATCGTCTCCAACGTGTGCAGAATGCGGCTGCTGGAGGCCTAACTTGCACACCCATCCACGATCACATATCCCCAGTACTGATGTCTCTCCACTGGTTACCTGTTAAATACAGGATTGAATTCAAGATCCTCCTTCTCTCCTACAAGGCTCTCACTGGCGTAGCTGCGACATATATCCGTGACCTACTTCATGCACCCTCCTCAACACAACAACTTCAATCCTCCAATAGAGGCTTACTGCATATACCCAGGTTGTACCTTCATTCGATGGGAGACAGCCTTCTCGTGCACTGCTCCAAGTCTCTGGAATGCCCTTCCACTGGAGATTTGTTCAGCTGAGTCTTTGGACATCTTCAAATCTTGTCTCAAGACTCACATGTCCCGTAAATCTTTTAAGTCCTCTATTGATGTGGCTCAGTATTGCCGTGCCGTGATGTTGGCTCTCTTCGGACCTGCGCCTGCTCGGGAACATTTATTCCTTCCTCCGGCTTGGACTATTGATGCAGCTCAGTGGTGCCGTGCCGGGATGTTGGCTCTCTTCCAACCTGCGACTACTCGGGAACATTTGTTCCTTTCTTGTTTTTTAAGAATTTTTTTTTCTGCTGACTTTATGTCTTATTTATCACTGTTTGACTTTCAGTTGAACTGTTCTGATGTTGTTTTTAACATGGCATTCTCTGCACAGCTCGGATTTGTAATAAAAAAAAACCCAGAAACGTTATTGTTGCTGATTTTCCGTTCTCTGTCATTGTTATTGAGGTACCGTTCTGTTCGCAGCTCTGTGCAGCGCTTTGTGACCCTCGGGTAAAAAGCGCTCTATAAATGCAATTATTATTTATTATTATAAACTGACTGCCCGACTACTCTCCCGCTTGTCTGGTTACCCTGCTTCTCTCATGAATGACGCAGCACTATGCCCTACACGTTTAAATTCCTGTTATTATTTGTGGAGCCTCTTCTGCCAGTATGAGCACTTTTTCACCTTTCAAACTGTATTAAAGTACATGTCTAAACACACATCCCTGTACATATTAACACCACTATTCTAAATGGGCTGTGAGTGCCACGTAGTGGTCTATGGAGACCATACTCGGATGCAAAAGATTGAGAATCCGAGGATTCCGAGGATTCTCAATCTCTGCAAAAGATTGAGAATCCGAGGATTCAGAATCCGTCATACGATTCAGAACTGCCAACATGGCAGTTCTGAATCGTATGACAACATGTATCATTGTGTGTGAGCTTGACGCATGTATCATTGTGTGTGACATTGATGCACTCGCCTGTCCGTCCGCCCGCGTGCATTAGCGGCTCATGGAGGTGAACTACCTGGGCAGTGTGTTCACCAGCCTGGCGGTGGTACCGGGCATGAAGGAGCGGCGACAGGGCCGTGTCGTGTACGTGTCCTCACAGGCTGGCCAGCTGGGCCTCTATGGCTACACGGCATACTCGCCCACCAAGTTCGCCCTCCGCGGTTTGGCCGAGTGCCTGCAGATGGAGGTGCGTGTGGTTTAGCAGCATCGGCGGCCTCTCGTTCGAGCAGGGGGGATCATTCCATTAAGATTTATAGATGACGGCACGCATTTCTTTAATTAAACTCTGTACTGAAAAAGGAAAATACCTTATTACGCCTAGATCTGCAATAAGAGAATATTGTTATATTGTAAAATGGGTGACCGGAGGCCTTTAGCCTGTACGCTGAGGAAGGAAAAGCCCTTGCTTGAGCAGTAATATTAATGAGGGGGGAGGAATATTCCTTGTTACGATTTCATATGTCTGTGGATTAACAATATGCTGAGTGTGTACTTCCACAGTTTCATTACATCAGTTGTTACTGCTGTTATTTTGTGTTCACTTGGATTTAAACGGAATGCATTTCATTTACAGAGCAAATAACATTCATTGGTTTGTAAAATATCTGCCTGTCACTGGCTTTTTTGACGTGCAGGGTGGGTAGTCTTTCATTGCACATTCCTTAAAATAAGCTTTACGTACTATCTGTAAACAATGCCTGCACCAATGTCAAATGCGCATCTGTCAATAAGGGTCACAGAGTGGATCTCATTTTTGGTAAAAATGTCCCGCAATTTAATCTCAACCCCAGCAGTTGGAGGCCAGCCAAAATGTCTGAGTGCTTGCAGCTGAAATTTCCCACATAATTCTGTAGTTTAATTTGTAGCAGTTTGATGCATTGGGGAAAAATGTGTATAGTGCATTTTTTCTCATTTTCATTTAAATCTAAGGGATTATAATACTAAAAAATGAAAACAGACATACATATGCAATCCCTTTGGTTTTGAAACTATGTGGCTGCTTCTAATGTTGCCCTGTATATCATTGTCTAGTTGTTCAGGGTATTACAGCACAATTCACAAATGGCCAATATTCATTAACAAAGTCTGCAAATTAAATTGTGCTAAATAAGGATCCTTGATTACTCTTCTGACAAAATAAAACTCACATTTTGATCAAGAAAAAAGACTACTGGTCTTTAAGGGCTCTATTATCTACATATAAATAAATGTAAAATAATCATGTCAATAGCATCGTTATAACACTCGTTTTTTAACACAGGTATTAATATTCAACCCTTTGACAAACATTTCACTGAAAAAAAATATTGTAAAATTAAATAAAAATAATGTACACTTAACATAACACAAATAAAATGAGGAAAACGTCTAACGAGCATTTTTGCTGTAAATTAACGTATTTAATTAAATACCGAAGATACGGACCAAAAACCTCATGAATAAATATTGCTTCAACAAGTTTTAAATGAAGCCAAGGAGTCGACATTTCTTTATTTCAAGAGACGAGCATGTCACAAGTGTGGGTATGTAACAGAAGCATACCGTTATTAAGTATTATTTAGCAAATATACTTATCCAGGGCACGTACATCATCACATATTTTTAGTAAACAAATAAATCGAAAATAAATACGACTGGTTGCCCACTATTGAAGTGTCGAAGTGTTGTTGTCATATCCTGAAGTAATAGTTTAACAGATGTGTATTGAGTGGTTTCCGAAATGAGGTGAGTTACTCTGTGGCTTTGATTTCTATTGTGGGGAACCATCTTGATGTGCATGCCCAGCGAACATCGAAAACCAAAAACCTGGCTCTGCTGTTGGTCGCAGGTGAATGTGTTTCAATTTTAGGTGAGGAATCTCTTGGCTTGACAAAAATAACAATTGTACTTCGTAATGATGTAGGTTTTTATGGCTCGATGCATGATGATTGCTTCGAAAAGCTGCTCTCTCGGGACAGCCG
>JAZEWT010000012.1:14883-25138 GCA_036362905.1 Mordacia mordax
CACCCGAGCCGAGAGGGTCGAACCCGGGACCTTCTAGCTGTGAGGCGACAGCGCTACACACTGGACCATCCATGGGTGAGTTCCCTTTGTCCAACTTCATGAATAATAAAATAAGAGTTTAAGAAACTCTATTTTTTAATTGTTTTTGTTGTTTTAAAATAATCATATGTAGTTTGTTTCAAAAGGTGTTACTTTAAGTAAAACTGGTTGGTATAATTCAAAATTTGGTCCTGTTAATTTACTACGGATATCAGCTAGTATATGGACCTACCAGCCTTCCTCCTCTCTCAAATATCAGTATTGGTACTGGCTCTGAACAATTCAGATAAGTCAACCTCTAGAATGGAGTACATAACTGAATGGGAGATGAGTCATATAACCCACACCAGGCAGCTATGCGCACACACTGGTAGTTCCACGCTGCACAAGTATGGAATACAAATAACGTAAATATCTGCATCTAAATGTATTTCTATATTTCAAGGGGAGGTTGACGTAAAAGCGATTTGCATAAGTTGAGTTTTCCATAACTCAGAGACTGCCTATGTGTGGTCGCCTTCACCTCTCATCCAGGTGCAGGGTGTTACAATAGTAACTGAGTTTATTCATGAAAAAACCCGTCTTCCTGAGAACCCCCTCAGCAATATCGCTCAGCTTGTCCAACACGCTCACATGTTTCCTGTCGCACACAACAAAAGTGACAATATTACAATGCATAACATACCGCCGTGCATATTCAATGTTGAAGGTATTCATTTGAACACACTGCGTCCTATATATTTTTAAGTTAATGGCCAATTATTAAAGGGGTGGTTTTTTTTAATGTAAGAGGAAACCAGAGATCCAGGAGAAAACCCACACAGAGCAGAGGGAGAACATTCAAACTCAACGCATAAAGGTGCCTCGGGTGGAAATCAAGCCACCTCGAGCAGCACCCTGTGTTCCAATTTGAGGTTTTATATAATATATATATCTACAATAGTATATCCAAATACCGAAAGATCGAATGCATTACTGCTTCATATAGAATACAGTATAACATTATATACTATATTATGTTCGGACCTCTGAACAAACTGACTTAGGAACACAACTCAGGAACGAAACTGATTCGTAAACCAGGGATTGCCTGTACACCCAGATCTCGCTATCTGCGAGGCATCTCTACTGGAAGCCATCGCGAATCACTAATTTAATGGGAATATCATTCTGAACCTCTCATACATACCCACTGGTAATAAATATTGCGCTAAATACAAAAAACACACTACATAATGCAGGAAAAAACGAAACAGAAGAGATTAGAACAGTAAAGTACACACACACACACACAAGCAAGAAAGGAAAGAATGTCATACGTACATATGGTGCGCAGTATCATTTCTCCCTGTGGAGTGGCATAACTCACTCACAAATGCTTCTAAAACATTTTGGAATTGCCTGTGAGCATTTATGGGGTATTGTACTATGTGCACTGCTACTTCTACGAAATGTAACGATTACGTTGATTTGTGAATCACAAGTTCGTGCTATACATCCAAAATACGTCGCAAAAAAGTTGGACGTATAGCAATAAGACGTATAGTGGAGAAACATACGGTGGGTATGCTCTATACACAGTCACTGTGAGCCGTGTGGTCCCACCTCTTGCTGTACTTGGCCATGTCCCAGGCGATGTAATGGATGTGGTGCTCGGGTGGGAGGAAAAGGTTCAGGTAGTTGACGGCTGCTAGCAGCTCCTCGCTCAGCAAACTTTCATGGCGACGCTTTTCGTGACGCTTCACATGCAAGCCGAGAGACACAAAGACAATCACACTTGTACACTCAGTCCTCCGCATCCTTGCTTTCTGTATTTGTGGTTTCACATACTCGTGGAATCAGCACTGTCCAAGAGCCGTGCTCGAAGCTTCTGAAACCGCACACATAGGCTCAATTCATATGCCTGTACCCGCCACCTATCATTTCTCTCCTGCATCCTGTCTTGCTCGGTCAATTTTACACTCTGCCTGCCTCAGTAGAGAACAGTCCAGGATTCCCTTAGTGTCTTTTTGACATCTTTAAGGTATTTACATTTTTATAATGATATTTACTTTGTGTCATGGTTCGTTGATTAAATAAATTCATCTCATCTCATTGTCAGAAACCGCTTAGTGGTGTATAGGGTCACGGTGAGCCGGAGCCTATCCGGGCAGACACAGGGCGCAAGGCAGGGATATACCCACGATGGGACGCCAGTCCATCACTGGGAACTGCGGGCAATTTAGTCTGCAAGTCAATTAACCTATGCAGCAGCATGTTTTTGGACTGTGGGAGGAAACCGGAGTGCCCGGCGAAAATCCACGCGGACAAGGGGAGAACATGCAAACTCCACACAGACAGGCACCCGAGTCGAGATTCGAACCTGGGACCTTCTTGCTGTGAGGCAACAGCGCTACCCACTGGGCCACCGTGCCGCCCTTAAATCAATCCCTTTAAGGAATTTACAGTACAATTGTACTGTTCCCTCAAGTTACTAAGGTTTATTAATGCTTTAAAAACGTTATTGGGCACATATCTAGTCCTTTGCATTCATGAAGGATAGGGTACAAGAGTAACCGAGGATAGCGAAAATCACAGATACTGGCAGCGCCTGTCTATTATACATCCTGCAAAGCAACATACATATGCCCAATAATGTTCTAATATACCCACGGATGCATATGTTTAACTTCCATCAGCCACAGGCTCTAACTTTATTTTTTTATGTTTAAATGCTTCGCATATGTTGTGGTCTATGAAAGCATCTGGTGATGATCTAGTTGTCCAAAGAAAGCAAAAGGCTGGGAACCGATGTGCTAGGTGTGCGGTGTTTAAAGTGTAGGTGATTGGTCTCCAACCGTTCTAAACAGAAGATCACTTTTACAATCTAAATGCAAAACAAGGTCTATTTAAAAAAAAAAATCTACATTCCTAACTTCGCCCAAAACTGTATGCTATGCGTAACACTCACATACTCTAAGTTTCTGGATTGATTATCAAACGGTCCCAGAAAGAACTCCCAAAGATTCCCCCTTTAAATATACTATACCGCTACACTGCACGGCATCACAGTTGCATGTATGACTCATTACATGTGAAACCACACTGGCTACATTAAGATCGAATGTTCCACTCTAGGATCGACCTATCGATTGTGATCAACCGCTTAGAGACTACTATTTTACGAGTCCATAGCCATGTATTATAGGACATCAGGAATTACCTTAACCAAGTTCAGGATAATGATGGGGGAACCAAACCGCTGCAGCATCTGATCAAAATGCAGCCCAGCCACCAGCATGTATGGGTCGGCCTGATCCACTGCAAGGCAGTTGCATGAGACACTAAGCAACAGCATAAAAAGCAGATATTTGGTATTTGCTTTAAAAACACAATAATCACAATTTTTATAACTTAACATGTAGCATTTTGCAGTCAATATGATTATAAAGTCATGTAGGCATTCCCAGCTAAATGTGTGAAGAGATTAGTGCTCCATAGCTGCCCTTTTGGGATAAACCATATCGAGTGCTCCTGTCCTCTCCTTCATGCTGTTTTGCTTCCTGATCTACATGGGTTTCTCTAGGCTTTTCGGTTTCTCCCACTAAAACACTCATTGACTGATAAACATCCTAATGTAGAGAATGCGGTGTCTAGCAGGTAGCTGCCAGCTGACCGCATCGCTGACTCCCCTGTCGGCGGTTTCCTCGCTCTCTCCTTCAATACTGGACAAATACTGTGCGGCCAAGTGGCACATTATTGTGCAGCCATGTGGCTCACGTGTGATGGGCGGCTTGGGGATCATGGAGGAGATATCCTGGGACCAGTGCAGCGGAACAGAGCCACGCAGCTGCACATACGACGAGAAGCGGCCGTGACTGAAGGTCATCACCGAGGCGTCCTGCACAATCTGTTCCGTTTCCACCTCGTTGGCCACGTCTCCCTGGCAGGATGCACCGCGACAGATCATTGCCACCATCTCCATCATCAGGGAACCCTTAACTTCTGCTTCATGGGATACATTCCAGAAATGGGCACGAATCTGGAAAATTGCGAATCCCACATTGATGCACTAGCACTTGCATGCACTTTTATTTGAAGGGCTATATTAGGAGGTGAATAATAGCGATGTGTACAAGAAAAATGCAACACGAACAGTGGCTGAACAATGACTATGGGTAGTGGGTGGCGGTAGATGTGGGATGCAGGGTGACGCTAGATGCTGATTAGCACTAGTTTTTGTCATGCTGTAGCCATGTGGCACCCTCACCAGGAATACAGTATTGCAACCACAAATTCGCTAAACCATAACATGTAAAGGAGTGAAGGGTTAAGGGTTGACTTCACAACATGGGCCCTCCCAGAGCCATTAAGTGACCAAAAATTACTTAAATGCCACGTAATGAAGATATCCAACACCTCGGAGTTGGCTCCCCTCTTCAGGAATCTGGTCCCAGCAAAGCGAGCGGAGCGGCGCGCGATCAGGGTTATGTAGACCGGCCGCCCATACACAACCAGCTCTGAAGGTCGGACGTCAAGGGGACATAGTAGCCGCACTAGTTACATCTCCTACACTGCCACCATTTACACTCTACCGCAGCCTTGTCGTTATTCAAAATAAATCTAAGATATACAATGCACAACTGCCGCGTGGCTGCAAAGTATTCGTTAAATGTTGAAGGAACTCATTTGAAGACGGAGCGATTCAAAAGGCAAAGCGAGAACAGAGGGAGTGGGGGAGGGTAGTCAGCCAAACGGTCAGCTAGACAATGCTACACACTGTATATTATGTTATCGGCCAATAATTTTTTATAGTTGTTGGAGGAAATTGGAGAAACCAGAGGAATGTCACGCAGAACCGGGGCAGAGAACACACAAACTCTGCACAGAAAGGTGCCTGAGGTGGGAATTGCCTCGGGCAGGACCTTTTTCTGTAAAGTGCAGATGTGATTGCTGCATGCCGCACTTGACAAATGCCACAGTGCATCATAACATGGTATTAAAGTGATGATTGTTTCGAGACAGCCGCATCGATAGCTCTCTCTCTCTCTCTCAATCACGACGTTTCGCCTCGCACGGTGAAGATATCCTCAGGCGCTGTGTTCTCTCAGCTCGGAGCTGATCACATCGTCACCACCTAGTGATGTCTGTCAGATTAAACCTGGCCTAGTCACTCTGCAATGCAATTACAGGAAGCCAGTAACCATGGACATTATTGCAAAGTATTGAGAGAGAGAGAGCGATCGATGCAGCTGTCCTGAGAGAGCAGCGTTTGGAAGGAATCGTCACGCATCGAGCCATGAAAACCTACATCATTACATGGTATTAAAGTGACAGCCAACACATTGTTTATTGATTGCAGCGGGGAGTCAGGGTGGAAAAGGATACTGGATTGGGCACAAAACCCATGTGTGATGTCCAGAACCCAATCTGGATGGACGCCTGCTCGGAATGGCTCCAGCAGAAACCCATTCCACACGTATTTCATGCACGAAGCGCAGCGCGCGCCACACCTGCCACCTGCAAAACCACACGCGGAGTGATGCTGGTGAAGTGAAACTGGTTGAGGCGATGCCAGTGAGATGATAAACATTCCACAGGGTGTGACACTGTGAGGTGATGCCAATGAGATGATACACATACCACAAGGTGTGACACTGGTGAGGTGACACCCCGAGAGAGAGGGAGTAATGCCCATACCATTTGATCGTCGTGGAACCGTTCCCTCCTCCTCAAAAATGTCGAAACTTCTGGGCGGAGCATGCTGGGCAGGCGGGTGGGTTGAGACCACCGGGGCCGCACAGCAAGCACTGTCTCCCCCCGCCGCGCCCATCATCATCAGGTTGTACTGGAGGGAGTGCGTCAGGTTGTAGCTGTAGCTGCGGAGAAAAAAAACGATGTGAAATCGACACATAAACTCAGCACGTCGGGGTGTTGTTGCTATTGGCTACTTGTGGCACATGACAACTCTGTTTAAAATGGCCAATCAGCTATAGACTGTTCTCTCGGCTCGGAGCTCATCGCATCGTCACCACCTAGCGACATTCGTCAGATTAAACCCGACCTAGTCACTCTGCAGTGTCATTACCGGAAACCAGTAACCACGGACATGATTGTAAAATATTGTGGGAGTTTGCACATGGCTGGAAAACAGGCATCATGTGTAATCCCAGCAGTCCATGGTTTATAAACAGGTACTGTTCCTGAGCTCCAATCGTACATCGATTTGTTCGTTAGTCGAAACATTAATGTGAAACTGTAACTGAGACAAAGCTGTCATGCATTCGATGCTTTCACGATTTGGACATTATTTGTACTATTGTAGAAATGTATAGTTTATTCAACCTAAATTCAGGACACAATATTTCATGTTATACTATATGCTACATGCAGTATTCTGTACACTACAATTAATTGTATCTTATGGGATCTTGTTCGTATATCAGGGACTGCCTGAAATAACAATACTACACCATTCTCAACAAGCCATTGCAATGTGTCATAAAAAGACATTGCATCCACTGACATTAAACTCCTTAATGCTGGAGGCATGAGTAAGCATTATCATTTGGAGCTCTTATTAACCATTTCATTCAAAAACTATGCCCTTGTTATTTTCACATACATAATTTCACAATTACCTAAAATAGAAGTTGCTGGAGAGATCCACATTTTGAAAGATCTTAACATATCTGAAACACAACAAGAACTGTGTTAGTAATTCTATTCCACAATGAAACACTCCCACCTGAGCATCACAAATTCTGTAGAGAGCACAACCATGCCTCCTGCAGCTTCACTTCGTGGAGATCGACTGATAAATTGGGCTGATATTTGCATTTTTTACCAAATCGGAATCGGCGGGCAAGGGCGCTTCTGCCGCTCCCACTCGTGTCAATATAGATCCCGGCACTGAATAATCCATATCGGTCAACCTATAGTATTTAGTCGGTGGGACAAGAACAGGTGCTTTTCTTGACAGTACGACCTTGGATGTGTAAATGTTATGATAGATAGATATTTATTATTCCAGCAGAAAAACACCCAGTGAGCTTGCAAGCGCTTTACGGGATTCCTGCGGCACAACGCGCGAGTTGCAAAAAAATACATTGAAATATAACAATAACAAATTAACCAAACAAAATATAAAAAAGAACAAAAAACATTACACAAAGCATTGCACATAATTAACCAAATAAATAAAAACACAGTTAACCGTTGCAATGGGAAAAAATGCATTTTATAGGTAGCATATTGCACATTGAGAGGGAACATATGAAACATTATAAAAAAAAATGTTTGACACAAATCGCTATTTGCAATCGCAGCTGGGAAGATATTCTAATTCTCGTTGGGATCTAAGGTCGCTCATCGAAGGTAGTGACTGGAGCTTCAAGCTCAAGGCGATATTGTTACAAAAACGTGCTGCAGCTGCAAAATAAAGTTGTTTTTCCCCATATCTTGATGTGAACCCAGGACCATAAGCGGAAGGTACTTTGACCTTACTTTGTTAATCTGCATGGTCTACAAATCCTTCAAACTATTTTGCTGACTTGTTAAGACCTTAAGAATGAAAAGGGCACAAATGAATTCTTCTACAATTGCTTAAGGAAAAGAATTTTGAACGAATATACAGCTCACAATGTAGGTTTTATACGGGGCCTCCAAAGAAAATATGAGAGCAGAATGAAAGTGGGTTAAGTTTATTTAATGCAATGTTGGATGCCGATTGATAAATAACATCGCAATGAAAAAGCAACTGAAGAATAGTTGCTTTACCAAGTCTAGGCATTACATAGTCGGGAAACAATGTTTTTGTCTCTAAAGAAAGACCATTTTTATTTGAATATTTTTTGCAAAAAAATCAATGTGGGGAGTGAATTTCAATTTTGAATCAATTATGAAGCCAAGGTATTGGTATTCATCTACTTGTTCAATCTATTGGTTATCAAGTGTGTGTATAACTGAGGCAGAGATGTTTTATTGACGAGAAAACATGAATTTAGTTTTATTGGTATTGAGGACGAGTTTAACGGAGAGAAGCTGATTTTGTAGGTAAATTGAAGTCACCTTGTAACTTGCGAATTACATCTTCTGGGGAATTTCCAGTCATTAATAATGCAGTGCAATCCGCTAAATTTTTTTATCAGAGTGTAAGAGTGACGTACACAGGTCATTGATCAACAAAGAGAACAGTAATGTACCAAGAGTGGAACCTTGTGATACACCCTTAGTAAGTTCGACTTTGTTGGACATCAGATTATCAAAGGCAACGGCCTGGTTACGCAGAGAGAGGTAACTCTTGCACCAGTGACCTGCGTGTCTTGAGAAACGAAGGCTTAAGGGTCTATTTAAAAGAATATTATGGTCTACCTATCAAAGGCTTTTGAGAGGTCAAGGAATAGAATGGCACTGCATCATTTGTTTTCTAAATCGGTAAAAACAAAATTTAGAGGACCTAGTACCATTGAGGTAATTTTTAGGAAAGCTTGATCGTTTAGGATGTTGCAATTTATGAATTAAAATAAAATTGGAAATCTGGCTTTTAATCAAATTTTCAAAGATTTTAATCACATGAGATAGTATAGAAATTGGCTTGTAATTATTTGGATAGTCTATCGACCCTCCTTCATGAAGAGGTCAAATAAATGTGTTTTTTCATTCAGCAGGGACTGTGGATTCTGGAATAGATAGGTTAAAAATATGGGTTCAGGGTCTGGAAATTATGGATGGTTCAATTCCCACCTCTGGCACCTTCCAGCATGGCATTTGTGTTTCTACGTGTTCTTGGGCTTCCTCTTGTAAATAATAAACCTCATTAACTGGCTAACACCATCATAATACATAAGAAGCAGTACCTGAAAAATATTAACACTGGCTAATTGTGTGGCTGCCTTCTCCCTTGCCATCTACCTGTGGTTTATTCGTGCCTCAGAGTCTTTGTTGGAATGAATACCTTCGAAAACTAAAATGTAAAGTACACCTCTACTGAACGACCGTTTGCCTCAGTGAGACAACACAAACGCTTGTAACAAGGAGATTGTGGAGGTACCTGGCTTCGTCAGGGTGGCTGACACGCACCGACTCATGGGGGATGTACGTCATAACCGTGTCCTCAATCTTGTAGATGCTGTGGCCCCCAATATCCGCCAACTTGCGACGCTTAGTGATGAGCACTATGTAGTAACCCTCCAGGAAGCGTACAAACCCTTAGAGGCAGCAGCAAACAATGCAGCACATGACTTGCAACATGCTAACAAAGCATTTAACACCAAGATCCCCCGTGTAGCAATAACAGCCTATTGGGACAAGTGCTGTCAGCATATAGCACGTATAAAGGCCAGCAGGGCATATGGGGGGTGGGTGACCAGCACCACACCCAGCCATGTTTGTCTCCATAGTAGTGATGTTTACACACCCCACAGGTACTCAATTGAGGCTGAGTTGACATAGGAGAGGCCCAGGAACAATTTAAAAAACCGTCACTGGTGGTATTGGCCATGAGCGAGAATCTGACTCATGTTACCAGGTTCGTAGAGCAGACACTAACTGCTTCACTACAACAACAGCAACCATTGTTCACCAACAAATGGTGGTGATGTCACCAAAGTCCTTGTGCCAGGCCAGGTATATCCCAAGGCAATCACAGGAAGTGTTAAAGGTTCGCTGACAGGACTTGAAAGGCAGGGGTGGATTGGAAATAAATGTGGGAACGCACCTGGGTCCGCATCCCTTTTACAGCAGCAGTCTAGGGATCCTCCCCCCCAGAAGATGTTGAGTTTATGACAATGCATTTACTACATTTCTCCGACTTCCAATATATAAAATAACCATCCAAATTCAAGACCATGAAAATATAATATGTTCCCTCTGGGAATTTCTCTCTCAGGATGGCATTCCCATGTGTTCCCATCCAATTCCACCCCTGATTACAGGACAGACCCAGATTCCACGGGCTGAGTGATTTTGATGACTGGACGAGGCACCACCTGCGCTCTCTACTATGCCAACTTGCTGGGTAAACACAGCGCACATTGCACAATCACAAGCACACATCATAATGCAGCTCCCAGCATAACACACAATACACTATAACACCAAAAAAAGCACAAAGAATCGTAACCATGGGACAACCCAGGCAATTGCAGGGCACCACTCATGGGAGGTGACCTGACGGGGGTCAATAAAGCCAAGTTACATTCAGCATAAAGACAATTCCACAATAGTTTCATAACAG
>JAZEWT010000012.1:55765-80351 GCA_036362905.1 Mordacia mordax
CCGAGAGAGCAGCTTTTCGAAGCAATCATCATCCGCTATATGTCGTTTTGCTGTACGTCCAACTTTTCTGGAACGTACTTTGGACGTGTAGCAAGGACCCCCTGTATATAGACTGGTTTGAACTTTTTGTAAGAAAACTGGTCAGGCAGAAGGTGGCATTTCTACACGACTGAGGTGATCATTAGCACGAGAAGGGGGAAGGGTAAGAGAAAAGCACGAGGGTGGGGGGTGTGTGTAAGGGAAGAGTGATTCTTCAGATTAAAGCCATTGACAAAAGTACACCTGAAATTCCACTACCGTCATCTCTTACCTTGAAGTTCATGTTTTACCTTTGATATCAGTGCTTTTGCTTCTTGTATCGTTTTTCTCAAGACTTCTTGCATCTTTTCACAAGGTGCTTAAACACATAAATGAAAGGACATAAGGAAACCTGTGGAGATGGTGCAGCTGTGTGTACCATAGTCTATGTGATATGCGTGCATGCTGCAGAATTAACCCTTAAAATTCACATGGGATATGTTCCAGAAATGGGCATGAAGTCCAAAAATCACGAACATCATTTTTATATGTATGATCGAGAATGCCATACAAACAATGGCCAAACATTGACTATGGGATGCGGCTGACGGTAGATGTGGGATGCAGAGTGATCCTGAATGTTTCTCACACGACTGCTCCTGTCATGCCACGGCCACACAGCAGCACAGCAGTTGGGAGGGGGCGAGGTCAGATGCCTGCGGACCCAGAGAGCAGACTCCAAAGCGGTAGCAGATGCTGCTGATTAGGGCCCGTGGGCATTTGACCTTGTCCCCTCCTTGATTTAACATCGCGAGGAACAACAATAATTGCACTTCTAGAGCGCCTTTCACCCAAAGGTCACAAAGCGCTGCACAGAGCTGCGGAGTGAACGGCGCGTCAGCAACAGCACATGAACGGCACATCAACACAATACATTTTTTTTGCTACAAATCTGAGCTGTGGAGAGAATGCCTTGTTGACAACAACATCAGAGCAGTTCAATTGAAAGTCAAGTAATGGTTTTAAAAGAATTTGTATCGTTATATTTGAGGGTCAAGGTGCTACTTATGAAATGTATGATCCAGGAAAGATTCTGTAATGGTTGTCTTGTAGATAACGAGGTGTGGGTGCATATAATATAGTGGGTTAACCACCGCAGCACCGCCATGTGCCTTGAAAGGACTCGGGAGTTACCTTGGCCTCCCCTGCGCCCACAGGGATCAGGGCACAACTGAGCGCCACCGCTGGGGACGCAGCTGTGGGCCCACTCATCCCGCAGCCCCAGCTCCAGCAGCTGCTCCTCCGCTAGGCCCTGCATGTTGGGCGGTAGAGCCACGCCATGCGACGCCAGCTCCTCCACGGCTGACAGGCACCGGCACACAGGATGCAATGCCATCGCTTTCAGGTGGAAAGTCACCAAGTGAAGCTCAGTCATGAGAGTGGCAGATCTCAGCCCATGGACGGCAGAGAAAACCAACGTGCAGGCAGAGGCAGAATTTGAAAGAATTTACTCTGGAAACTCGGCTAGGTGGCTGTCTCCTTTAGGGTGGGAAGTCTAGGGGGTCCTTCTCTAGAAAACGTTGCGTTTATGAGAAATAATTTCTTGCATGTTTAATACTTCTGAGGTAAAATAACCATCCAATTTACGACAATAATGCTGAATATAACCTTCTATCACACCCACAAAAACGACTTTTTTACGTTTTAAGTGATTTTATTAAGGAGGATGTTCATCAACATTAGCTGCCATATATCATATCTAATATGTTACTGAAAATTAGCTTTAACATCAATTATATATCTTAAGGTATGGTTGCATGCAGTAAAGAAGAACGTCGATACTCGCCAGCGTTATAATGTAAGACATTTCGTTAATCCGCTCAATTCACTCTAGGAATGTTGTTCCTTCTGGGATTATCATTGGGAATGGCATTCCCGTGCGTTCTCGCCCAATTCCACCCCTTCATGGCAGTGCTTTCTAATCACTGTGCGGGTTTGAGGCACGGGAGCAACGTTTAATTTTGCATGTGGCCCCATATTTACTAAGCCTCTGTTGCCCCCTGTTGCTCACCGGCGCACAGCCGCTCCACGCGGAGGCGCCCGTTGTAGATGCGTGTTGTGCGCTCCGTGAGCTCGCTGAGCGGTGTCTGAGCGTCGCTCTCCAGTAGGAACTGTGACTCGTCCCCGCGCTTCACGTGGAGCAACACCATCGCGCCCCGTCTGCGGAGAATCCCCGCGTGAATAGCATGGCCAAAGAGGTTTCTACGGAAAAGTGCAGGTGTCTCGTGACCCCCCATTCAATTTTCCAAACGAAATAATTATCAATAATAATTTACTGTAGCGCCTTTCATCCAGATGTCTCTCAAATGGGCTGTAGGAAAACCGCAAACAGGTGGGGGGGGGGCTGGGGGAGACATCTACGCGGTCAGTCGGCGCCAGCTGCCAGAAAACCTGCGTCCTGTATATTATGATGGTATCGGCCGACTAATTAATGTTTATTTTTTAGCCGTTGAGTAAAACCAGCGAGCCCGTTTAAAAGCTTCACAATATTGACCAGCAGCATACGCAAACTCCACACAGGAAGGCGCTCGAAGCAGATGCCACTCAGCAAACACAACCACAAGCGTGGGGTAAAAATAACGTCGACATTTCGCACTTCCATAAAATGTAACTGTCCGGTCATTGCTCTGTGGTCCGCCCTGTATTTTCGACAAGGGAGGCGTGGGCATGTGAAACGTCAGAGATCGAACTTTCGAGTCACTTCAGAGTGATTAGTCAGCAGACAGGCGAGAGAGAGTGACGAGAGGATCTAAGACAACGAATAGAGAAGTCTCGAGAGCTACGGAGTCTCGAGAGCCACGAGTCGTCTCGAGAGCCACGAGTCGTCTCGAGAGCTACGGAGTCTCGAGAGCCACGAGTCGTCTCGAGAGCCACAAGTCGTCTCGAGAGCCACGAGTCGTCTCGAGAGCTACGGAGTCTCGAGAGCCACGAGTCGTCTCGAGAGCCACGAGTCGTCTCGAGAGCCACGAGTCGTCTCGAGAGCCACGAGTCGTCTCGAGAGTGACCCGAATCACCAAGAGAGTCGCGGCAGAGAGAACACGGCGGCCTCACCTCGATCACAGCCTGGACAGTGTAGACATGACGTCACGCGCCCCCGCGTTGCTCAGCGACCGGGGGTTAAGTAGGCGGGGTCACGGGTCGCGATCCGGAAGCGTATCCGCGACCCGGAAGCGTATCCCCCCCCCCGCCGCTTTGCGCCGCCGCATGGCGCCCAGCGGGCGTACGGCGCGGAGACGGCGGCGGAGTGCGCGGGCCGCCGCGGTGCGTCTGCTCTCGCCAACCTCCCCCCCCTGCGGTCTCACGCCAACCCCGAGGGTAGCCGTCTCGCTGGGCCCCGACCCACGCCACGTGGAGCTGCGGCGTTGGATGCGGCGGCGTGGATTCGGCCACTGCTCGCTGCAGCCGGCAGTGTGGCCAGGTGCGCCGGCCCGGCAACTCACTGTTACCACCTGTCACGGGATTGTTCTCAGTTTTGAGGCAGTCGATCCGCAAAATCCAGAGGTTATCACGGACCACGTTATTGAGAGTCTGGGTGGTTTGCCATGAGAGAAAATAGCATTTGAAGTTGTACTATAGCTTTAAAATATCTAGTAATGTAAAATGTTATCGAGGAAAAGCCTCACATCTCACGATTTCCTTGATAATCCTGCTATTGTACAGTACGGGGCGAAGTTGCTTAATGTAATACAAAAGCTTATACTGTAATGCGTGGGGGTTTCTTTCAGCACGGAAATGCACCGATATAGGTTTTTCATGGCTCGAAACATGAGCCTTGCTGTCGAGAGAGATATTGCGAGTGATTCGTCGCGATGTTTTGTCTCCCACGTTTGGAGGTTTCACGGGGGTTTGAACGCTTGATGAGATGTTTTGTCAGTGTCAGTTATTTTTAATATGGAAGGAAACCGAGAACCCAGGGCGGCGCGGTGGCCCAGTGGTTAGCGCTGACGCCTCACAGCAAGAAGGTCCCGGGTTCGAATCTCTCGGCTCGGGTGCCTTTCTGTGTGGAGTTTGCATGCTCTCCCCGTGTCCGCGTGGGTTTTCGCCGGGTACTCCGGTTTCCTCCCACAGTCCAAAAGCATGCTACTGGATAGGTTGATTGGCTCGCAGACTAAAATTGTCCCGCAATGCCCGGCGATGGACTGGCGTCCCGTCGTCGGGTGTATTCCTGCCTTACGCCCTGTATAGGATTAAGCGGTTTCAGATAATGAGATGAGACCGGGAACCCAGAGGAAACTGCATGCAGTACGGGGGGGGGAGATAGGCTACACGCCGAATCCGGGCGCCAACCCAGTTACGCGTCTATAACACCTGTGTGTGAGTTGAGTAAGGTGACGTAGAAGAGGGCTTTTAAACCTTGCGTGCCTCGATGCTCACTTGGTCTCCATGGACCACCAGGTGGCGATTACTAATGGGTGGCATCATGTGACAGCAGGCTTTAGTATAATAATTATTGCACTTCTAGAGCGCGTTTCACCCGGAGGTCACAAAGCGCTGCACAGAGCTGTGGAGGGAACGGCATTTCAGCAACAACATTAACAACGACGTGTGAACGGCAAATTAACAACAATATTTTTGACATACAATTCCATAAATAATTTGTTTGTGTTTTAATTTTTTTATGCAATTCACCTTTACTGAGACCTTTTGAAAATGTTTATAACGTTATTGTAAAATATGGTCTGCATCGGTTACATTGTGAATATGTTTAATATATTGTTCACGAAAGTTAAACAAAGTTTGCCCTGTAAAACAATGCGCTTCACATGCTTCAGTGGATTTATTTAGATAAATATTTATTACAGTAGGAAATACCCACTGAACTTGCAAGCTCTATGTGTGGGATTTCTGCGATCAACAAAAGATTGAGATGAGCAATGTAACAACCTAAAATCAAAAGCTAAACAAACTCAAAGCACCAATTTGTGCAGAGATAAAACCATAATCATAAACAGTTAAATGCACATTTGTGCAGCACTAATGGCCGATAGTGCCAATATATTAATATAAAAAAGTGTAGGAGTGCAGTAGGCACACATTGAAGACGCTTTTTGCTTAAATGGAAAGAGTATAACCAACCCTTCAAAATCACTTTTTAAAGTTTGAAATTGCGGCTAGGTAGAAATGCTAATTCTATTTGGGATCTGCGGTTGCTCACTAATGGTAGTTTAGAGTAATTAATTTTGAGCCAATGTACAGTTCACAATAGTCGTTTGTCAGGTCCATCCAAAGCAGATCTTAGATTAGAATGAAATATCGGTTTAAGTTTATGTAATACAGTGCTAGATGCCGATTGCTAGATGATGTCTCAATAATCGAACAGTCGTAGAACAGTCGCCTTTATGAAGTATTGGTGGAAGTTAGTTGGAAAGTGACGTTTTTGTCTAAATAAATACAATTTCAAGCTTAGCAATGTAATGTGACGTCTGAAATTAAATTTTTATTCTAATGGGAAGCTCAGGGGTATTTGTATTCATGAACTTTTTGACATTGTTGGTTATATAATGTATACACCTGAAGTAGAGATGTGGATGTTATTTTTTTTGAAAAATAAAACATTTTAGTATTATTGGTATTAAGAACGAGTTTAAGTGCGAGAAGCTGTTTTTGCAGGATATTGAATTCGCCTTGTCGCTTATGATATACATCTTCCATGTAATCTCCAGCCACTAGCAGTGCAGTGTCATCTGAAAAATCTAGATTTCGGAGTGTACCCGTGAGGATCCCATGTCATTGATTAATAGAATAATAACGGAGCAATAGTCGAACCTTGTGATACACCCTTGGTAATTTAGATTGTATTATATTTCTATTAATCTCGTGATTTATGAAATCCCTTGGTTAAATAAAGACGCCATTGAGATTACAGCAGCTGATTGCTTCGAAAAGCTGCTCTCTCGGGACAGCCGCGTCGATGGCTCTCTGAGGATGCCTCCAACGTGTGAGGCGAAACGTCGCGAGGAGAGAGAGCATCATGCATCGAGCCGTGAAAACCTACATCATTACATTACAGCAGCTGTCTCTCGTCTTCTCCTTGCAGACACCGGGCGAGGGCTCATGGCGATGAAACGTTTATTGGTGTGTGCTTCCTTCCGGCTACACAGTTGCCATTCATTCTTATTTGATATGTGTCGTTTTTTGCATTTGTCGCCACAGTTATGTCGCATTTCAGCACCAAGTCATGAGGCCTATTTGTCCATTCGTATGTTTTGCACAACCTTACAACGCATCAAATCTACAATAACACATATGCTTGTGGCATAACATTCAAACACAACGCTTTGATATGTACTGATGTAGGTTTACATGGCTCGATGTATGAGAATTGCTCTCCACAGCTGTTTCGTTAAAACTTTTTTCTTTTGCACGACTGCTCGGGCCTGTGTGAGGTGCATTGTCCGCAAAGTGAATAACCATTGCCTGACATCACCCTTGTTGCCTTCACTTGCCCGTGCAGCCCGGTGATGTCATCATCTCTGTACCTGAACAATGCCTTCTAACAGCAAGCGCTGTTCTCGACACCTACCTGGGACGGTACCTGCGTGAGTGAGTCTGAACTTCAGCACTTTGTAACTAAAGTTGAAAGCTTTTATATAGTAGCTCTGCCATTTGTAATGTAGTCCTAATTCTAACTCTTGTGAAGATGCTCCAATATGAACCAAACTCAAGTCTCGTAAATGTCCGATAATCCGGCGCTCTCAGGAGCAAGGGGCTGTCAGATTAGCAAATGTGTCAAGATTATTGATTGTTACTCATACATTTTATATCACCTTAGTGTAGCACCCATAACTACTGTTAATATCTCGAGATAATAAAAATATGTGCAAATATAAAGGCATGTGAATACAATTATTTGTAAATTATAGTAGAGAGTGCTTATACATTAAACATTGTAATTGACACTTGGGCTACATAAACCTTAACAAAAAATCACTTAAAATTTGAAAATGCTGCCACTGCGCAAAACTACTGATTATTATCTATGCTAGATTATACACGACTATACATGATATACACTGCTCTAAACATTACACTATTTTACACTGCTATATGCAGTGCTGCTCATTATTTTCCCAACGCCGCACAACGCCATTGCCAACGCCATGTAACTCTTGACACTGCTGGGATATTCCTCGCCAGATGCCGGACAATTGGAATTTTCAGACTAAAGGGTGCCACGGATCATCAGACTTTTATTGTACTTGTGTGTTTCAGGCGCAGTGGGAGTGTGACTGCACTGCAGGCCCTGTGCATTTTTCTCATCTGTGAAAGATTCTTCTCTCAAAGCAAACACTTCTTGCCTCTGTTTCCTGGAGACCCTGATCGTGAGTAGTAAAGATAAAGACATTTTCAAAGCGTGTCTTACCAAAAGGTCGCAAAGAAATGCATCCACTAAAGCTGAATTCAAACTCCTACTGTTGCACTCGTCATACATGGGGCATCATGACATCTGTTTGAGGTGCGATGAAGCTGTCATCAATTTCAGCAGAGGACACCCGTACACTGCAGAGATGACAACACATTTCAGCTACACCATTCAGAACACCTAATGATGCCTGCAGTGTGAGAAGTGAAATATCCTGAATGAGAGAGAAGGAACACTCGACACAACTATCCTGAAAGAACATTTATAGACAGCAGCTCCCATACATCGAACCATGACAAACCTACGTCATAATATGGAATGAATATATGTGAGTTATAAATTATTTTTGTAATGAAGTGCGCCCGCTGGTTCTGCACCGTGCATTTTGGGACAGTGCAGCAGCAAAAGCCGGGGCAGTGGGGCCCATACGTGGCCATGCTGCCTGCTTCGTATTCATGCCCGGCATACTTCTCCAGAGGGGAGCGATCGGCTCTCCCGTCGCCGCTCCGCCAAGAGGCCGAGGCTCAGGTGGCGGCAATGCTGCAGGACTGGCGCAACATTCGGCCGCTTGTCTCTCTGCTGCAACCGCTCTTCCCGGAGCCTGTGAGTAAACCCTGGGAGAGGGATCTTTAACTCTATCAGCCAGCAGGTCACCTGATACAATTACAGTAAAACCTTAACTTTTGTTGTGGGGGATACATTACACGAACGGGCACGAATTCAGATAGTCGTGACTACAGTTTTAACATTTCACGAGATGCGCTAGCGCTAGTGCAGTGACTCCAAAGCAGTGTTGAACTCGAGACGTTTATTGAAAGAACTTTAGGAACACCATGCGTTACAGTAACTTTTAAAGGGCTTAAACCAGGGGTAACTTTTAAGGGTTTATGCCAGGAATAACTTTTAAGGCACACGCCAGTTGTAGTCGGTGTCCGACTGCAGCGGCGACCCCGCGTATTGTCTGGCGTCACTCTAATAAGTAGCCTTCCTCAGTGCTGCCCCTCGGTCCTCCGCCATCTCCACCTTGGGCCGCCCCCTCCACCTTGGGCCGCCCCATCTTGGCCTTGGCCAATCGTGCTCCCTCGCAAATTTGCAAAACCTGGTGAGTTTAAATATTAACATTAAGGGTTTAATTTAGTATTTTTGGTAGGTGACCGGGCAGCTCTAAAGTGAAAGTACTAATCCAGCACCACCGATATCCTGAATTTGAAAGCCGGTTCAAACTGGTTCTCAAACGGGTTCTCACATTTGGTTCTCACTTGAGAACCAGTTTAATACAGGGTAGCTAATGACTACAAAACAAAACCGATGGTTCTGCACTATATTCGGATAACTTCCAGCTCTGAAGATCGGTTTAACTATGTGGCAATTGAAATTTCAATAAGAAACTGTTTAATTGTATAGAATCTCAAAAGCACTTCCATTATACTAAAAAAACACTACAGTGTTAGGCATAGTTTCCACGCACTCACAGTGACCAAATATGAAATCTAATTGTACATGATAAAAATACAAGCTAAACAGTATGTAAATATTTGAAGTGCCTTACATAACGATTTAAATATGGACTTGATAGACCGGATAAACTTGGTGGTTTTATTAATCACTGCCCAAAAGACAAACCCATGCCCCTAGGTAAAGGTGTGTCACTGGTCATTGAGAATTGCTGCTAATTCTCGAACGTCGAGCAGTGATAATCTGCGTCAATGCACTGGTGAGGCTTAGTAAATGCCTTAACTTCAGGCAACGTTGGAATACAATTGTCATATCTGGATGGAGGGCACCCAGTTCCTATCTCATGCTGTCAGGCTATGCAGTGTTAACATCTGCTCTTAGTAAAAATAACGTCCTGGCCAAGTCGGGTTGATTCCCATCTCAGGTGCATTTCTGTGTGGAGTTTGTGTGTTCTCCCCCTGTTTTGCATGGATTTCCTCTCGGGTCTTGTGTTTCCTCTCATAACTAAACAACTCATTAATTGGCCGATAACACAATATATAGGACACAATGTCTGGAACAAGTTTGCTCTGACGAAGCGCGTGGCTGCCCTCCCCACTTCTGTGTGGTTTCCTTGCACCTCTGTGAAGAGTTACGTTTAACGATGGTCTAGCACTCACTAAGATGCTTCTTCTGTCACTACGGCCATGGTGACTGTTCCTTTCAATGTCACACGTTGATTCCTCCACTCATATTGAGGACACTGCGTTGTCTTCTCTGCACTCTCTTTAACCATGGTTTTCGTGCAGTCTTGTTGGTTAGTGGGTACGTATATGAGGGTCGGGGTGCATGCACGAAACGTACGGTTCGCGAAGGTTTCTGGAGCGGATCCCTCGTGGATAACAAGGTGTGTGTGTGTGTGTACGGTATAAAAACTTATTAACCATAACCTTTACCAATTGAAAAGTGCTGATTGTACGTGGTTGCTTAGGTTAGTCACGTGTTCTGCAAGGATGCATTCCGTTGGGCGTGGTGCAGCGTAAACACGAGGGCCGTGTACCTCCCAGCACATCCCTGCCCTGCCCTGGCCGGCGGTACAGGGAGCCTCGCTCTCGCACCCATGCTTGATCTTCTGAACCACCACCCCTCCGCAAAGGTCAGGAACCTGTCAGTCCCCACCGGACATTAGGGAGGGAATTGCCTACAGAGTCCGACTGTGCTGTATCACATAACACCACCACACTACCCACGTTTACCTAACAATGTTGCCCCACCAGGAGGGAGTTGAACGTCTCATTTAGCCTATGGCTTAACTCCTTATTATTCTGGGTCGTTGAGCAACTAGAGTAGCGTATTTAGCAGCCCTTTGGTTTTTAATGTAAATTTTTTGGGGGGTCGATGTATGAGAATCACTCTCCATAGCTGTTCCTTCATGATAGCCGTTTTGAGTGTTCCTGCTGTCTCCTTCGTGACATTTTGCTTCCCATGGTTGAAGCCTCATGATGTCTCCAATGTGGAAAGATGTCGTGAAAGACAGCAGAAACAACTTGACATGGCTATTCTGAAAAAAGTAGCTATAGAGAGCACTGCTCGGCTCCAATCGAGATTCCCGGACTATAAGGTGCCAGATTTTGTTTACTTGAACTGTACTTGTATAGTAGTGTTTTGTGTCGTGTACATAATAATGAGTAGTGTTGTGCAGTTACAGCGTTTTGTACTTTCAGGTTATTTGGTATTATTGTTGCAATTAATTATTATTTAGCAGACGCCCTGATCTAGGGCGACCGTACATCATTGGAGGCGTAGCTTGGGGAGCAGAGAGAGGCAGCGGGAAGGCAAGCATGCAATCATCCGGCACCAGCACCTTACACACACTGCGCTCTACATATTATCATTTAATCGGCCAATTAATTAATGAGGGTTTTTTTAGGTGTGGGAGGAAACCGGAGAACTCAGAGTAAAACCACGCAGAACAGGGGCAGAACAGATCAGCTCCACACCGAAAGGCACCTGAGGTGGGAATCGAACCGCCCTCAGGCAGGACATTCTCTCTGTGAGGTGCAGATGCTACCACTGTACCAATCAGTGCCTACTGTTGTGAACCATTTACAAGCATTTAACATTAGCATCACATCTTTATATTAATTATATATTACTTTCTAGAGATTTTTACAGTATCTGTGGGTGATAATCATTAGAAAGGTGGTAATAAAGGGGATAAGAGTAATATTTAATAGTCCAGCCTATTTGCTAACTCAGCACCCCTTGATCCCAAGGGTGCAGGATTATCGGACTTCTGCTTTATTTATTTGGTTGTATGGAACTCGTAGCCACAACCAGAGCAAGAGATTTACTTAATGTGCTGTATGCGGATATAGTCTCCATTTCATTCATATTCTCCATGCGCTTGGAAAGGTAAAAATTATGTGTGGTGCAAATTTAAATAGAGAATGACTCTGAGGCATAACGAATTTGCAGAGAGGCTCGGGGAAGCCAGCCATACAGTTATCCAGCACCAACAATTATCACTTAATGCATCTTATATATTGTTGTTTTCAGACAATTTGTGTGGTCTTTTTTATCTGAGGAAACCGGAGAACCCGGAGGACACCCACGCAGAGCAATAGAATAATACATGAACTCCACATAGGCAGGCACCCAAGGCTGGAATTAAATCAACTAGGGCAGGACCTTTTTGCTGTGAGGAGGTGTGGATGTTTCTGCAGCATAGACACCCTGGTAGAGGTAGTGATAAGGGCAGTGCTAGAGATAGGAGCCAATGTTAGCGTTAGGAGTAAACGTTAGAAGCAATAATAGAACCGCCTTGGTCAGGACCTTCTTCCTTTGAGGAGGCGCAGTTGTTACTGCTGCTTAGACAGACTGGTAGGGGTAGTGATGGGGGGGGGCAGTGTTAGAGATAGAGGCCAGTGTTAGAGATATGAACCATTGTTAGAGATATGAGCGTGTGTTAGAAGCAGGAATTAACCCACCTCGAGCAGGACTTTGCTTCTTTGAGGAGATGCGGTGTTACTACTCTGGAACTGGGGTTGTTTGAGTGCTGCATGGCATGCTGTGGTGGTGTGTATGGCTGGCAGGTTGTGGCGGGGTTCAACGAGGTGACGCACGCATACGAAGTGCGTGCTGGACAGACGCACGCACGCTACTCGCAAGTGTTTATTTGCTATGGGCCGCACGACAGCCAGAGCCTGCTGCTGCACTACGGCTTCATGTGCGACTCCAATCCCCACGATGTCGTCTACACCACTGCCGGTGAGAGCTGGGTATATGCGGGATGGTAAAACTTTGGCTCTCGCTCACCAGCATACGTTCCAGAAACCAGAAACGGGTACACACCTCAAAACTCACCAATACCAGTTTTACACAACGCTAAATGCGCCAGCGCTTGCAATCATTCTTATTTTACGGGCCGTTCTAGGGGCTACAGAATGGCGATATGTATGATTGAGAAGATGTGAACAATGGCTGAACAAAGACGAGTGGTAGATGCAGAATGCGGAGTGATACTGGATGCTGCTTACACTCGTTCTTTTATCGTGCTACGACCAATCAACAGCCTCGCCAGGAACACCGGACTGCAACTGTGAATTCACGAAACCGCGAAAGTTAACGTTTCACCGTACTCTGCGTCATCACAGATAGGGGTTCCCAGGCTCATCCAAAGAGAGCATCCAGACATTCCTACTGGGCATGTGTTTTGTAACAATGATAATTGCAGTTCATAATGAGCGCACATTTTTTCAATGTTCAAGGTATTTGTTTGAGGAGAGAAAAATTCAGAGGCGTGAGAGAACTGCGAGGGGGGAAGGCAGCCGTGCAGTTCACCGGCACCAACAATTGCCAGACACTGCTCTCTGTGTGTTATGTTATCTGTCACAACCGAGGGCGTCGTGCAAAGCAATGCGCACGGTCGTGGGAGTGGCCGTGAAAGCCACAAACTGCAATGGTCGTCACGACCGGAATCCTCAACTGCGACGTTCCCCTGTCACGGGGTGGATTCATCGTGTAGAGTGGGGTGTGTGAGGCCTCCGGAACTTACGAGGCAGACCAAAGTTTCAACAACAATCGTGTTTATTAATCAACAATTCCTTTTCACCAAACAATTAATTATCCACTTCAGTATTTGGCTAACGAGCGTACCGTTCTTCACACACTGTTATACCCCAATCTGTTATGTAGCAGTAATATCAGAAGCACAATCAGGTACTACGTATATTTATAACCTAACACATGAGAGGAGAGGGCGCGATCGACGCGGCTGTCCCGAGAGAGCAGCTTTTGGAAGCAATCATCATGCACCGAGCTGTGGAAACCTACATCATTCTATATGCTTTTTGACCGTCGGGTGAAAAGCACTGCAATAATTCTAAGTATACGAGCCAATGGAATGACCCAAGAACACGAGTCTGTTAACGCCTATGTAAAATCCGACGAATGTGAAAGTTAGGCTTCCCAATTGTCACAATTATTCCTTCTCGATTTATGCATTAACCGTCTTGAAATTCTCTCCATCTCTAGGTCTATTCAACAGCAACGATTATATATTCTCTCCTCGTGTATCTACGCAAGAGCAACACTTGTACAGTCTGTAACGATGTAGGTTTTCACGCCTGGATGCATGATGATTGCTTCGAAAAGCCGCGTCGATTGCTTCGTCTCTCCACCTCGCGACGTTTCGCCTCGCTTTTCGAAGCAATCATCAATTGTATATTCTCTCTGTGTATCCACGCAATATTTATCCAAAAATTATAATCCTGAATTTGTATTCCACGTCGTAATCTGGCACCCCTCTCGATTTTACAGAGATGGTATATGCCCACGTCCCCTTGATGCACCCGAGCGGGTGGTTTAATCCGCCGGCCCTGGGGCTACGCCCTTTTCAGCCCCGGTACCACTTAGGTAACTTACTCTGGATCCCTCCGTGGAGAAGTTCACTCTGTAACGCAATGGCACTCTGAGCCCCTCCGCAGGAAAAAAAATAATCCCTCTTTAACTCCAGTGTGCCCTTAATCCTTCCACGGGGAAAATATTTTCTGTACCCCTGGTTATACTCTCTTGGTCTCGTGGATTTCCTGAGAGGAAGCTACGTTCTTTAACTCTCACTGGCGCTCAACGATTCTGCCATCTCTCACTCATAACCACCATAGAGGCATGAGTATACACAGTCACCAGCAACCCCTGTTCGTACGTCCACTCTCGGTATACCGTGTAAGGTGCTAAGTCTGCCGGCTGGATGGTTCCACTGCCCGCTCCTATGCAGCGGTTAACGGTGTGTAGGTCTCACACAAGATGTCGTAGGATAGTTACACTCTTCACAGGTGCTGTAGAGAGGTGGTTGATCGCGCTCGTCGCTTTCGGTATGAAGTGGTCAGCCCGCGGAGTTGCCCGCCGTGCTGTCTCAAACGGCGGCCGTGCGGGCCCCACGGCTGTCGTGAATTCATGTTCCCCTGCCTTTGTGGGAGAGCGAACAGCTCTTCCACCTTGGCCCCGCGCGAAACTGAGCCGCGGTGCAAGACGGTGCGCGATGGCAACCGCAGCAGCCGCAGCAGCCGCGGTTGACAGCGGGATCAGAGCAGCCCGGTCGTGCACCGCCCGTGTTGCGCCGGCCCGGGACCGAGCCACGGGGCAAATAAAGGCACGGCTGCGACACGGATTCGGCGGGAGACGAGGCGCGAGGCGGCTTCGCGGCCGCCTCGCACTGGGACGATAGGATGGGTGATGGGTGGTGTCGATTTCTGATGCGACTCTTAAGAGCCAGCCGGCCCTGCGCGCCGGTCGACGCTGCGGTCGTCGGCCTGAAGTTATTGCGCCGGTGCCTACCCCTTTGTGCGGAGCGCCACGTGGCACGCAATCTCTCCTCATCTTGTGCTGGGGTTAACGAGCTAATTGACATGTCATGGCTGTGCAGGACAATAAATATCTCCCCCTCCACTAGCTTAATGCCTATCCTTTTGATGGCCGGACTATCGCGGTAGTTTTTCCACTCGGACTATGCTTGTCCTATCTTAACGCACTAGCTCGCATCGCCACGTTTACCGAGATCCACGCGCTCGCCTCCTCGTCTCCACGCCATCTCCCAGAATGCCTGTTTTTGTCGAACATTCTATGGCTCCAACCCCTCCCTTAGGGTGGGGTCTCACATGTTGCTCAGCAATCACACTGTTCGTTGCACTGTACATGCCCCGCCTCGCTACGCATTCTCACAGACCACGAATCTTTCGCACGGTCCGTTCACTCTCTCCCTTCACGCTCACATCGCGCCCACAGTTGGCCCGTGCTCCGTGACATTATCGGCCAAAATTTGTATTTTCATTTGTTTTACTTTTGAGGGGAAGCCCATACAGAACAGGGGGAGAACAAAAAAAATATTGCACAGAAATGCATCTGAGGCGGGAATCAAAAGTCCTCGGGAAAAACGTAATTTCTTTAAGGCGTGGATGTTATCACTGCACCAGACAACTGTGCCACGCTTTAGCTATAGGTGCCACATATGGGAAGTGTGTGCGGTTGTGTCTGTGCAGCCGACGTGCTGAATGTAGTGTGCAGCCCCGGAACTGCTACTGAGCGGAAGTTGGCCCTTCTACAGAAGAGGGACCTGACCGGGTGAGACACCACCTTCATTATCCTCATTCTCCTCACCTCATCAGCCTCACTTTAGTAAGCCTCACCTCATGATGCCTCACGCGCAGATGATCAAGCCCTTGGTGCCGAGGTGCCTGGGTGGTTGAGATATCAAGGCGCTTGCCGGCTAATTTAGATGCCGAGTTCCATCCGGATAGCCGTGTCAAGTGTTCCTTCTCTTGCCTTTGCGAAGTTTCCCCTCTCACATTTGAGACATCATTAGGCATTTTGAACGCCTTTAATGTTAGGGGTGAAATGTCGAAGGAGAGCGAAGGAACACTTGACATGGCTGTCCAGAAAGAACACCTGTGGAGAGCAATTCTCACACATTGAGCTGTGAAAACCTACGTCAATACATTCTAAATTGAATTCGGGTTCTGATGTATTGTGAGTTTATGGTCTCGGTGCCAAATAAAACCATCATGTTAAATTTGGTTTTCTTGTTAATTTGGGAAAATTACAATTTAGGTTATGGATACTTGTTGCAAGTGCACATATGTAATAAGTAGAACAGGTTTTTTTACCATTGCTGGCAATTTTCACGTGTTAAGATCTTCAAACACCATAATAGACACATTTCACAATGTGTCCAATTTGCAAAAGCCACACATACTTGTGGCAAACAGGTAAAAACCTGTTCTACTTATTACATATGTACACTGGCAAAAGTACCCATAGCTTCAACAGCTCCACCTGAGCTTCTAAGCATTGATATTACATTGTCCTGAGCTGACTGCCTTTTGGCATCATTTGGCTCAAAAGAAAGCCATGTCTGGTATAGGCCAATCAGTTTGAAGGACAATGCATATGTTGATTGCTTCGAAAAGCTGCTCTCTCGGGACAGCCGCGTCGATGGCTCTCTCTCCTCTCCTTGCGACGTTACGCCTCACACGTTGGTGCCTCACACGTTGGTGAGGCGAAACGTCGCGAGGAGAGGAGAGGAGAGCCATCGACGCGGCTGTCCCGAGAGAGCAGCTTTTCGAAGCAATCATCATGCATCGAGCCGTGAAAACCTACATCATTACAATGCATATGTTATCAAAGCATCCTGTTTGCATATTTTGCCACAAGTATGTGTGGCTTTTGCAAACTGGAAACATTGTGAAATGTGTCAATTATGGTGTATTAAGATCTTAATTCAATGGTTAAAACCTCTTCTACTTATTACAATTTAGGTGATTAAAAAAATGGCTTAACTCGTTCAAAAAAATAAGACTTTTTGAAAAGTGCAGCTCCCCTGTGTGTAAAGATGAAGCAGTTGAGATGTGTGAAGCAGTTCAGTAACATCTTACACGGGCCATCATCTTACCTGGGGGAGCACTGCTTTTTAGTACAGTAAACATCCGATAATCCAACACACTCGGGACCAAGGTGGTGCCAGATTAGCAAATATGCTGGACTATTAGATCTCTCATCTCATCTCATTGTCTGAAACCGCTTAGTCCTATACAGGGTCACGGTGAGCCGGAGCCTATCCCGGCAGACATAGGGCGCAAGGCAAGGATATACCGACGATGGGACGCCAGTCCATCGCCGGGCACTGCGGGGCAATTTAGCCTGCGAGCCAATTAACCTATGCAGCAGCATGCTTTTTGGACTGTGGGAGGAAACCGGAGTGCCTGGCGAAAACCCACGCGGACACGGGGAGAGCATGCAAACTCCACACAGAAAGGCACCCGAGCCGAGAGATTCGAACCCGGGACTTTCTTGCTGTGAGGCGACAGCACTAACCACTGGGCCACCGTGCCGCCCTGGCATGATGTCAATATCACAATTGGGATAAAAATGAGCAAAAGACTGAACTTTAAAAATCCATTGTTCTGCTCCCCTCTGCTCATTTCTTTTCAGTAACTTGACATTTGGAAGGGAAGGTCCCTCGTGGAGACTCCTCACAGCCATCGGGATTCTCTGCCTTCCTGCGCACAAGACGTGAGCCCTCTCTGCTCACCCATGTTCATCTCCAAACTCTTCTTGTTTGACAAGAGGCTGAGTCTTGCCATCATATGCTTTTCTTTGTATCATGGGTTTCATGTTAATGGATTAATGCCTCTCCACTGCTTCCTGCAGTCGTACCGTATGTAAATATTTTTTTATTTAAACTACATCTGTCACATTTCTTGGAGTTTTAACCGGAATATACAATGGTGAGAATAAGTTTTGTGAACCCTTTATAATATTAAGTATTTCTGCAATAAATGTCACCTAAAATGAGATCAGATCTTCATATAAGTCCCAATAATCAAAGAAGCGAACCTGATTAAACATATAGCACATACAAGACATCTACGTTTTTATTTACTTATCGAACAAAATGATCCAGCATTCAATTTCTCTGTGGGAAAAAGTATGAGAACTTTTACATTCGGTAAATCGCATGGCACTCCCCTTGAGCAGCAATATATTCAATCAAACGTCTTATATAACTGTTGGTCAGTTGTGCGCATCACCTTGGAGGAATTTTGGCCCGTTCTTCCTTACAAACTACTTCAACTGAGATATTTTTGGGCTTTGTTGCATGAAGTGCTCGCTTTATATTTTACCCACACCATTTTAATTGGATTCACGTCTGAACTTTGATTTGGCCTTTCCAAAATGCAAAATCTCTTCTGCTTTGGCTATTCTCTTGTATATTTACTTGAGTATTTAGGATCGTTGTCTTGCTGTATCACTGACTTTTTGAAAAGCTCCAGCTCACAGATGGATGCTCTGACATTCTTCTATAGAATTTGCTGGTACAATCCAGAATTCATCGTTCTGTCAATGATGGCAAGCCATCCGGGGCCTAAGGCAGAAAAAAAGCCCCAAACCACGATACTCTGACTACAATTCTTCACGGTGGGGATGAGGGATGAGGTTCTTATCCTGGGATGTAGTATTTGCTTTTTTGTATTTAAACCAAAAAGTTCCACTTTCGGTTGTTATGTCCACAGAACATTCTTCCAATAGCCTTCTGGATCATCTATGTGGTCTTTGGCAAACTTGATAAAGGGTAATAATGTTCCTTTTGGAAAGCAGTGGTTTCAGCCTTGTTTTCCTCCCATGCACACTATTCGTGTTCAATGTTTTTCTGATGGTGGACTTATGACTCACAACCAATGCAAGAAAGGCCTGCAGATCCTTAGGCATGACCCTGAGGTTCTTTGTGACCTGGGTTATTGTATGCCTTGCTTTTGAATCGATGTTCTTTGGGATGACTACTCCTGGAAAGGGTAACAATGCAGTCCAATTTCCTCCATGTATACACTATCCGCCTGTCAGTAGATGGGTGGAGCCCAACATATTTATGAGTGGTTTTGTAACCCATTCCAGAACAATGAGCACAGAAAACTCTTTTTCTGAGGTCCTCAGAAATCACTACCGATCGAGGCATGAGATGTTTCCACCAACCTTATTGGATCATTTTGCTCAATAAGTAAATGAAAAAAATCAATGTTCTTTATGTGCTATTTGTTAAATCAGGTTCTCATATATTATTACGACTTAGACGAATATCTGATCATATTGTACATTAAATGTATGCATAAATGTAGAAAATTCTGAAAGGCTCATGAACTTTTCTCACCAATGTATGGTGTAGCTTCCAGCCCTTTGCTCCCTTTATTCCAAACCACTTTTGCATAGTCACCCACTCAAGGATCATTCCCACCCATACCACAGCGAATGGCGTCCTGGCTCTGATGTTGGCCCAACCAACTGCTCATAGGCTCTGCCTACCACTTGGGAAACCCCACTCTTTGTCCATAGAAAAGCGTAGAATTGGAAAAAAAACTCAACTGTGAGAACGCACCCTGGTCTGTGTGTGTTCTCCCTGTGTCCATATCAAAAACCGATGTGGACACAGGGAGAACACGCAAACTCCAGGCAAAGCCACCCGAGCCAGGAATCGAACAGTGGTACTTCTTGCTGTGAGGCGATAGTGCTACCCATTGTGTCACCATGCCGCCGCTTTTTCACATGCAAGACCATGAAGAGCCGAATATATGCCCTCTGAAACGTTCCCTCTGGGAATCGTGATTCCCTTAAGTTCCCACACAATTCCATCCCTGTCCATATCATGAGTGGAGCACGAGGCCAACAAACATAAACTCAGCGGTGACTAAATTTACATTTTATCAAAAGCTTTAGGACACTTGGAAAGTCTCTCTGACACCAGCTGGACTCTCCTGGCCATAATTCACAGTGATCTGGTGGCTCTATGGCGCTGTGTGTGTGTGTAATTCAGCAACCTGGTCTCCGATGTAATCGTCGGACGAGGGAGCAGGGAGGAGGAGACCCAGGAGCTGGCGCTGAGACTCTGCTGCTACATGGAGCGAGCGCGCCAGACAACCATTGCACGGGTAATGTGTCTGATGGTGCGGTGCGTTGTAACTTATAATGTGCACAGTTGTTCACAATAAAAGAGAGGATGATTCAGATGTGCAGAGAACCACAGACAGGCGGAAAGGCATTCAGAACAAGTGCCAACAATTGCCCAAGCTTTATAGTCGTTTATGGAATATTTATCCAACTCCATTGTTAAGTGTTTATATGTGTTGAGATGTTGTCGCATTTGGAGACTTTGCAAAACCATCTGGTGAAATATAAACTTTATTTTTGGAATTCCACCCCTATTTTTAGCGTGGGATACATTCCAAAAATTAGCTTGAATCACGAAAATCACAAATACCATTTTTACGTTTCACTCGATGCACTTGCACCCACGTTTCTTTTCGGGGACATATTAGGGCTACACAGTAGCGATAAGTACGATTGAGAATGTGACGTGAGCAATGGCTGAACAAAGACTTCAGGATGCGGCGGCGGCCAGTGGTTCGCACTCGTTCCTTCTGTCATCGGCCATGCAGCAGCTTCACAAGGAAGAGAACACCGCAAGTGCGAATTCACAAAAAAAATTAAGGGTTTACTGCACTGAAGATTTGCCACCTTGGGTGACTCGATGAGTAAAATATCTGGTCTGGATTGATGGACTAATTGTACCATCACCGTGATTAGAATAAGACCCGTAACAGGTTATAAGGCGTTACTGCAGCTAAAGAACCATGACGTAATTTCAGTTTGTATTGGAAGCAAAATAGTAAAATGCGATAGTTGTAATATATTATTATAAAGTTACGGGAAAACCATATTTAATATTGCAATACAATAAATTCTTACCTTTCGCTTATTGAATTTTCACAAAATTATACCACAGCAATCCTAGTGCAAGAACTCTGCAGATAAGATCTATTAGCATTGTGATTGTAACATGTGGGTGTGTATGCCTTGGCTATATCTTGAAACAGATGTCACCTGGCTCAGGAGACCCATCGCGACTTCTGCTGCAGCTCCTGACTAAAGAGCTGTGCGTCCTGGTCTCGGCGCGCAATGCGATGCAGTGTCCACAGCAAACATCAGAAGAGAGAGAACCCACATAAAATAGCACAGGCAACTGATACAACAGTATAAGTGATAGCTAACATAAATGCATCATAAGCAGTGACAACAATAACAGCTTAACTCACGCATTTGGCTGCAGCAGCTGTCACTGTATTTAACGCTTATATTGTACTGATATAGGTTTTTACGGCTCGATATATGATTGCTTCCAGAAGCTGCTCTTTTGGAATAGCCGTGGCGATCACTTCTCCTTTCTCCTTCGTGACATTTCGCCTCCCACTCAGGAAACCACAATCATCAGCACCTGTTTAAGTCTGTACAGAGTTGTAGTAGTCCTGAGCTATGTTTTTAAGAATCATAATTTAAATCAATGTAATGATGTAAGTTTTCACGGCTCGATGCATGATGATTGCTTCGAAAAGCTGCTCTCTCGGGACAGCCGGCAGCGATTGACGGCGGCTGTCCCGAGAGAGCAGCTTTTCGAAGCAATCATAATTGAAATCACTTTACAGATCGATTATGCAACAGACTGCTATCAAACCATTTTACTTTGCTCCACTAGGCCTACGAGACCATCGTGCTGTACCGGGACTAAGTGAATTGACATGTAAATCGCCCGTAGGGTCGATAATCTGCTAGTTCCTCCAATAACAATAGTTCGAACTTGTTATTGAGAAATTGAAGTCAATTGTGGTGGAACAAAGTGGAGCTGCATTTCAACTGTATCTGGGTCAACAGCCCGGAAAATATTAACTTACCCAGCACACAAAATATACCTAGAATACCTATGGCTTTAGCTACGATAAGGGTACCACCTTCAGCCAGTCTACCAGCAGTCCCCTTGCCTGCCCCCCGCTGTGCCACGACCTTTGCCTCCATGTGCCTTTGTTTTGTGTTTTAATAAAATGCGGTAAGAACAATGCACTTATGGTGCCACGGCCGACGGACCCCCCAAGAACCTCGGCGGGACATGCTCGCCAAACCCCTGACCACCCCCAAACCCTGACCGCTTCCCCTGCACCCACCGTACCAACATGCCACGAGCCCGTGGTTTAGATGGCCTACTGCTGCCCTGCCCCTTGAGTAGGGAGAGAGGGTTATGGCAAGGAGGCCCTGTTAGGGCAGAAACCCCCAAGGTTTCCCAACATGGGGGAATTTGTCACAGTGGGTGGCAGTCAGAGTGGAACCTGGCTGCGCAGCACACGCAGAGGTCAGGAATTTAGCGCCGCACGGACGTAGGGTGGCGAGGATGAGGTTAATGAGGGGAAGAAGCAGAGAAGCGAGGAGAGTTAGCGGTTTGATGTAGGGGATAGGCAGACCAATAGCGCAGGAGTGAAACGAGGTGGGAAATGAGTGGATTTTTTTTATATATAGGGGTCAGAGTGGGAGGAGGGTCAGTCGTGGTGGGAATGGAGAGCGAGGGTTTGGATGCTGAACGAGAGGGTGACAGCAGTGATGCTGAAGACGCGTGGTCGCGTATGGCAGAGCCGCGAGGAGGCAGAGGGATAGTGATGGGCAACGAACATGATTATGCATGTGCGGCGCGGTAAAATAACCAACCCGATACTCCTCGAAGTTTCCCGAGTGATTCTGATAAGTGCACCCGTCGGTGTGTGTGGGGTCACCATCAACAGCTACTCGTACCCATGTTTGAGACTTGTGGGGCAACAGCTAGGGGGGGAGGAGCGGTGAACCCCCCCCCCGCTCCCAACATCCCCCTCCCCCCATATAGCACCGCCTATATGGGGGGGGGGGAGTGGGGGGGCAGTGTATGTTGGACTCTGCCCCGGGCTCAGCTACGCCGAGTGCCCGATGACTGCTACACTTGCCAGCGTGCGTGCGCCGCGCGTTTAACGTGAGGTCCATTACTACTCTCCAAAGATAAGATTCCTCATGTACCCTTCATAGACTAAAGGGTCCCGTGCCGTTAGCGAGCACCTATGAAGGTCGACCCGGCCCACGAGGGGGTGGGTGGCCAACACCACGCCCGCCTTTGTCTTCCGAGCGGCAATATTTTCATATTGCACAAGGTACTCGTTTGAAGCTGAGTCGACCTAGGGGAGGCCCAGGACCGGTTCAGAAAATCGTCACTGGTGTTGACCTTGAGCGGGATTCGAACTCGGGTCGCCAGGTTTGTCCCACCGCCCTGCGCTGCTGCTCCGCACTGCAGCCCGCATCGCAATCGACTGTGAAAGGCGATCATTGCCAAGCCACCTCCCTCCACCGAACGCACAAATTCCTATGCAAGTGCTCTTCATACAGCTCGCCAACTGCTCCCAATCGTTCTGCCCTGGGACTCACCGGCGATACAGCGACCCGAGATGAGAATCTTCATTATAGCCGCCGCCGGCCTCGCCCGCGCTCTCGCTGCCCGTCCACCTCTCCCTCTCCTCCCTCTCTCGTATCTCATCGTTCCCCCACCGCTCTTGTGGACCGCGAATCTTCCAATCGGGACCGTGTGCTGTTCAAAATCCCTTTTTATTTACTCTTCCATTCTAACCCCTTTCAGCCCTGACGTCGCCGCCGCCCCCCGACCGGTCATGGCCGCGTTCCTGCCCCCCACATCGCTGCGGCAGAGTGAAGCGTCTTCGAGTCTGGATGCGCCACCCAACTTACAGGATCAACCCTGTGAAAACGCACCCAAGCTGCCATGACATTTCCTCGAGAAAACCTTGACATTTACGCCTCGGCAATCGCCGAGGTCTCTGCAAGTGGGCCCGAGGTGCATCGAGTGGGCTTTTGGTGGCAAAACGGCTGATTGACCGGGTGTGCGCGCGCGCGTTCGTGGCGCCGACCGTGGCACCGCAGGGCGGTCGCGCATCCGTGCACGGCCGCCCCCCCCCCCGTTCAGAATAATCCGGCGCCGTGCGTGGAGGCGGTGAGGAGAGGAGAGCGCGCCGTGCGTGCGTGCGCGGCGGCGCGGGGGTCGCGGACGAACGCGGAGTCAGCGACAACACGCGCCCCGAGAGGGAAAGCAAAGGTCGCGCTGCCGGACAGCCTTGGAGGTCGAGGCTTCTTCGCTCTCCTAAGAACGCAGTCGGTCGCAATGCATGGGCAGCGATCGTGGCACGGCACCAAGAGCCACAGCCCAGTCTCTGCAATGCCCCCCCCCTTCCATTAGAGAGTCGATCAGCTGAGTGCTTGCACATCTTCAAATGTTGTCTCAAGACTCGCTTGTTCCTGAAGGCTTTCTCTCAAGTCCTCTGGCTAGAACTGTTGATGCGGCTCACTCTTGTTATGCCTGGATGATGGCTCTCTACCGACCTGCGCCTGCTCGGGAACATTTAATCATTGTTGAAGAATGATTTGTTTATTACTTATTTTATGTCCTCCTATAATTTATTTCCATTATTTGATTTTCAGTTGAGCTGTCCTGATGTTGCTCAAATTTGTATTTTAAAAAACCCCGTTAATGTTGCTGACATGCGTTCCCTCCGCAGCTCTGTTCAGCGCTTTGTGACCCTCGGGTGAAACGCGCTCAAGAAGTCCGATTATTAAAAGCAAACGGCAGTCGCTGTCTGTGACGTCACAGTTTCCTTTTTGTGACGTAATGTGCTTTGTCGATGCATCGCCCTGTCTCGGTTACGTCATCCCGTGGCCAGCGCGCGTGACGTCACGGGACGGGCGCCATCGCAGGGCCGCCCGGGCGCGCCAGAGGCCGAGGCGCGCAGGCCGCCGCCTCCTCTTCGCCTCTCA
>JAZEWT010000012.1:80394-119250 GCA_036362905.1 Mordacia mordax
CCACGCACATCGCGAGACGCCGAGAGAGACGCGCACAGAGCTCTTGAGGAGGGGACTCTGCCTCGGTGTGAGCGCGCGGCCTAAGGGGCAGCGGGTGACAGGTGAGGAGGTGGTCGCGCGCCGGGCCCCGCGCGCACCGGGCCCCGCGCGCCGGGCCCCGCGCGCCGGGCCCCGCGCGCCGGGCCCCGCACCGGGCCCCTGACGCGCCTCCCTACCCGGGTCCCGGTCGCGGCTCCGTCAGCTCCGCATATGGTTCATGTCGCGTTTCTCGTGAGGCGGCGCCTATGAGGTTACTGTATTGGGCTCAAGTCTGGTCCTTCATGAGCCCTATCTCTGATATCCGCTCGGTCGCTCTGGGGTCCACATCGCTCCCTGCTAAACCCCCCGCTGTGTCGCGCGGCCACTCTCAGATCTCTGTGAGACTCCTACGGGCCTCCGGTCCCTACTCGCGTAGGGACTTCATTTAAGGGGGTGCACATCCATTCCTGCCGCGATCTGCCACGACATCTCCACTCACCACTTTTTTTTTTAACGCTCCGCGCACCTTTGAACATCTTATTTTTTCTTATCTCTCCTCGTCCTGTGCTCTCGCCTGTATGGCGCTCCCGTGGGTCAGGTTGTTTACTCTGAACCCCCCCAGGCTCAGCTTAATCCGCAGTGACCTTGCGCGTCAACGCCGGGCTGAGCTACGGTTGCTGACGCGACTCCCGCGGGGTGAGGCGGGCCGCCGCCGCCTCTGAACTCTCAGTGTTCTTATATTCTACGACTAATGCTGCTACTACCGCCAGTACTGCCAGTGTTACTGCAGTGTACTGTCCCTATTGCTTCGACTACAGTGCTTTTACTACTGTCAGTGTTGTCTGTACAACCAGTTCCGTCAGTACTGTCGGTGCTGCTACTACCGCCAATGCTGTTACTCCGTCAGTGCTGTAACACCACCACCACCACCACAGTGCTGTTAACTACAGTATAGAGCCAGTGTTGCCTTTGCCCCCCTGTGGGTGTTGTCAGTATTTTTTTCATTCGTGTGCTGTGTTCCTCTGTAGTGATGTATGTTTGTAACGGCTCCCTGTATGAGGCTAGCTGCCTTTTCTGGATACTCGTATTGTCCTGTAAGTGCTGTCAACTTACTATTATCGTCTTCGTGTTGTCAATACTGTCCCAGTCAGAGTCGTGCGTTCAGTCATGTTTGTACACAAAGCGCTGTAGATCCGATCACGTTATTTTTTATAGCATGGTCAGTATTTGCAGACCAGTGCTGTATCCGTCACGTCGTGATGATGCCAGTGTTTGTCATGGGTGTCTATTGCGTGATGTTATTTCTGTGGAGTTCTGTCAGTGTGTAAAATTCCTCTGTACACGCCGTGGTGTTCAAGTGATGCGGTAGCGGTGCTCTCATTCGTTGCTCTGTGTGTCGGTGCGGTTATGTGTGGTGTTAGAGTTAGCAGTGACGCCGTCCTTGCTGGTGGTGTGGTCCACTCTGTGCAATTATTGCTATCATGAGCGTTATCTAGTCAGCGCTTTGTGCGATACTGTGAACGCACTGCAGTACTGATGGCTTAATGTTTATTCCTGCCAGATGGGGTGTGTATGATCCAGCTGAGATGTGAACATGGACCAGTTTGGGACGTCGTTTGCCAGTGAGTCCTCTTAAGCCTTATCACAAGACATGTTTGGCAAGATGCAGCAATGTAATGATGTAGGTTTGTCAAGACTCAATGTATAAGAATTTCTGTCCATAACAGCAAAACAAATGTAACTAACAAGCAGCATCTAGAAAGTATGCGACATGTTTTAATGTGCACGTGACAAAGCGAAGAAAAGAGATGAGAGTGTGCAAAGAGGCACGAATCGAGGTGCACCCTTGGAATTCTATCAAAAGACAAATGATTCATCATTTATACCAGGGATGTTCGACTGTTTCACCGCAAAGCTCACTTGGCCCACTTGGATGTGGTCTTCACAGACTACTGGGTGGCGTTTCTGGCCCACCAATGGTTTGTGGTGACCCAGCGGATGAGTATGGCGGGGTTATGAGACAGAGGTTGAACACATTAATTGTGATTGGAGAAAAATAAGTACACTTGCGCAGAACACGTTACTGGAAAGGATTATAAGCGGTGGTTAATACTAATGCCAAGGTGGCAGCCAAAATAGAAACGTAAGTAGACCTGGGAAGAACGCATATTGGAAAGGATTATAATCGGTGATCGATACTAATGACAAGGTATCAGCGAGATGAGGACAGAATCACAAGATAACGTCCAACGTATTGGCTAGATATTATGACGGTGCATATATTGACGGCTATGGCGATGCATATATGTGTGATGCAGCTGCTGTGGATGTGTGGGCTATCAATTCGGAGGAACGAGCCAAGCATGACCAGCAATTCCTCAGTCTCAGCCCAGCAGGCGGTTACATCACAGGTACCCCTCACCTCGCTGCTCATGTCTATACCATGGTGGAGCCTACCTCTCCATGCACTCAACAGAACATGTAACATTATGTTTTTGAAATGCTTAGTGTGCGGTACAGTGTGTAAAGGCTACATATATTTGAGATTACAAGTAATATAAAATATATAAAACCAGGTAGAGTTAAGCTGGTTCAATGAGAATAATAGTGAAGATTTGCTGAGGTGTAATAGCTACGAGCAGCAACTAATGAGAAGTCTCATGAGAAGGAGGGTGGCACGCATGGGACATTACCTAACAGGATGACAGCTGGTGATGCTGAAGGTCATGAAAGATAGCACTTGTGGACATCGGCCCTCAGTTGTGAGGGGATGATCTGAGACAGAACCTCTGCACGCACACACGTTTTTTCATGTTATTGAATGTCTGTGTCCACATTTGTCTCTGCAGGTGAGCAGGCGCGAACCTTCTTTCTGCAGTCGGGGCTTCCAGCACCCATCCTTGCACAAATATGGTGAGTGTAGATCATTCACCCCTACCATCCAGCCATTCTTTCTGTCATTGATTTAGAAAATTAATGGACAGGTCTATAAATGTTGAATGGAAAAGCCATTTTATGGCGTTTATACTTGCCAGAAGGGTTCTTCTATACCTTTTGAAAATGCATATTTCAAAAAGTGCTCTCCATAGGTTCTCTTTTTGGATTGCAGTGCCAGGTGTTTCGACTTGCTTCTTCGCAATGCTTTGCTCCCCGTATTGGAGGCATCATCAGGTTTTTGGAATAATGATGCTTCCAACATGGGAAGTGATGAAGTCTTGCAGGGGAAAGCACTCTCGGTACAGCTATCCCGAAAGAGCAGCTTTGGTGAGCAATGCTCATACGTCGAGCCATGAGAACCTACATTCGTACAAAGCCTATATTAGTCTCTCGCATGGAACTTGGATTCCACCTGACATTACCTCCAGGTTAAAATGATGTGGTGCTGACACGCAAGGCACTATGGGAGGATCGGTTCCATTGGCACAATAGCACGTTTTTCTGTCCATAAAGTACTGCGATCACTGCTGCTTATGGTCGTAAAAGCTTCTGAGTGGTGGGCAACTGTGCAGAGACTGACTGTTTTGTCTTGTAGGGCGCTGGCGGACTTGAATGGCGATGGCCGTATGGACGCCCAGGAGTTTTCCATTGCCATGAAACTCATCAAGATGCGTCTGCACGGCCACACGCTCCCTGCGGTGCTGCCCCCGGCCATCTTGCAGCGCTCGCCCTTCGGGACACTCGTCGGTGGGCCCCCTCTGCTTGGGGTGGGGGGCTCTCTGGGGGGTGCATTGGTGGGAGGACCCCTCCCAGCCGTCGCGCCGTCATCTTTAACGCCGCCGCTGGGTACCGTGGGCATTTCTGCACCAATAGCCAACGGCGTGCAGTGCTTGATGCAGCCCTTCTCAACAGCTGGTGCGGGCACAATACTCGTGTACAAGTGTGTGTGTTCATTAACTGCGCTTGCCATGAGAAAGCCTTCTGTACACCTCGTTTTAAGTCATACCAGATATGCCTTAGAGTGTAATGGCTTTTTACTCTACTGCTCTATACACGCGTTTTGGACCTGTGGTTTAAAGAAGCATTTGAGCTGTTGGAATCTGGATTATATGAGAAGTCTAATCCATACAGAAAGAATGCTCCATGTAGTGGTTTTGGTGTATTGCTTACACAGGGTGTGTGTGCGTTCCACTGCTCATTGTATCAAGCTCCTAACTAATGATGCACCTTGGACAGTGCAGATGTTTCGAACATACAGATTCTTGACCTCTGCTCAGTGACATGGAATAGAGAGTCCTGTATGGTAAAAATGAATACAATCCAGCCAAGAACCCTTGAGTATTGAAATAAAATCGTTGTACCAATCCACTTTAAATTACAATTTATAAATTATTTGATGAAATTACAGGTTGATTGAGGATCATAACAGATTGCTTTACAGTTACTGATTAAAGGGCAGATTGTGTCTGCTGTGTACTAGGCTGTGGTTGCATATCTGTGTGTAACTGACTAAACTAAATGTTAAGATCTTCCTCGCTAAAATATTGAGACTTTCCTTTCGTCTCAGTATCAGTAAACCAAAAAAATGCCATGTTATTCATTTTATTTCACCAAAGCAGAAACTTAATATCTTAAAATCAGTGCACCGAGAAACTGTATATTCTGGATGTAGTTTCGAGCATTGCGCTCCGTAGATGTTCTTATGGGAGAGTTGTACTGAGTGTTCCTTTTCTTTCCTTCGCAACATTTTGCCTCTCACGTTGGAGGCATCATCAAGCATTCTCGTTTATCGGAGACACGTTGTGTGATGTCTCCAGTGCATGAGTGTGTTCATATGATGATGATAAAAGTAGTCAATTACAAAGTCCTAGCAGCTCCATTTGTTTGCTTGTAGATGTTTGTGAATCTTGATTGCTGCATCTCATCTCCTTTCAGCTCTTTTTCTGTTCTTTAACGTCCTTTTGACTATTTCCCATTGAGTTGTTGCTACTGTAAACTGGAATTCATTGTAAGGCTGGTTTTCATGTTTGGCGGTGATGGTGGTACTGGTGCAGAGATCGTTTTTATGCTGGAGTGAAATGTTTTATGGCAGCAAAAGACTGATGGATGTCTGTGACAGGAGGGCTTCATCAAGTGTCGTTAATGACATTGACATTACTACAGAATATTATAGTAATGTGTGATTTCCTATTTCAGGTACCACGCTACCCAAAGGTTCCACATTTGGCCGACCTGGAGCTGGAGTTGGGTCAGGGATGGGTCCCATTCAAATGCAAAAAGCCCTGTCAGCTGAAGCCACCATGTAAGCATCTTGACCGGGCTATTGAGTGTTGCTGCAGGGATACAAGAGAGCCGTATGATTTACCAACACATCAAAGTATGTTGGCCCGTATCTGTCCGTGTCCGAGTGTGGTTTGTGTTATCACTTTCAGGTATGTACTGATGTAGGTTTTCACGGATCAATGGGAATTGCTCTCCATAGCTGCTCTTTTGGGATAGCAGTGTCCAGTATTCTGGCTATTTGTAATGTTTTGCCTCCCACATTGGAGGCATCGTCATCACAATGCCTGATGATTCAATTCACGCCTCGTGCGCCGTTCTGTGCGGAGTTTGTGCATTCTTCGCCTGTTCTGCGTGGGTTTCACCCAGGTTGTCTGGTTTAGTCCCACAACTAAAAACAACACTCATTAGTGTATTGGCCAATACAGTATAATATAGGGTACGGTGTTTGGCAAGCACCTTGACCCACGTTCGATTCCCACTTATGACTACCAACACCGGTAACGATTTTATGTACCCATCCTGGGCCTCCCCTAGGTCAGCTCAGACTCAAATGGATACCTGGTGCAGTGTGTAAACATTGCCACTAGGGAAACAAAGGTGGCCGGACATGGTGCCTTGCTGACCTGTTATAGGTACTCACGAACAGCACTTGACCCTTGAGTCTGTTAAAACTATATGGGGGGATCTTTGTCTTTGTGCAGGGCGGCTGACTGGGCTGTCCCTCAGTCCTCTCGCCTGAAGTACCGACAGCTTTTCAACAGCCACGACAAAACTATGAGCGGCTTCCTGACAGGTGCCTCACACTGCGATCTCTCCAGCGCTGCCAAAGTCGCAGTGTTATGGGGAGAGAGTTCCATGTGATGTATTGGTAATATCTTCGTCTCACAAAAAAGAAGGTCCTGCATGAGGCGGTTCAAATCCTGCCTTGACGCCCTTAAGTTTATTTGTTCTCCCCCCGTTCTGCATGGGTTTCTTACGGGCTCTCCAGTTTCTTCCTATAACTAAATAAACACTCATGAATTGGTAAATGTTGGCAGTGGCTGGCTTGCATGGCTGCCTTCCCCCCACCTCTCTGCAGTTTCCTCACACCTCCGTATCATATTCATGACTAGGCGTGTTATTTGCGAATGTTACAAACTTTATTAGTCTTATTATCATAAAATATTGTGTGGAGTGTTAAATGTTAGTGCCGGCTAATCACGCGGCTGCCTTTACCATCCTCGCGTCAGTGATTTCCTCACAGTTCTAAATCGTTCTCTCTTCAAACGGATGCCTTAAACATTGAATGAATATGCACAGCTTGATTTATTGTAATGACACTCATGATTGCTATGCCTGGTCGCTTTGTGTTGGCTGTGCAGGGCCACAGGCCAGGAACATCCTCATGCAGTCCCACCTCACACAGCCCCAGCTCGCTGCCATTTGGTGAGGACCTGTCTCCATCTTGGATGCTGCTCTTTCTGTTCTTTACATAAAATTCTGAGCGCATGCGTGGAGGCCTCATTTGAATGGTTTAACCGTCGTGCTCAAAGAGGTTATCATAGGGGCTGTGGAACTACATGGTGAGCAGCAGAGGACAGTGCAGCAATATGTATTGTTGTGGTGTACATCTACGATCTCCTCTATACCTATCACATTTACTCGTCTACAATAAGTGGTGTGGTGAAGTAATAATAATAGTGAATTTTGTAGGTTTTTACAGCTGCATTTCTTGTGACCCCCGTTTAATTGATCCCTAACATTTTTTCCCCTTCATTATGAGAATTGGTCTCCATAGCTGTTCTTTTGGGAGTAAAAATGTTGAGTTTAGCTCCGCTGTCCTTTGCGGCGTTTCGCCTCCCGCGTTGAAACATGCCTGATGATGCCTGTCGCGTGGTGGTGCGAGAAGACGCAGGAACATTCGACACGGCTATCCTAAAAGCACAAGTATGGTCGAGCAATTCTCAATAATAAATTGGACTTAAAGCCTTATGAGAGACCTTCATTAGCTGTAAAGCATACACGAATCAATCACACCACGAACAATGCACTATTGCCATGAGTGGTAAATCTATCCCCACAATGCACTCGTTGTGGTGAAGCCTTCAGCAGTGGATGTGACAAAAGATCATGCGTGTATCTGCAGCATCTGCATTTCTCAACAAGTACTTTGGCTGTTTTTGCCCGACTGAAATGTATGAGATGCGAGTCCCTTGTATTGCGTGGTTCATATGACTGTCAGGGCAGCCATACTCGCACTTTACACAGTGGGCGACTGTGGTTTTGTGCCTTTTTGCTTATGTGCAGGGGTCTGTCTGACATCGATCAAGATGGCAAGCTGACGGCCGAGGAATTCATCTTGGCCATGCATCTCATTGACATGGCCCTGTCTGGACAGCAGTTGCCTCCCGCCCTCACCACTGACCTAGTACCACCTTCGTTCAGGTTTCGCAGCACAGCAGATCCCACCACACAGCCAGACTCTGCACCGCATCATAGAGTTAAACCACACTCCACATATACTTGCACAAGGACGTAAATATCACTTTCGTTCTCCAATGGACATTTTTCGATCATGCCACGGGATTTCGCACCCCGCTACGCCATATCACTGCGCGCCCCACCGTGTGTCATAACGTTTGACCGTGCGTCACCGTGCATCACCGTGCATCTCCTGCAGGCGATCGCGCACTGGAAGTTCTGTCTCTGGAGGCAGCAGCAGCAGCGGTGTCTCCGTGTCACTTCTCGAACAGAAGCCTCCAGAGGAGGTAGCCGAAGAGGAACAGGAAAAGAAACTACCAGGTACTTATACGCAAGGCAAGGTAGCTATGCAGTGATAAGGTCTGCACCTCACCTATAGAAACTTTCACTGCGGAGTTTTTTTTTTGTTTCCTCCCCCAGTTTCGCGTGGGTTTACATCAGGTTTTCTAGTTTCCTTCCATAACAAATAAAACATTAATTGACTTACAAATAATTTGGCCGACAACATAATAAATAGAAAGTAGTGTTGGGTGCATGTTGGCGCCTGCTGCCGCATGTCTGCCTTTGCCCTCCCCATCTCTCTGCGGTTTCCTTGCGCCTCTGAATCATTTTCTTTTTGAACGAATGCCTTCGAGATTGAACTAATATGTGCGATGACGTGCTATACATTACAATGTTATTTTATGAGCTCATTTCATTCTGCTGCTATTGCGCCCCAGTGACGTTCGAGGACAAAAAGAGGGAGAACTTTGAGAAGGGCAACCAGGAGCTAGAGCGCCGGCGTGCGGCGCTGGCAGAGACGCAGCGCCGGGAACGCGAACGCCTACTGGCTGTAGAGCGCGCGGAGCACGAGAGGAAGGAGCGTGAGCGCCAACAGCAGGAGCGGCGGCGCCAGGCGGAGCTCGAGCGCCAGTTGGAGCGCCAGCGTGAGATGGAGCGCCAACGGGAGGAAGAGAGGAGAAGGGAGGTGGAGCGCAGAGAGGTAGGAGGCCACACTGGGCTAGGGCTAGCTGAGCTTGTGCTCAAGTATTGGCAAGCAACAGTGCATCAGACTCTTATCGCCCAAAAAACAAGCTAGTGTACACAGTCCTCAATACGTGGTCATGCCACTCGTCCACCACTTACTGCACCGGTCATTACACTGGCTCCCAATACATCACCGCATCACCTACCATATGGCACTAATCTGCCACCGTGCCATACACACAGACCTACCCAGAGTACCTGACATCACTACTCCATGCTATCCATATCGGCGACTCACGGTACCTAGGAGCACTGCTAAGGCCACTTACCTCAATGCAATCTCGCACACTGCAGTGCCACAGTGTCAGCGTCTTGTCCTGGACCAGGTACGGAATTTACATGCGTTATGAATTGTCCTATTATTATTATTATTCACCATAGTACCTACTGGACACACCCCACTTTCACAAAACCTTCACACGCACTGCTCACAACCTTCACACACACCGCACTCGCACAACCTTTACACACACACCACTGTAACAACTTTCCTACACACCGCTGTCTCACAACCTTCACACACCGCACTCGCACAACCTTTACACACACCACTGTAACAACTTTCATACACACCGCTGTCTCACAACCTTCACACACCAATCTCTCACAACGTTCACACACCCTGCTCGCACACAACCTTCACACACCACTCTCACATTTTACACATCGCTCTCACAAAATCTCCACGCACACCACTCTCACACATTCGTCACACACCACTCTTTTAGAACAGTCACACCGCTCTTTCACAACATTCACATACATTGCTCTTTCATAAGTCAAGCCCGCCAAGTTAACGCACTTATCTGGGTCATAGTTTAAACGTGCATGGCAAGTGTAGAGATTTTTACGTACCCAATGTTTTAATTGTTAGCTGCTCCTCACTGACGGTCAGTGAATCCCCATCCTTATGTGACCCCAAATATGTTTACAATCGATAAATTAAATACCGAGGGGAAATTGTGCGGAAATGCACAGGAACACCATTCCCAGAGTGCAAATTCCAGAGGGAACATATAACGCATTCATGGTCTTGAATTTGAGTGGTTATTTTACACATCCGAATTTACAGAAATGCATAAAATGCATTGTCATAAACTCAAAAATAATTGACGGAAGCCCCCACTCTAAAGGAGATGTGGATCCGGGTGTGCTTCCACGGTGAATTTTCTTCAATACCACCACTGAGCAGATGACATTTTATTTGTGTTCACCCTTGTTGTATGTAACTTAAAGTATAGATTTCCATAGCCAGTGCAGTGTTCACACGAAACTTACTTAATAAACAAATATGTATTAAGCAATATCGATATTTTTTCACTAATTTTCCTTGTCCTCATATTGTTGCTGGTTTTATATGAATCACCCGTCCTCCCCAAAATGCAACTGTACAATAATTGATATTAATATTTGCACGTGGTATACATCGATAGAATATCATTCACATTCATCATATTCAGGTTGGCCCATTAATTACACAGCCATTCAGGTAATCGGGATAGACAAAGGGTAATGGGGGAAGGAGGAAGCAGGAAAATCAAGTGTGGAGGGAGGGAGAGAGGGTTGGGGAGGATATCCTGTGCGTTGTCACTGCTGCGTTGGGAAAAAGAGCTGCTCAGGAAATTGGCTGTAATATAAACACTGGCATGTAATGCACGTATGCGGGGTTGAGTGGCTACTCATCGAGGCGGTGCTCGTGTGCCGGCCACCCGTGTGACCCTGCATTATGGAGGCTGCCAAGCGGGAGCTGGAGCGGCAGCGGCAGATGGAGTGGGAGCGAACGCGACGGCAGGAACTGCTCAACCAACGCAACCGTGAACAGGAGACCATCGTGGGGCTCAAGGCTCGACGCAAGACGCTGGAGTTCCAGCTGGAGGCTGTGGCAAGCACACGCATAACATCAGCGACCATTTCCCATTAATAATAATGATTGCATTTAAGTGGAGGAGACATCACCATGGTGCCAATGTTAGGTCAGATGCACCTTGAGGCGACGTTAGGTATCGAAGGCTCGTAGACATCACGGGACAGACCCAGGTGTTATGGGTTTATTAGACCAAGGTGGCTGGGAGATGCACCACTTGTACTCCCTACTGTGCCAAAATTGTAGTGAGCTGCACTTCTCTTCCATCACTGTTGTTGGAGGGCAGCTGCCTCCAACGGCCCAGTAGTGTCCTTCACGAACTTTCGAAGAAGACATCACTGGCCAGTCACTGACAAGTCTGATTAGATTGATGTCCTCCCATACCGTCATTCCAGCTATTCTCTAGCATATACCATGCCCGTTTTGCACCCACTTTGGGGATGCAGTGGTTGGGCATGTGGGCTACATGACTCAGCCAACACAGCCTCACCTGCCAAAAGAGCCCACTGATAGGAATGTGTCCCAATCTCTAAAGTACCAGTGAGCCCCTCATTAAAGCCAACCTGGTTAAAACCAGGATGTATCGTAGGCAGGTCAGCTTGAAAGTTTCAAGCCGGCAGAGGTACGCACACATGCACGCGTTATATGAATCTTGGGGCTTTATATTACACTGTCAGCATACTTCTGTTGCCTGGTTGACTTGTGCCTCCGTGTAGTTGTCTGATTGAGTGTTGCATCTCGGCGTAGTTGCACTGCCTGGTTGAGTGTTGCATCTAAGCGTTGTCGTCTTACATCAATGCCAGGGTGACAAGCGACAGCAGCTGGATGGGAAGCTTCAGGACGTCCGCGCACGTCTCTCCATAGAGCAACAGGAGCTGGAGCGAACCAACAGCGCACGCGAGGTGAAGCTCTCCCAGCTGGAGACGCTGCAGAAGCAGCTGCAGGTGACTGCGTGTGCCGCACGCCGGCACATCGAGCAACGTGGAACGCACCTGCGCGTTGGGCAATGCCACACACACACACCCGCTGATCGGCCAACACGTGTTCAAGTTGCCACGGTGTAATTTTTAATGATAGGATGATTATCACGTTATCATTTTTTTTGTAACTTTGAATAAGGGGTTCCCACTGTGTGTCCAAGATATGATGCAGCAAAGTTGGGCGTATAGCGATATGACGTATAGCAAGGATTTATTTCCCATGATAATGTAATTAATTTCAGATACATTTTTTACACAACTCAAATAGCCTAGCAATCAACACTTTTAGCTAATCTTACTGCGTCTCAATAATGACTGTGTGCTTATGGGGGTACTTTACAAAATAGCAAAAATGCGGGGTTCTTAAGTGCATGGAAAAAGAAGACGCTGGGCATTATGGGACGCTGGGCCACATAGCGCTGACGTTACATCAGCCTGTACAGTACATTGCGCCTGCGTGTAGGAAAACTCAGCTTTATGGACGTTATTACCGGGATTTTTTAAAACAACGAAACAATTGCTGAAAGAACTCTGGATGTATATGCGAAATTATGTATACCGTAGAGATATATAGCAGCAACCTCTTACGACCATGTTTAGCATTTGTTTTGTTTTTGGTCTTGCACTTTTATTTTGAATCGTGATTCGTCAGGAGTTCATAAAGTGCAGTTCACTCAACTTCACGCCACTAACACTATAGATAGACAAGCTGCCAGTTACAAAATAAATTAATTAACTTTGAAATGCATGCATGATGTCACATAACATGCTCCCTGGAAAGTGTTTTGCACATTACCAGTTTTATTGGATTGGGTGTGTATGTAAAACTGGAATGATTGTGTTTGTTATTTGCTGTTTTGTTTGAAGGTAATATACATAATTAAAAACACACGATATTTAGCAAAACAAATGACAATCATGGGCCTTATATCATTTAGTATCGTATCATAGCAACTGGAATGCCTGGTCTTGAGAATTATATATGGATTGCATATGCATGTGTATGCTAGTGTGTGTGTTTGTGTGACAATCTGCACGCGTATGTAGGTGAGTGTTAAAGCCATATTTGGGATCTTTATTTGTTTTCTCAAGTTCGTCTATGCAAGTATGCGTGTTGTCTGAGGTTAGTGCGCTGCACTACAAACCAAGTGAACCGAGTTCAATCCCTGCTCACAGACAACAGTGACAATTTTCTGAACTGGTCTTGGGTTTCCATTAAGTCAACATAGCTTCAAATAAGTACCTGAGGTGGTGTATACACACTGCCACTATGGAAACAAAGGTGGCCAGGCGTGGTGCTGGCCACTCACCCCGTCGTGTGCTGTGCCGGCCTTCATATATGCTCAATAACAGCACTTGACCCTACAGTCTGTTCAGGTCAAACGGGCGGATCTTTGTCTTCGTATACGAATGCAGGAACATCAGCAAATGCTGGCTCGCCTCGTTCCGGAAAAGCAGTGTCTAAGCGAGCAGCTGAAGCAGGTTCAGCAGAACCACACTCAGAGTGAGTTCCTCCTGATTCCCCCATGAGCATGTGTCTTACAGTAAACCCTTATTTTTTTCCTATTTAATCTTTGCGGTTTTATGAAGTCGCCATGTTTGCAGAACTGCATTCTGAGTCCTTCTGTCTTCAAACAAATACCTTCGTCACTCTCTACAGTCGCACATTTGATTTTTTATTACTATTGCAAAACGTTCGTCTCACCGCACACGCTCATATCTGCAGATGACTCCTTCGCTGGAGTGCGCAAGGCGCAGCTGGCGCGTGAGGCCGCGTGCCTCCGTCTGCGGGAGACGCTGGTCTCCGTTGAGGCCGAGACAGCCGAACGCTTGAACGACATTGACGCCTTCAACAACCAGCTCAAGGTGACCTCCTCCTCGCCCATCGTCTGCACGGTGCCGTGCAGTAGAGCTCGACCAATATAGATCGTTCAAGGCCGATACCGATTTTTGAAAGCAGGAAGGCTGATCGGCCCATGTACCAACCAATATCCATATTTAATCAACGTAAGAAAATATGAACGTTACACCAAATAATTGTACATAAATTAACAACTTTATTATCAAAGAATAGATTTTTTTATTTTGAAACAGCTACAAAAATGCTCACGAATTTGAACATTATAATTTCCTAAACCTTCTTTTTGAACTAGAATACGATCATCCTAACATCTAATGTAAAATAAGGCTGAGATTCTTGGACTAGCTTATTAGACTATATTTTTATAAAGTTATAATTACCATCTACGGTCTATCTTTCCAAGACACAGTTATATCTTTAATCACCTAAATCATGATTATTATATCTGCCATTGTATATAACAAATGAAAATGTGAACAGATTGTGGTAAGATCTGTCTCTATTGATGCAAAAGGGAGTGGCCAGGAGCACCCATAAAAGAGCGACCATATCGCCAACATTAACCGCTGATGCCGATATAGTGAAAAATGCAAATCTCAGCCTGATCTCTCAGCCTGACTGATATGTAATAATAATAATAATAATTGCATTTATAGAGCGCTTTTCACCCGAGAGTCACAATTTCCATCGGTCTCTAGCATGCCTAACCATACAGCCGCACCTCCACTGTGCAAATCCCACAAGCAGTGAGCACATGGCCACCAGAGGACTCTTACGAGTCTGGGAAGGTGCATCCACGCCTCATCCAGTCACACCTGTGGCTGCTGCTCAGATCTAACACGATAATTTCAACAACAATTCCCTTTGTCTATTCAGGAGAGCATCCTTGAGTCTCCAGACCCCTTATCAGGAGAGATCTGCTACTGTGTGCTGTTGAGCCAATTTTATCTGAGAGTTTGACTTTGCTAATGAGGAAAACCTATGTATACAAGTGTTGCATACATATGAATTTAAGAATCCGTTGCAGCAACTATCTTGTCCTCGCTGAGTTGCAGCCTAAGCCCACAACACCTAGTGACCCCAGGACAGTTCCCATTGAAATAAAAACTGGCCTGAAATCTACTTGGCATCTTAGAGCTGATGAGATCGGGTGCATTCTGGGTGATTTGGTCATCATGCTGTCCCTTTCGGTACCGGCGTGCACCTCTGCCGGATTCCACTGGAGCTACGAGTCTCAACCAGTTGGCCGTGACCCACCAGTAGGCCGCGAGCCTCATCTTGTAGTCTATGGAGACCGTACACAAATGGGCATTGAGTTCTGAAAAGTTTGAGGAACCACTGGTTTTAGGCACCTCTGGCTCATGCCGCACTCCTGTGCACCCCTCCCCGTCTCTTGCAGCCGGGCTTGGTGGACGGGCTCGTGTGTCAGTGTCTCTGTGCCTCTCTGGGCTGTCTCTCACAGATAGGCCTCTTTCTCAAGGTCTCTCACTCCGAGCTGGGTGCCACGATGCTCGGCTGCTCCAATCATGTGTGGACACTAACCTCAGTGACCACCATTGTACAAATGATCCTTTTCTCAGGCCTCCACCCCTCTTCGGTCATGATGCCATAAGAGGCTTAATGTTTAAACTGCATGAGCCTGGTTGGAGACTGCCCGACTTACCCATAAATCAATGCCTCTCACAAGAATACGATGTTTCATTTGTAACGATGTAGGTTTTCACGGCTCGATGCATGATGATTGCTTCGAAAAGCTGCTCTCTCGGGACAGCCGCGTCGTTTGCTTCCTCTCCCTTCCTCTCCCCACCTCGCGCCGTTGCTCCTCACGTTAGAGACTTCCTCAGTGTACGTGTATCGTATTTATGACTCCTGTTTATATGTAGGCACTATGTATGTGTTGTCACCTCCACTGTTGGGGTCTACACCCTGGAATCACATTAACACTAATCTCCTTGTCCTGCTCACACCCCAGAATCACATTAACCCCTTCCTGTGCCACCTGTGACTAATCGTCGGTCTTTAGTTGATTTGAGTACGTTTTGTACCTTCACAACCCACCAGACGCACTGAAATCAACTAAAGACCGACTGCCGCTACAGACAGAAGGCGTATATTGCATTGCTTGCAGCAATTGTGAGGAAGTATACATCGGACAAACAGGAAGAACAATAGCCACACAAAAAAAAGAACACGAGGCAGCAGTATGTTTGCTGCATGTGGATAAAGCAGCAACGGGAGCACAGAGTGTAGACAAACAACACAATCGATTTTGACAAGGTACGAGTACTAGCAGCCATCCGCCATAAAGGTCCAAGATTAATTCATGAAGCAATCGAGATTCAAAAGAAAAAAAGACTGAACCATAAACGAGAAATGAGGATAAAGCTCAGCCAAACCTGGAGGCCAGTAATTGAAGTCAGTAATGCATAGATATAGAGCTCTGAAATATGGACATCAGACGAGAATTACCAAGTGTTTGGGAACTTATTTCATGAGATGCAAACTAGGAGATTAGTCACAGGTGGAGAAGGAAGGGGTTAATGTGATTTTGGGGTATGAGCAGGACAAGAAGTTTAGTGTTAATGTGATTCCAGGGTGTAGACCCCGAGAGTGGAGGTGACTCAACACATACATAGTGCCTACACATAAATAGGAGTCACAAACACGACACACGTACACTGTGCCTGAGGATGCCTCTAACGTGCGAGGCGGAACGTCGCGAGGTGGAGAGAGGAAGCGAACGACGCGGCTGTCCAGAAAGAGCAGCTTTTCGAAGCAATCACGATGTTTCATTTGTCATAATGCAAACCTGAGAACTGGATTTTCTCCATGCTGTTAAATGTTGCTTTTATTAATTCTAATTGTAACACAATTTCTTTCGGGAAAAAAGAGAATTTAAAATGAAGCTGAGAAAATATTACTGAAATTTGGAGCGTCTGCTAGGAATTTTCAGGCTGGATCAATACAAAGCACAGCATTCTGTTTGCAGTTGCTGTCTTCACCTGATGAAGCACTTTTTCTCCTACCGTGTATTTCTCAGCATCATTTTAAATTCACTATTATTTTTTAAGTTTGAGTGTAATCACCGCTTCATCTAATAGCAACATTAATGGCACTGCAGCAGAGTGTGCCTTGCTAATGCAATGCCGGCCCTACCACTCCTACCCTCCCTGTGGCAGCTTGCTACGCAGCTCACTACGTGCCCGTGAACGTATAGTTGTACGTAATGTGGTTGTCTGCGGCGACGGTGGCCCTGTCGGTCGTCTACCCGTGTGTGCTCTCTGCTCAAGTTGTATCTGCCGTTCTCCCTGCTCACTCATCTGTTGTTTACCCATACTCTACCTGTTCTTCACAAATCTCGCTAATGCCAGGATTTTGTTTAACAATATGAAAACGTTCCTATTGTAGTTGAACCATTGTTCCGCCATATGCCCAGACATACGTTTGACAGTAATCTGCCCCATCTTGTCACATCTCAGATGCCAAGTGTGAATGAGCCTTGAGAGAACTTGGGTGGTTGACCATCTTACACAGTGTCAAACAACAGTGCTGCTGAAATTATTTCTATTCAGAGAATTGTAATGATGTAGGTTTTCACGGCTCGATGCATGATGATTGCTTCGAAAAGCTGCTCTCTCGGGACAGCCGCGTCGATCGCTTCGTCTCCTCTCCTCGCCAAGTTTTGCCTCCTCACACGTTAGAGGCATCCATACTACGCCTGAGGATGCCTCTAACGTGCGAGGCGAAACGTCACGAGGTGGAGAGAGGAAGCGAATGACGCGGCTGTCCCGAGAGAGCAGCTTTTCGAAGCAATCATCATTCTGAGAATTGCTCTCCATAGCTGCACTTCCAGGATAGTCATGGAAAGTGTTTCTTGTCTCCACATAATTTTCCCTCCCACGTTGGAGGTGTCATCAAGCAGGATGCCTGATGAAATATGGCAAAACTGCCCACAAAGCTCTCATGCAGCAGTAGATTGGTAAAGGCTGTACATGCCCGAATGTATGCGTACATTGTAAATGGTGAATCATCTACTGTAGAGTTGACTGGGCTGCGCTGTCGTCCCACATGAGTACTTAGAGCTGCGCTGTAGTCTGCTACTGTTGCCTAAACAGAGATTCCTTTGGAGACCCTGACACTAACGCATGTGGTTATGTGAATGTGTGTGTGTGCACCTAACCCTAATTCCAGTCACAAGCCTGCTTTCTCATGCAGGCGGCAGAGTGATGGCTCAACACACTCGTGTTTCAACCCTTGAATTTCTCTTGTCATCGTGTCACCGTAAGAGGTGTACGTGAAATGGACTAAATTGTTGCAGCTGCAGTATTTATGATGGCTTTGCACATATCTGCAGCCTGTTTGTGTACCGATTAAGTCTCCAAGTAACGACAATATGCTTGGCGTTGGGCTGCAATGGCCAGCGCTGCGTTTAACTACCTTCAGCTAACGTGATCCTCCGTATGTCTGTGTGGCTTCCAGTAAATGCCGCAACGAGGTTGCACATTACTAGTAGTCATTGCATATATTTGTGTTTGTTGACAGCTGTGTTAGTAGATTGGTCGTACTCATGAGTATCGGTAACTGGAGGCTGGCTGAGTTTCAAAAGCTGTCTCCTGCTCCCAAAACAGCGACCTCTCTATTTTCCAGAGATACGGGGAAGCAGTGTGTCTTGACCTGGCCTGGAAGAAAAAAACATCATAGATAGTTGTTACCAACAGTGGGAATGCAGACCCATAATGTGCTGTCTGCTTTGATTATTTGTTAAAGGGATTGGTTTACTTGCCTATATGGCACACGGGATCGGGCGTTGACTGCAACGTGCAGGCTACAGCGTGAGAGCCGAGGCTTCTATCAGGAGTCTGCATAGAGTACGACGCCTCTGCGTCATCCCTTGTGCACCCACAGGCGAGTTGACCTGCGGCCTCCTCCTCCGCACCACCACCCCCTTGTGGCCTCTCTCCCGCAGGAGTTGCGCGAGATGTACAGCCGTCAGCAGCAGCTGCAGCAGGAGCGGCAGCAACAGCTAACGCAGGAGCGGGTGCGCGCCCAGCGAGAGGCGGACGACCGCATGCGAGCACAGAAGGAGGCGGAGGAGCGAGCGAGAGCGCAGAAGGAGAGCGAGGAGCGAGCGAGAGTGCAGAGAGAAAATGAAGAGCGAGTTAGAGTGCAGAGGGAAAAGGAGGAGCGAGCGAGATCACAGAAGGAGAATGAAGAGCGAGCGAGAGTGCAGAAGGAGAGCGAGGAGCGAGCGAGAGCCCAGAGGCAGGCGGAGGAACGAGCGCGGTACCAGCGTGAAGCTGAGGAGCGAGCGCGATCCCAGCGGGAGATGGAGGAGCAGGATCAGGAGGAGAGCAAGCGGTAATGGACATCACGCGCCGCCTCTCTATACCGAGTCTCCAGAACCTATTGAAACTATGGCTCATGGCATGGATATGGCCCATGGGCCCCATTCAAATGAAGTCAGCTGCTTAACAACAGTTCGCAAATTAAAAACACCCAGACCCCCGTTATCCACGAGAGATCCATTTTAAAAACCCTTTGTGCATCGCTAATTTTGCGAATAGTACCATGACCGATGTAATGATGTAGGTTTTCACGGCTCGATGCATGATGATTGCTTCGAAAAGCTGCTCTCTGGCTGTCCCGAGAGAGCAGCTTTTCGAAGCAATCATCAGTACCATGACCCTCACATGCAATGATACATTTGATATGACTTGCTCCCCACTACTGGATGGAGGGGCCAACAGTACAGCACTTTTCCTCGCGGAGCGGCAGGAACAGGCTGTGGTGCCTCGGCGAAATGTTGTTACTGTGGGTTCGTGAACTACAAATTCGCGAATAACGCGGTATATGTAGACTCACAGAGCATCTTGGCCATGCTAATTTTGTGTAGAGGGACATATTTTTGATCAGGTCCAATTTTAGCAAGCCCGGTTACTCTTTGCCCAGATGCCTACAGTTTTCCGATTTTGCAAGGCATTGGCAATTTAATAGTCGTACATTTAAATCACTATCCTGACACGTAGCGTGTTATTCACGACACGAACAATGCAGGATGTCTATGCAGTGTTAACATTCATGCTTCATAGAGAGAAATTCCTGCAGTTCGATTCCTACATTGGTACCATTCTATGCAGAGTTTAAGTATTTTCCCCCCATGCTGCATATGTTTCTCTGAGTTTTCTGCTTTCCTCCCACAAAAAAAAAACTCATGAATTGTCAATAAATATATAGGATGTGGAGTCTGGTGAATGTTGGTATTAGCTAACAATGTGACTACCTTTCCCTTCCCTGTTTCTCTGCGGTTTCCTCGTGCCTCCGAATCGTTATACCTGAATGAATACATTTAACATTGAAAAAATATGCGTGGTGGCGTGTTATACATTCTAATCATTAGTGTTGTAACATCCCGTAGAGCTGCAGATGACGTCTCTGTATTTGGGCCATGTTGTGCACGAGTAGGAGAAGTGCGGGGCAGGACTCGCAAGTCAGCCTGGCCGGCGAGGAGGATACGGTCCCCTCTGGGGGCCCAGCAAGACCCACGAGCAACCAGCAACATAAGATGGAGTTGGCAAACCGCCTTAATAAGATCTTGCAGCGGCAACAAGACCGCGAGCCCGTGAGGAAACCCTCGGGTAAAGGTTGCCTTCCCCTCTGTACTGCGTCACCACCACTACAAGCCACACAGATCACACAGACCACTTGTTTTTATGTTCAGATTGTTATGCATTTAATTTTTCTACATTTTTTTTTGCTATGAAAGTAATTCTAACATAACAAACACAACTATTTCAGTTTTAAAGAGTTATCTGTGCTACCCATTAACACATTTGTGTTCCTGCATCAAAATTTTAAGCCTCGACTATTGCAATACTTTACTACGGCATAGTTTAATAATCTGGCACCTTATATTCTACAAATCCCAATTGTCCTCTATGTCACGAAGAGGAGGGCCTGGTCGATCGTGGTTCCGTGTGGTGCCGAGCGCCGCCTAGTGTCAGTAAGATAATGAGTAACGTTATGTTTCGTTTTGTATAGTCGTGTGTAGTGTATCATGTAGTATAGACAGTAGTGTAGAGTGTAGATAATTTGTAGTATTGTGCATTTACAGCATTTTGCAGATTAAGCGATTTAATGTAAAGCGCCTTCCACTCTAGACTAGTACATTATTTATACAGTAGATTCATTGTAATGATTTAGGTTTTCACGGCTCAATGCATGATGTTTGCTTCGAAAAGCTGCTCTTTCAGGATAGCCGCGAGGGGGAGCGATCGATGCACCATCCCAAAAGACCAGCTTTTCGAAGCAATCGGTGGATTAATTGCCATCCACTGTGATATTATTCATACATATTTTCATTATTACCACATGTTTCCATGATTGACATGTTTTAATGTTATCAAAAGATATTTACAAGTGACGTAAGGTGATATAAGAGTACATAAGTAACATCTAAGTAACATCCAGTAGCACCACAAGAAACTAAATTTCGTTCCTGTGTATACTGTAATTGTATAGGGATGGGATGACAGTAAAGTTTATCTATATTTGTTAATCCAGCACCCCCTTGATCCCGAGGGTCTCAGATTATTTGGGCTTTAACGCTATTAAAATGTGTATTGCATCATGAAAAAATGTATTGTGTAATCCCGAGTGAGCTGCGTTGCTCTTTTAACAGATTCTTCGGAGTCCAAGGTGGCTTATTACCGAGCGCTGTATCCGTTTGAGGCTCGCAATCAGGATGAGCTCACGATCCTTCCTGGTGACGTCATCCTAGTAAGCCTTAGCTTGCTCTCTCACTGCCCTCTCACCGCCCTCTCTCCACCCTCTCTCCACCCTCTCACCACCCATTCACCACCCGCTCACTGCCCTGACTCACTGCTAAATTATGCTTTGGCCCGACTACTACCAATTGATCACCGTCGGGCAAACTGCGCTAACACAATGTGCCGATGTAGTTTTCATGGCTCAATATATGAGAATTTCCATATCTGCTGTTTCGGGATCGCTGTCGAGTGTTCCTTCTTTTTTGTTTGTGACGTTTTGCCTCATGTTGGAATCATCATTGACAATGCCTGATGATATCTCCGTGAGAGGCACAACATTGAGAAGAAAACACGGAACACACGATACGGCTGCCCCACAATAATAGCCATGGAGAGCAATTTATGCACACACTGTGTGTTCATTTGATCTGTTGGAAGACACCGAGGCAAATGGTATGTGAAGGGGACACCTCATGACCCTTCAGAAGATGCTTTCAGCACATTGCAGAGAAAGGTTGAGATGTTCAATACGCCGCCTCACCCGGAAAACCACGCTTAAATTCGAAATATCTGCAAAAACTCACACGTATCTACTTCCCTGCAATATGTGTGCACTCGCTCTGAGCAATAGCTTACTATGGACTTATTTCTCTCTCTGCCGTGAAGAGCCCTTGTTGACCTGCCTTGTGTTGCCGTGTTCTATAGTGTTCTCTGCTTCTTTTTACAAGGCTCTCCCTTTTTTTTCTTTGTAAACTCTGCTGCTGTCTGCCTGGAGGTGAAAGGGGACTGGGTAAGTGTCTCGTGGACATTATGTGAGGCTGTGAAGCTGAATGGTGTTACGACGGACTCATGCATTACACGTGAGGTTCAGGGAATCATTGACAATGGTTGGGGTTAGGATTAATGCTGGATTTGGGTTCAAGGTTATCCAGATCAATTTTGACTATCGACAGAAGTAATTAGAGCATTATAGGTTCCTACAGACAACAGAATGACAAAGCCGATCGTTTTATATTTAAAAAGTATCGGTGTGCATATACATGTGTACTTTTTGGTTGGCTTGTGTTGTGTTCACACGTGTTTCGTGTCAGTGTTTTAAATCGGCGTATGGCCTTCTATGTCATGGATCAGATACGCAGACATTCGCAAAGACGAATGAAAGAGTACGTGCTTGAAATTTCAATGAGACCAGGCGAGGTACACATGAATAAGAGAACACTAGTTAAAGACATTATATTGCCTATTTATACTGGTAGGATTTCGCATATAAATAACTTTGTATGAGAATTGCTCTCATCGCTGTTGTTTTGGGATAGCGGTGGCATGTCGATGATTATGATGATTGTATGCTGTGCCTTGTCCGCAGGTTGATGAGAACCAAACTGGTGAGCCGGGCTGGCTGGGCGGAGAGCTACGTGGCCAGACCGGATGGTTTCCTGCTAACTACAGCGAACGCATCCCCGATGGGGAATTGGGAGGTGACCTCCAGACTCAGACCCCTGACGGTGGGGGACACCCACTGGCAACAGCAGCAGCAGCAGCAGCAGCAGGAGTTGGAACAGGAGGCGGTGGAGGAGGGGGTGGAAACTGGGCCGATTTCAGCACCGCGTACGTAACTGTCCTTTCGTGCATCCTTTTCTCTGCAATAGCAGTTATTTACTTGTGAGTAATAGGTATATAATGAAGACAAGGGTAAGTAATAGATGTCGATTAACATGGATGTTTCGATATTGATATTTTAGATAGAAGGACGGTCAATATGCTGATATACCAGCCAATACCCATCTCATCTCATCTCATCGTCTGAAACCGCTTAGTCCTATACAGGGTCACGGTGAGCCGGAGCCTATCCCAGCAGACACAGGGTGCAAGGCAAGGATATACCGACGATGGGACGCCAGTCCATCGCCGGGAAGCCTACAACACCTGGTATTCCCAGGCGGTCTCCCATCCAAGTACTAACCAGGCTCGACCCTGCTTAGCTTCCGAGATCGGACGAGATCGGGCGTATTCAGGGTGATATGGTCGCCAGCCAATACCCATAATGAAAATAATCAATTGCTACTTTTATTAATGATACTTTCTTTAATATTTTCTGTATTTTTCATAATGGCCAAGGAAATAATTTTAGATATATACGCAAAGAAACTCTACCTTTTCCATTCATGATGCTTCACATCCCATGTTAGAGGCATCCTCAGGAGTCCTGTGAGATAAAAAAAAAAATATATGTTTAATATATTTTATAACGTGAGAAATTTCGAGGTCTGCCTCTGGCCATGATGAACTCAACCTTGTGGATGTGTGTGTTTATAAATGACTTGCTTTGGTGTTTTCACCATAGATGGGACAGTAGGAAGCACAGGTGGTGCCTTGGCCAGTCATATCTGTCAGCTCATGGCACCTGGTCTGTGGTAACCTGTCAGCGAGCCGTTGACACTTCATGCGGTCTCGAGGTCCGCCTGGCCTGGCACAAGCGCTCTGGCGAAGTCACCGCCACTTAGTGGTGAATGGTGGTCGTTGCTAAAGGTGTGAGTTTTCTTGTGATTCGTGAGCCACATATGAGTTCTGGCACTCTGCGGGTGTTACAGATACACTGGAGTGTTTCTCTTTGGTCTCAGGTGGCCAGGTAGTGCCGGCACCACTGACGTGGGGGGTGGCACAGGGGATGGCACTTGGGAATCGCAGGACAGCGCAGCTGCTCAAGCTACATCCCAGCCCGTGGCGCACACAGGGCCCCCCCAGCGACAGGGCTCGGCCTTCACCCCAGCTTCTGTGTCCATGTCCCCCTCGCCAACGCCAGGACAGGTGTGTGGTGAAAGCTGCACCCCCGTGCTGCTGCTATGTGTGCGTCGTGCGTGTGCAGAATGTAAGGTGCGTGTGTGCAGAGGACTGGGTGTAGGCCAGTGCAGGAGGATTTGTTTAGCTACATCCTCCCTTGAAATCCACGAATTTGTGATTTACACATCCACATACAAGCAAAATTTCACCAGTGTGTGTTCACAACGCGGTACATGTGTACAGAGCGGTAGGGAGGAGGTGAGTTAAAATTACCGTGGACCCTAACCCGCAACACCCGCTCCCGGTTTGGGTAGTATCGGTGGAGTCTCCAAATTTTGGCAGACTACCATCACCGGTATTGTCAAATGCGAGGTGGATTGGTGCTAATCGTGGAACAAGCGATCTCTGAAGGTTTGTGGAGCTGATCACTCGCCGATAACGAGGTGTGGGTTTTTGTGTGAGCGTGTTATCTTGCCCTTAGTAGGGAGCGGTGGTGTCGTGGTTAGCATGCTGTGCTACGAATCTGGTGACCCGAGATTGGGGGAATCTTTGTCTCGAATTTTTTTATTGTCCCGTCTCCCCTGTCCTCTCTGTCCCGAGCACAGGGGGAACCAGTCGAGGGTGTGCAGGCTCAGGCCCTCTACCCGTGGCGTGCCAAGAAGGAGAACCACCTGAACTTCAATAAGGGTGACGTCATCTCGGTGCTGGAGCAGCAGGACATGTGGTGGTTTGGCGAGGCGCGCGGCGGCCAGAAGGGCTGGTTCCCCAAGTCCTACGTGAAGCTCATCTCTGGCCCCGTGCGCCGCGGGCTGAGGTGAGAACCCGTGCACCGGGTGAATGGATCTCACGCCGATTGCCGTCTCCGTGCCACAAGGCTTGTGCTTGAGAGAACCTGCTGGTGCTGTGCGCATTGCAGCGCGGTGTCTATGTCGTGGTAACATCTGCACCTCACAGCAAGATAGTCCTGCCCAAGTCGGTTTGAATCCGTCTCCGGTGGTTTCCTCTGCGGATTTTGTGTTCTCCCCTTGTTCTACATGGATCGCCTCTGGGTTCTACAGTGCTGTCCCCGCTTCTGCAGTTTTCTTGTGCCTCTGAAACCTCTGTTTAAAATAAAACCGTCGACAATGAACAGATATGCAGGGAACGTTAATACATTATTATTGTTACTTTTGCCCATACCCATTGAGCGTAATCATGCGTGGACCATCAGCAATTTCCTTAGTTTGGCCTGTTGTGTCAGTTTGTCCTGTTGTGCAGTTGTCTGGGGGGTGTCATTACCACACGTGTATGTGTTTTTGCGTGTGTGTGGGGAGCGGTGGCACGGAGGTTAGCGCACTGAGCTACGATCCTGGGGACCCGAGTACGGTTCCCACTCGTGACTACCCACACACCCTTGCGTGCTTTGCCGAACTAAACGGCTGCTCGCTGAACAGCACCAAAAGTCGGTTATGGTTATGGTCTGTTATGTCTCTACAAGGGATCTTTGCATGCGATAGTCATGTCAGGGTAAATATTTGCCTCATATGCATGCGGGGGGTGAATTTACCACGTGTCAGTTTGCGTGTCACGTGTGCGTGCATGCGTGTGTAGTATCATGTTTGTGCGTATGTGTACACCTTAGTGTGGAATCGACTTCTTCAGACGGGTCCCAGCGTGGCCCTTCTCCACGGCCCCCCATCCCTGAAGGTAATAAAAATAATTACATTTATAGAGCACAATAACAGCCGTGTTAGCCTCCATCATTACATTTCTAGAGCACTTCACCCGAGAGTCACAAAGTGCTGAACCGCGTCCTTTGCATGTGAAACCCAGTTTGCGTCGCACAACCCCAAGCCAGTCGAGTCAGCCTTCACTTATTTCTGCCAACTGTAAACGGTGCCTCCTTCTCACCTCCACGATCTCCCCTCTCATGGTTGTGAAACAGAAGGCAAGATGAAGTCACTGCCCACACGCCCTGCCCCAGCACCTCCAGCTTCCTCTGGCCAAGGTACGACCTGAAACACACCTAGCTACTGACTTGTTTAGCAACTGACACCATCTCACCCACTCTTACCTCTACCTAACACTGCTCAGTTAATTGGTTTTAACGTTTATTGCAGAAAAACATTAATTTTCACCTTTTATCTTTCACAGTTTTGCAAATTCGCGGTTGTAGTACTGTATGCCTTGTGAGGCTGCTTTCATGGCCGCAGCACGATCGACGAACGAGTGCATGACGTATCCTGCATCACTCTGCGTCCCGCATCTACCACCACCCGCATCCCATAGTCTTTGTTCAGCCATTATTCTGGTCACATTCTCAATCGTACGTAGCGTTGCTGTGTAACCCCTAATATCGCCCGTTAAAGAAAGGTGAATGCAAGTGCTAGTGCATCAAGATAAGCATAAAACTTTTATTTGCTATTTTTGACATTCGTGCCTATTTCTGGCACATATCTCACGATGTGAAAGTTAAGGGTTTACTGTATTGCATTTTAAAATGTTAGTTGAAAGTCAGATCAGAATTTACATGTTGTTCTACAACGATGTGTATATTAAAAAAAAAAAACCCAATTTTTTAAATTGTTGCTGATTTTCCATTCTGAATGTCGTTGTTGTTGACGTGCCAATCTCTCCGCAACTCCGCGCAGCGCTTTGTGACCCTCGGGTGAAAAGCGTTTTATAAATGCCATTATTATTATTGATGATTGCTTCGAAAAGCTGCTCTCTCGGGACAGCCGCGTCGATGGCTCTCTCTGTCCCGAGAGAGCAGCTTTTCGAAGCAATCATCATGCATCGAGCCGTGAAAACCTACATCATTACATTATTATTATTATACTAGATTAGATAGTGATGGCTATTCTAACCGCTTGGGTGAACAAGCCTCTATCCTACATGTACATTCTGTTTATTCTAAACATATAAACAGCCAAGTGTAAGAGACGTGGTGTGGCTAAGTTGGGCAATATGTCTGCACTGGCTGTAGCCATTGTGCTGCTGGTGATGCATTTCCTGTGTCAATGCAGGCTCCCCAGTGAGAAGCCGTCTCGCACCGTCACCAGCACCACCTCCGGAAGGTAACCGCCAGACCCTTCACATGTTGCACAATTTACGCTGACCACACCGTGCCCGACCACGTGATCCACATTATCATCCGTGCCGCACTCTTCACAAGTCAAAAATCAGTGCTATTCTGATGTAGGGTTTCACAGCTCGATCTATTAGAGCTCTCAATAAGCTGCTCTTTTGGGGATAACCGTATGGAGTGGCTGTCCCGAAAACAGCTGCGGAGAGCAATTCTGAAAGTGATGGCAGTGATCATTGCATGCTCACAATCTGGTGATGGAAATCCCACATTATTATGATTGGACAAGAATATCGAAGAGACAACACTGAATCCCCCACAATATTTTACTAATTTTACTGACCCTTGAGGAATGATGTTTAGTCAACTTTGCTCACCATGAGTATGTAATCACATCACACTGCATCCTGTCACCCACACTGCACATATACAGCTATTCCAATAAGGTGGAAAGCATGGTTTCACGAACATGTAAGTGTGTGTGTGTGTGCGTGTGTGCTTGCCTTGACCAGTCATCTCAAGTCAGCCCATGGCACCCTGGGTCTGCCCCGTGACCTCTTGCCAGCGAGCTTTCGACATTTTACATCGCCTCAAAGTGCACCTGGCCTGATATAGGCGCCGTGGTGACATCACCGCCACTTATCCGCTAATGGCAGATGTTATGCATGTGCAAAGAATGGGGAGCGATGGCATAGTGGTTAACGCACAGCGCTACAAACACAGTGACCCAAGTTTGAATCCCGGTTACGGCCAACACCGGTAAATATTTTCTGAACCTAGGTTGACTCTGCGTCAAGGAGACAAAAGCGGCTGGGTGTGGTGCTGGCCACCTACCCCCTCGTTTTCTGTGGTAATCTCTATAGGTGCTACTCGCTAACAGTACTTAACCCTAAAGTCTGTTAACGCTACATGGGGGATCTTTGTGCACGCGTTTGTGGGGAGGGTCCTCCATGCTCATGCCACCGCTACTGCTGCGTGTGCAGAGTTTATGACACTGTACGCATACGAGAGCGGGGAGCCCGGCGACTTGACCTTCGCACAAGGCGACATCATCATGGTGACGCGGCGCGAGGGTGACTGGTGGACGGGCCACCTCGAGGGCCGATCTGGGGTCTTCCCCTCCAACTATGTGCGGCCAAAGGACAGTGAGGTATTGGATAGGCCCTAGTTCTCACGTGCGACAAAAGAGCATCATCTCCTCAACACTGATTGTCCAAGTCTGAACCAATCCATTTGATGCTTGACAACCAGACCATTGAAGTTGCTAAGGCAGTCCGGATTCTGGAAGTGATTCTTGTTTCCTCATTCAGCTTTGAGACACATTAACAAGGTGACGAAGGTGGCCTATTTCCATCTCAGAAACATAGCCAGATTGCGCAACATCCCGTCACCCGCTGATGCTGAGAAGCTAATACAAATCTTAATCCCTTCACGAATCGACTATTGCAATGCACTACTCCCTGGCATACCTGCCTACCTGACCAATTGTCTCCAACGTTTGCAGAATGCGGCTGCTGGAGTCCTCACTGGCACACCCATCCACAATCACATATCCCCAGAGCTGGTGTCTTTCCACTGGCTATCGGTTAAATACAGGATTGAATTCAAGATCCTCCTTCTCACCTACAAGGCTCTCACTGGCGCTGCTCTGACATACATCCGTGACCTACTTCAGGCACCCTCCTCACTTGTTCCATAAGGATTTCAAGTCTTCAGGCTAGGGCTGTTGATGCGGCTCACTGTTGTCATGCTGGGATGATGGCTTGCTGCCGACCTGCACCTCTTCAGGAACACTTATTCCTTCCTTCGTTTGTAAAACAATTATTTTTATCGCTTATTTTATGTCCTCTAAATTATAGCCATTATTTAACTTTCAGTTGAACTGCTCTGGTGTTGTTGTTGACATGTCGTTCTCTCCGCAGGTCAGATTTTTAACAAGAAAACGTTATTGTTGTTGATTTGCCATTCATTTGTCATTGTTGCTGACATGCCATTCTCTCCATAGCTCTGTGCAGCGCTTTGTGACCCTCGGGTGAAAAGCACTCTAGAAGTGTAAATTATTATTATTATTACCAACATCACTACTGCTTAACATCTCATCTCATTATCTGAAACCGCTTAATCCTATATAGGGTCACGGTGAAGCCGGAGCCTATCCCGGAAACACAGGGCGTAAGGCAGGAATACACCCGACGACGGGACGCCAGTCCATCGCCGGGCATTGCGGGACAATTTTAGTCTGCGAGCCAATCAACCTATCCAGGAGCACGCTTTTGGACTGTGGGAGGAAACCTGAGTACCAGGCGAAAACCCACGCGGACACGGGGAGAGCATGCAAACTCCACACAGAAAGGCACCGGAGCCGAGAGACTCGAACCCGGGACCTTCTTGCTGTGAGGCGTCAGCGCTAACCACTGCGCCACCGCGCCGCCCACTGCTTAACATCTTACAGCTAAGGCTGAGAGCATTAATGCATTTAGCTATGTTACGATGTAGGCTTGTTGCGTGAGAGCTACTGTCCGCCTATTCTTTCGGGGTAGCTGTGTCGAGTCTTCTTGCTCTCTCCTTCGTGACATTTCGCCATACATCAGTACATATGTATATTGCGTTTGTATCTGATCAGGCACATGGCCATGCTGGAAAGACCGGCAGCATGGGGAAGAAGCCAGGTAGGTAGCCTCCACCCTCCCGCCCGCTTGCGCCACTCGCGAACTCGGAAATGCGCCCTCGTGCCACCGTCGTGATCGTGCGCTTGCGTTTGTGTTCCACAGAGATCGCACAGGTGGTGGCGTCATACACAGCGACGGGGCCCGAACAGCTCACCCTTTCGCCTGGGCAGCTCATTCTCATCAGGAAGAAAGCGACCAACGGATGGTGGGAGGGAGAGCTGCAGGCAGGAGAAAGCACACACTCACCACTCCGCCGTGCGCAAAACCGCGAGTCGTCAACACTTTCAATATCCTGCCTTACTTTTGATTGTGCTGTTGGCTTCATGCCATGAAACAAAGTACAGTAAATCGTTAACATTCGCTTTAGCGGGATACCGTCCAGAAATGGGTGTGAATCCCAGAATTCGCAAATGTATTTGTTTCACTAAATGCACCAGCACTTGCATGTACCTTTATTTTAGGGGCCATATTGGAGGCTACACAACAGGGATACGTATGATGCAGAATGCGACTCGAACAATAGCTGCACAAAGCCTCCAGGATGTGGGTGGCGGTAGGGAATGCGGAGTGATGCTGGATGCTGTTCACACTGGTCTTCCTGTCGTGCTGCAGCTACGCAGCAGCGTCACCAGGAATGCAGTACTGCAACCACGAATTTACTCAACTGCGAAAGTTGCATCCGAAAACGTTAAATGGTTTACTGTATCAATTCGTAACTCTTCACAGCAGCGCATTCTCCTCATTTTAGAGAATGGATCGTCGAAGTGGCTATCCTGAAACTACTTGTGAAATTCCCTCAGTTGGCCGCTGGTTAGCAATGTAGATTAGCAAAATATTTGTCGCATGGCAGTCAAATCGTAGTTATTCTCACGGTTGTAATGCAGTTAAATTAGGTGCAGAACCATATTCAATATGATGAGTTTTTTTCGTGCAGACCTTGGAGGCAGCGATGATGGCTAAGGCCACCATCCATTTCACGACCTAGTTTCATCGCATGCTGTCGTACCCATGATTTCGACAGTGCCGCTCAGCGTTCTGAGCCCCGAGCCACCTGGCCTCCTCTGATCACACTCAGTGCATACTTGCTGCGCCACGCAGGGGCGTGATTGTGGGTGCCCGAGTGCTAGCAGAGTACGTTTGTGTGTACGTACACGTGTAGGCACGGGGCAAGAAACGCCAGATTGGGTGGTTCCCAGCCAATTACGTGAAGCTACTGGGGCCGACGAGTGGCAAGTCGACCCCCGTCATGCCCACCGAGGGAACTAAGTCGGTGCCATACAGCACACCGACGGGTACGCACGCAACCACAACCGCCATTCGCTACCAAGTGCCATTGATGTCACTACAGTGCTTGTGACAGGCTAGGTGCACCTTGAGGTCATCTGAAGTGTCAAAGGCTGCTGACAGGTCACGGGATAGACCCAGGTGCAATAGGCTGACTGACAGACGGCTAGCCGAGGCACCACCTGTGCTTACTGTGCCAACTCGCTGAGTTTGAGCTGCCCAGCGTTCTGCTCGCTATTACGAGTGCCGATTCTCCGCCCTCTGCTGTTGCTGCAGAGTGACTTCCTCAAACTGCCCTGGAGCTACCTTCGCGAATCTCCTCCGTAGAGGTTGATCTTCACACCATTTGGTACTAGTCATGGGCAAATCCAATCAGCTCCACATCGTTCTGTACCACATCAGTCTATCTCTTCTCTAGCCTTTGCCAAGTTAGTCTCTTGTATCTGGCCAAACAGAAACTGCTTGGGCATGTAATGGCTGAGTATGTGGGCTACATGACCCAGCCAATGCAGTCTCACCACCTGTCAAAGTAGCCCTCCAATGGAAACGTCTCCAGTCATAAGTACAGACATACATGCACACCCGTGTATTGTTCCACTGGCCTCTGCTTGCGCTTGCGATGGCAGCCTAGTAGAGGCCGTAAACCTCCCCGCCCCCCCCCCACCGCGTACGCCCATGTGTGCCCACGTGTGTCACAGTCTGTCAGGTCATCGGTGTTTACGACTACGTGGCCCAGAACGAGGACGAGCTCTCCTTTTCTAAGGGGCAGCTGATCAGCGTGCTGAGCCGCGAAGACCCCGACTGGTGGAAGGGGGAGCTTAGCGGCGCCGTCGGCTTCTTCCCCTCAAACTACGTGAAGCAGACGACCGATACCGACCCCAGCCAGCAATGTGAGTCGGCGCACGCGGCACTCACGGCCGCTCCACCCGCGTGTCCGTCCCCGCACTAACATCTCGCGATGCGAATAATCATTGTAATCGTGTACAGTGTGACGTGTGCACAGTAACACCTTTCACCCAGAGGTCCTGAATCACTGCAAGAAACCACAGTGAGGTGGAGTAGTAGGCAGCCACGCGGACAGCCAGTGCAAACCCACCAGACACTGCGTCCTTATGTATTTTATGGTATTGGCCATTTAATCATTATAAATCATTTAGCAGATGCCCTTATCCAGGGCGACTTACAAAGTCACAGACGAATAATTTATTTATCAATAAAACGTTTTTTAACCAAAATAGATAAGTGCTGAAGATTGGTGATTATTGCAAGTCAAATTTCATAAACATAAGTTACATCGATATGTTTTTAGAACTACGGGTACTTTTTTGCCAGTTTCCGAAATGTTATCACTTAGTGTGTGGTCCTGATTTTTCAGAGGAAACCATTTCAGCGCCATGGGGCGAGGAGGGTAGCAAAGCAGTGAGTGACCATTCGAAACAGGAGGGCGGAAAGTGGGGTGACGAGAAGCTGCGGAGCAGAGAAGACATGGGGCAGTGTGTGTGCGTGTGTGTGTCTGTGCGTGTAATTTAGAGGAAGCACTTTTATCTGAAACGTTTAGACAAATCACGAGACTAGGCCACAAAAGGGAATCATGAACTGTGTCAGTGTCCTGTCACAGTGGCTGTCTGTTCGAAGTTTCTCAAGCCTACTGATGAAAGAAATCATTAGTTTTTGTTGCCTTTGCTTGATGCGCTCTCTCAGACAGAAGGCATTGGTCTGCGGAGCGAAATACACGTTCATATAAGCACATTGTGTTATAAATCGTTCCGTGTGTTTTTACATTGACAATTCTGCAGGGATTTTTTATCATTTGGGCCTTTGTGAAAAGTACATTAGTGTGATGAATGTGTTAGCGAGATTTCCCTCCCATGAGTGGAGATCATTTAACCTCCCCTGACCCGTGGTGATGCTGGCTCATGCTGCCTCCTGCGGATGACAAAGGGGAAGCTGGGTGGTGGGCGAGTGGCTGAGATATTGAGTGCTTGAAAGTGCTGAGCTGGCACTACCCCTGCCTCTGGGCATCAGTCCACTTAGCCACTTCAGATTAATCCAGACCCTCAAGTACCATCAATTGATAGTCTCTCCACTGAGCCGACAGAGCATGTTTGCCTGTACAAACACATCCCTGTTGTTAATCCACTGTTGGATGAGGGTCTCCCCATGCCATGCCAGTTGTTTAATTTTGGGAGGAAACCAGAAACCCACACAGAACAGGGGGGAGAACACACAAGCTCCACACAGAAAGGTGCCTGAGGCAAAAATCAACTTCCTCGGCCACTTTGCAGCCCAACCACGTAGCTCCACCACAGTCTGCTATGTATGGGTGGGTCGTCCATCTCTCATATATATATATATATATGTTTAAAGCATCGTACATGCAGCGATGCGTGCAGCTGGGTGATTATCACAGTTGATCCACGATTTGATGGATCGGGTCCACGTCGCTCAAACCTGTTTCCCAGGGCTTGGCCGAGCTTGTCATATTCGTAGACATTCAGTGGTGGAGACCAGTTCTGTGAACTGCTGTGGCCCCCACACTTTGTCTGATAGCCAGCGTCTGATGCGTGCCCACTCCTGACTGTTTGGTGATTGGTTACACTCTCTCGGGACTCGTAGGCAATCAGGCAGTGTTGCGAGTAAACCTTGCTAACTCACGCTTAATTTCTGACACGTATATAGTAGCGCCTTTTACACAGGTTCCAAAGCCCTGCAGGAAACTGCAGAGGTGTGGAGGAGGCAGCCACACGGAGAGCCGATGACAACCCACCAACCACTGCATCCTTATATATTCTGATTATGGTGATATCAGCCAACTATTGGGTGGTTTTTAGTTGTGGGAGGAAACTGGAAAGTCCGAAGAAAACTCAGGCAGAACAAGGGGAGAACACATACATTTTGCACAGAAAGGGACCCAAGGTGGGAATCGAGCTACCTCAGACACATTCCTTCGATGAGGCACAGATGCTACCACTGTATAGGCAATCTGTTACGAGAGTCACCTAAAAACATAATTGGCGGGTGTTTCAATGCTTTGACAGAGAAGTTGCCCTGTGGTTAATGGGAAAGCGAGGCCAAGGAGAGGTTTCTTGTCCATGGTGTGCTTAGACATCTCGAGTCCGGACGATTGTGGGACACGAGCACTACCTTCGGATGCACACCAGGAATGGCGGCCAGCTCGTGCTCACCACGCCATTGAGTGTCCCCATGACAATTGCGTTTAACACGCGGGCGTGCATTGCTGCCAGATAATCCTCACACAGACCGGTAGAATTGGGATAAAAAAAATAATTACTCTGAAAACACACCTGTGTCCACGTTTCGTTTAGAGCTGGAGTTCTGGGAGTCATCCCCCAGAAAATGGGAACACATTTCCTTCATTTCTGTGAAGTATGCAATGTCAAATATCCATCAAAATTCATACTGTCAAAGCCTAATACATTCCCTTGAGGATTTTCATAGTCGGAACAGTGTTCCTATGTGTTCCTACCCAGTTCCACCCTTACTTGCTTCTGATCCTGTGCACTCCACCATTGTCCTTGAAATATTAAACCAAGAGGAGCTAGTGATTGCTGCTTTGGTTGTAATAATTGTGAGATGCAGAACGTTAGTGATGGTGTGAACGATGGGGACACGGTAGTTGGGAAACCACAGGGTGGGCTGAAAAGGACCATCATCGTGCACCTGCAGAGAACGCTTTGTAATGGGGATAGTTGTCACTAATACTATCGCTTAGCTGCACAAGCCGTGGTGGCCGGAGGGCGATGAGCATCGATTACATTCCGTGGGGTAGCATGCGGCCCGTGTGATTACTCAGACGTCACAACAATCCACTCTGCCACAATGACCGCTGCGTCACTGAGTCCTGTGGATATAATTTTAACATGAGGGCTGGCAGCATTAATACCCAGCCTAACTTTATTATACTGCCATACGTTTTTATGGATCGACGCATGTTCTTTCTCTCTCCTGTAAAGGAGAGATGAGGAACACTCAACACGGCTATCCCGAAAGAGCAGCTATGGAGAGCAATTGTCATTATCGTTTTTGTTTTTGTTGCGCTTCCATCCCCGTGTGTGCTCGTGCCAGGGTCTGTGTATTGCAATGTGACTGCCTGTGGTGATGTGCTGAGTCGGTGACAGATCTACAGAGGACGCGCATAGAGAGAGACTCTTAACTTGACACACAGGAGCTTTGTTGCTGCAGCCCAGCCCCGGTGCTCTGCGGAGATATTCACGGTTCTCTACTGCCAGTGGAGACCTTTTGTAGATCTGCCTAGACTAGGGTTACCGGAGGGGTGGGATGGAGGGGTTTGGGTGGGGCCGCCTTGGATGGGAGGGGTGACTGAGGGTCATTTCATGGTTATCGTGTGCAAGTGCTGATGGGGGGGGGTGACTGGTGGTCATTTCATGCTTGTTGTGCAATTGCTGCACCGTGGAACACCCAGCCAAACATTTCAAAGGTGGCACGTCGCAATACAAAGTCGTATGAGTTAGGTTTTAATTACCGTATTCTTACACGTATTGCATTTTTAATATGCATCAAGAATATTTATTTGTTAAGAGTTTTTGGAATAATGAAAAAAAAATCCCACATGGACTGTGCCATCTAAACTTTGAGAGTGAGCGACGGAACTGCTCCAGTCCGCCCCTGAACACAGGCTGCACGAAGTGCTGTGTACATGTGTTGGTACGTGCGCGAGCGTGTGTTGTACATGTGCATCCTGCCCCTACCTGGTTTGGCTCATGATTTTTATTTGCTTATTTCTCTTTGTGTTCTCCTCCTCTCTAGGACCATGTTTGTGTCCCCTCTCCCCTGCCCGCGCGCCCGTCCACCCGTCTGCCCGCCCGCCGCAAAGAGACCCACTATGCCCCCATTTCACTGCCACCGGATTGGTTGCCTGGCCTTTAAACTGAGAGCAGCAGCAGCCGCAGCAGCATCAGCCCTTGTGATTGGCTGATGGGGAAGTCCGGGGAGCAGCTCTGTGACGATGCATATGATGCTGTGCTGTGGCAGCACAGAGAAATAGTGGGTCTTTTTGTGACAGCCCCTCCCCCGTCTGTCCACTCATTAATAGTACGTGAATGTATCTCTTTTCGAAATGAATCGTAACAAAAAATCAATCATAATCAGTAACGCCTTTTGCTAAAGCCTTTCCCAGTTTAAATTTGTACCGACGTAGTACACGAGTTGGTGACCACCGAGGACACGTTTCAGAAAGACCCACTGCGTGTTTGCATTTTGTCTCCGTGTTTACGCGTCGTTTGCTTGCCGATGTGTTCGCTGCCGCGCTTCGAGGTACAGTGCCACCGTTGGTCTCCGCGCCGTTGTCGCGGCCGCCGACGCCGCCGCCGCGCTCGTGCCGTTGCACTCGCCGCACCGCGCGCAGTCGGTCGCACGAGCGGCTTTCACCGCGCCGCCGCCGCCGCAGACTGGACGGTGGCGCTGACGCGTACAGCGAGCTGCCTCGCAGCAGTTTACGGTGATTGGTACCAGCTACTCGCTGACCCATCCCACGGAGCGTGTTCCGCTGACCCGCCGCCTCTGGGTGAGGAGTGCGCTCGTGGCTTAACACGCGGCACACAGTCCCTCATAGAGATATTTGCATAGGCGTTCGAATGACCGCGTTCTAATGACGCGTGGTCTGATACGACGCGCATAGGCGTTCGAATGACCGCGTTCTAATGACGCGTGGTCTGATACGACGCGCGGCTCATATGGGGCGAGGAGGGGCTTCTTTCGTGCTGCGCGGCCGGTTCAGAGTGCGGTGATTTTATTGCCAGATTAGTTTGGCGCAAGTCAATTGTGCGCTCATGGCTGAGTCGCGCCATCGGGCTATTCCAAGAAGTGCGTGAAAGTGTAAATTCAAATCTTTTCCGAAAAAGAAAAAACTAAATGGAAACTTTCAAAATAATTACACCGCCATTAAAACACAAGCTGTGTAGGAGTGTGATGCATGTGGCCGCACACAGCTACGGGCTGTGGTGATGGCATAGCAGACACTGGGGTGGTGAGTGATCGGCTGAAAGGTGGCAGTACAATGACCCTAACATTCCGTTCAGTGTCAGACACATGGCCGCAGTGCAACAGTGGTTTGACAGCCCACAGCATTTCTTACCATCTGACATGGCCAGCACAAGTGGGGCTGTTGGTAGGGGAGGGTAGCATTACAGTGGTGGAATGTACAATGCTTTGCCGCACACAGGCTGTTCTCTTCGTTAGGCATAATCTATATAAGGTGCCATTCAAAAGTAGCGGTGCACTGTCCGCTTGGCTCCCCTAGGGTGTCGTAGCGCTGTGGCCTTGCCAATCAGTGGGTGTGCGGGAAGAGGCGGTGTCACCAATCACTGCACAAATAGAAATCCACCACATTCAGATCAGTTCTGCATTTCATTTGGCTGGTTCCTAGCAGTGAGCGTTAAACCATTAATTTGACTCGCACAACAAGCCTCACCCCAGGATACAGAGCGGGTAAGGAAACAAGTTCTGCTCCTTACCGTGTGCCTCGGAGGTCATCTGAAGGGATCTCAGAGGTAGTTTTTGACGTCCACTGTTGTGGCCATTGACTCGCAAAACGGTTGCACCGCTGTGCAATGAATGTGTGCCTGTTCTTGGTTGTGACGCCAAGAGCACTAAACGTCCTTCGGCCGCCCTGCCCCGCCGCGATCGCGTGGGGGGGAGGTAGTGCCCAAACGAGACGCGCGAACACGTGGCGTGCGCTCTCCGAGAGTTCGGGAAACCGCATACGAACGTGTTTCACCGGCGTTATAATTGGCTCTGGTGTGTTTGCACAAATGTTTATATGGTGCTTCAGAGATGTTTGTGAGTCGATGTTGACGAGCGAGATCTTTGTCTCGGCTTGTTCAATGCCTGTGCGCCAACACTACCAAGCTTCGTTCACTATGAACACTTTAATATTTTTGCTCTTGCCTTGTGTGTCGATATAGTAGCCGTTCACCGTCAAAGCCGTGCTTAGCATTGGCCGATCAATCCAAGTACACTACAGTGTTACTGCCGAGGGGTGCGCTTGTCAACCACTCGGATGTCTCGATGAACGCTCTTTATAGGGGAGATGTGCTCGGGATGTGTGATTCGCGGTGGCAGTGGGAGCTGTAGCCTCATCGATGGCTTCCCCTGCAGTTTACACGCGCAGTGTTTGATGTGGTGGTGATGCACTCTCCGCGCAGTGGAGTGCGGTTCATCCATTGCCACGTTTCACGCGTAAGCGCTGCGCTCGGGATGAGCCGTTCGCGCACAGAGACCGCAGTGTTACTCGGAGGGGAAGATATGTTCTCGTGTGAGTCTGTGTCAAGAACTACAAGCTGATTACAGCTACAGTATTATTGCACATGCGTTAGTTGCAATGTTACAAATTTGCTATTAAATAATCATAGCGATAAAACACGTGCTGAGTGTCCAATTTAACATTGTGTCCATCGACCCTCATGCAGCAAAGTCTACTCACGTAGATCGGTGATTGTCATGTATTTTTATGCGGTGACATAACCTGTTGACACATGTTATGAGTTAAAAATGATGAATCTGTATTCATACATTGTATAACATTAAAGAAATTATTGCTTAAAACTATTAAAGGTTATATAACACCATCCTGCACAGTGTCTTTTGTGTGTTGGTGAGCGTGAAGACGGCGATGGTACTGCCACTTATTTCCTTGTGGGTGGTATACCTGGGCGCTTCGCCAATGACTCGCACAATCAGGTTGGATAACGTGTGGTGTCCGCTCAGTTGCTCGATTCGTTGCATAACGTGAACATTGTTGGGGAGAATAGCCCCGGCTCTCCATGCGTCGTATACCGCTGGACGGGAGATGACGTCTTCGCGGTGTCTCCTGCCACTGCGCAC
>JAZEWT010000012.1:119283-142279 GCA_036362905.1 Mordacia mordax
GTTCGTATCTTTGCGCGGAGGCAAGCTGTCGCAATGGTCGCTATTACGTGAAGGAGTTCCACGTGGTCGACCTCAAAAGAATTCGAGTAGGATTTGTCGTGGTGCCAGTTGTGCTTGGGAATGAATATTTGTGTCTGGAAGAATCTGAATTTCTACATTCATCCACACTAAACCTCAGCGTTATTGAGAACTAAGCTCTTTTTTCCATCGTGGATAGGATGTAAAACGTCTCGTTTTTATGTTATTAAAAACAAAGCCAATGTAGGATATCACGGCTCGATGTATATAAAATGCTCTCCATAGCAGTTCTTTTGACATGCGTATCACGAAACCGCAATGAAGAGTTGATGTGGCAAATGGGGCCTGGAAGATGATGAGGTGTGAGTGAGCAGTCTTGGGGATGGGACGACCGGGTGAGGAATGGGTGGTCTTAAGAAATTGTCAAACATAGGAGAACCAATATGAGGACACTTAGTCCTCGTTATCTTGGGGTTTTACGAATCGTGCACCTGCGTACTTGCAAAGTTTCAGTGCGGCACCAGGGCATGTTATGCAGCTCCTCGAGGAGAAGAGGCTTGTACACGTAATCATAATTGCACTTCTGAAGCGCTTTTCATCCGAGGGTCGCAAAGCGCTCCACATAGCGATGAAGAAGGGGCGAGGTCAAATGCCCCCAAACCCTAACCCACAGCACCATAGGCCGTTGCCGGTAACACATTTGTGTCATCACATGTTCTAATATATTTTGTTTTCAGCTTTTTTATGTATCATGTATCGACTGTGTTTGTTCAAGGTTGTTAGTGCAACACTTAGCCCCAGTGAATACGTATATGAGGGTTAAGGTGCTTTTTGAAAAATTAGTGGTCTGCGAACGTTTCTGGAATGGATTCCTCGCGGATAATGAGGTGTGGGTATACAAAGATATGCTGCCGTGGACACAGTGCCCCATGTGCATGGTGCCCTGTGTGCAGAGCCGCAGTGGTGAGATGCTTGGTCGATGGTATGTGGCAGCCACGGGCTGAGCCTCTTGGGCATTGTTTTTATGTAACCTTGGCAAAGTCCACGTAACATCACTTGTACACTTGACTGCGACTATAGATGCCGGCTGTGTGTCAAGTCCATGCATCACTGACGGCATTTTGCATGTTATACACATGTTGGTGCGCGTGCGTGCATGTCGGTGTGAGTGCATGTTTACATATGTCAGTGCACGTATATGTCTGTAAGCATGCCTTACATGTCCGTACATCAACTCAGCCTTAAATTAGTACATTGTACAGTGCGTATTCATCTGCACTGGGGTACCAAGGCTGGCGAGGTATCGTTGCTGCCACACCACCCCCCGCATCTGCTATGTCGGCCTTAATAGGTGATCACTGTCCGCACTTGTCCTGCAGTCTGTTAAAGGCTACACGACGGAAGACCCGTATGTGTTGTGCGTTCGTGCAGGGTGCGCCGACCTGCATGCTCTCGACAGCCTGGCGCCGGCGGAGCGCAAGCGGCAGGGCTACATTCACGAGCTCATCCAGACGGAGGAGAACTACATGAGCGATCTGACGTTGGTCACGGAGGTAGTGGCTCGAGCGACGGCGCGAGGCGTGTGGCCCAAGCAGTGCACAGTGCAAAGAGTGTTGAGCAATTTTAACTTGCAGGCCTTCATGACCAACATTATCCATAATCCACAATAAAGTACTTTTGGGTTGGGTCACGTACAGAGTGTCATAAACCCGCCTCCGCATATTGGTTGTAATTCGCCTAGTTTGTAACACGAGTACAATTGAGAGTTAATATGTGCATAAGTAGGCACACTTTGATGACATCACGAGCCTCATATATATAAAGAACCATAATAATGATACAAATTAGAATGCACACAAATTCCGTTCCTGGTCATGCATGAGGCGTGGATATGGAGGCTCGTGGAAACCACAGAGAGGTGGGGGGAAGGCAAATACGCAGCCAACCAGTGCCAACATTTGCCAGAAACTCCGTTGCTATGTATTTTGATGTTATCAGCCAATAAATTATTGTGGTGGGGGGGGGGGGTTGTTATGGGAGAAAACCAGGGAACCTGGAGGAAAACCATGTACAACAGGGGGAGAACACACACACGCCACACAGAAAGATGCTCAAGGCAGGAATAAAACTGCCTGGGTCACAACCTTTCCATTAGGAGGCATGGATGTTACCACTGCACCAGCCTACTGCCACACGACACCACCCTGCTTTGCCCTTGTGTTTCCCTTCGTGTGCCATTATCCCTGCTTTGACTACAAATCTGCCTCCAAGATAATCTCCATTGTTGGTGCCGTGTGACCCAGGTGTTCCAAAAGCCCATGGCAGAGTCGAGCATCCTCACCGAGGAGGAGATGTCGATGATCTTTGTCAACTGGAAGGAGCTCATCATGTGCAACATCAAGCTGCTCAAGTGAGGACTTGGCTTCCGCATGGCCGCTTTACCACTCGACCGGTCACTTGCATGGACCGTCAATCCACATGCTGACCGCTCACCTGACCACTGGCCTAATCATCAACTCGACTGCTGGCCAGACCACTGACACGACTACGAACCCGATCACTGTGCTGACCGCGATCGTAATCACTAAACCAGTCACCCAGCCACAAACTAGTCTCGCTCACCAGTAAATGAACCCAACCACCCGAAACCGTGGCCAAGATCATCGTATGCTCATTGCATTCGGTACAGACAAATAATTGAGGCACGAATGAGTGAGATTCCATTGAATGAATGAATGAATTAATGCATAACCGAGTTCGCATTTGAGTGGGTAAGTAGAAGGGCGAATGAGTAAGCGATTTAACGAGATCCGGGTGTCTGGGTAAGTGACTGAAGGAGCGAGTGTGTGAGGCACGTGTCTGCAACATCTGATGCAACTCCTGTTTCACACTAAGGGCAACAGGGTGTCTATGCAGTGGTAAAATTTGTGCCTCACAGAAAACAAGGTTTTGGCTTAGGAAGTTGGATTCCCACCTCAGGGTGGATGTATATGTATTCTCCCCCTGTTCTGCATGAGTTTCCCCCGAGTTTTCCAGTTTCCTCCCATGCCTATATAACACTCATTAATTGGCTGATGACATCATTATCTAGAGGGAAAAGTGTCTGGCAAATGTTTACACCGGCTAGTTGTGTGACTGCCTTCTTCCCTCTCCCCATTTCTGTGCGTTATTCTCGCTGTGCCTCTGAGTCATTCTCTCTGCCAACGAATACCTTTGGCATTGAATGAATACGGTGGCGTGCAGTGTTCTAAATTGTAATTTTTATATTTATATTCAGGGCTCTGCGCGTGAGGAAGAAGATGTCGGGTGAACGGATGCCGGTGCAGATGATCGGAGACATTCTCACGGCGCAGCTGCCACACATGCAGCCGTACATCCGCTTCTGTAGCTGCCAGCTGAACGGGGCGACGCTGCTGCAGCACAACACGGACGAGCAGCCCGAGTTCAAGGAATCGCTCAAGGTGTGGGTGACGTGGGTGATGTGGGGGACATGGGTGAAGCGAGCATTGCAGGCGAGGTGGGCGAGCAGGCCCTGGAGGCCGGAATATGGGCAGAGGCTGAGGAGCAGACCAGCGGGTGGTATGCACCGTATAGATCTCCTCCTTTGGTGGCTATGAAGCGGCAACATCTGTGCTTCCTCACAGGTAAAAGGTCCTGCCAGTGGCTGTTTGATCCCTGCCTCAGGTGCTTTTCTGTCAAGAATTTGTATTCTCTCCTGTTCTCTGTGGGATTCCTCCCACTACTAAAAATCCATCATCAAATGGCCAATAACATAATATACAGGGAGCTGTGGCTAACAAGTGTTGGTCCCACCGAAATACATGGCTGCCTTTCTTCCGCCTCTGCCGTTTACTGGCGCCTATGAATTGTTCGGATTTAGAATTAATACGTTCGACGTTGAAGAAATATGCACGTATTATACGTTGTAATAACTTTTCATATTGTATGTAGTATATTGTATACTGCAAGTAACAGTATATTTACGGGAGCTCGTTCGTAAGTCAGACGTTCGTAAATCAGGGACTATCCTTGCATAAAAGTGGGTGGAAATCTTGCGAGTCTATGATGCCGCATTTCGTTGATTCTTTTTGGTGGCGTCATTCTTTAAATAAATGTTGAGATGTGGTTTAATCCGTGAATGGTCCAGTTACCATGACCATTCTGCAATGGTCATTTGTGGTGTGCCATCGATCCTGGCTCTGTTGTAGAAACTGGCGATGGATCCGCGATGCAAGGGGATGCCTCTGTCAAGCTTCCTGCTCAAACCAATGCAGAGAATCACGCGGTACCCGCTCATCATCAAAAACGTGCGTGACCCCCCTCTCCGTCGCTCCCAACACGTGGTCCCTCACTCACAAGCACAACCCCCTCCGATCGCAGGATCGTGTTTCATCCATCACTGTTCAATGACTTACAGCATTTTCCAGGAGGTCCAATTCGCCGATAAAACATCAGTGTGAGAGCCACCACACTGCCTGCAAGACAACATAATGCAATCCTCAGTGTACTTCTACTATATTATGTTAACTGTTAACTAAATAGAAGTCTATGTGCAATACAACAATTTTGGCTTAATTATTCGAAACTAAAAGTGTAATATGAAGCTACCTGCATAAGGTGCGAGTATTGTCAGGAGCTGCACAACAGGAGCCACACTTCAGTCCTTCAGGGGCCACCAGTAGCTCGCCGGCCTTGTAATAAAGACCACTGGTGTAAACTGTGTGATCCACCTCTGTCATTGCTCACCACTCACCCCTCTTCACCCCATGTTAGATCCTGGAGTAACATGGCTGTGGAGCACACCACTCACCACTCACCCCTCTTCACCCCATGCTAGATCCTGGAGTAACATGGCTGTGGAGCACACCACTCACCACTCACCCCTCACCTCTCTTCTGTCACCCTCCTCTAACGCCTCTTCTCCTTCCTTTCAAACCTCACTCCACCATTACCCCCACGATCTATCTCAGCTCTCTCTCTTCTCTCCACTGCCGCCCTCTCTTGCTCTCTCCTTGTGGCTGCTCTTCTCACCCGCCGTTCACCCCTGTCGCCCACCCCTCTTCCCTCTTGCCCCTCGTCTCTTCCCACGCCAGATCCTGGAGAATACGGGTGTGGAGCACCCCGACCACGCGCACCTACGCTCGGCACTGGAGAAGGCCGAGGAACTGTGCTCGCAGGTGAACGAAGGCGTGCGTGAGAAGGAGAACTCGGACCGGCTCGAGTGGATCCAGGCGCATGTCCAGTGCGACGGCCTTTCCGAGGTGTCCACATACACTCACAGACGCACATAGAGACTCGTAGACTCACATACAGACTCGTAGACTCACACAGAGGTTTATAGACTCACACAGAGACTCAAAAACTCACTCAGACGCATCGACTCACACGGACTCATAGACTCACATAGAGATTCATAAACTCACACAGACTCGCAGACTCACACGGACTCAAAGACTAACACAGACACCCATAGACTTACACAGAGACCCATAGACTCACACAGAGACCTACACAGAGACTCAGAAACTCACACAGATGCATAGACTCACACAGAGACCTACACAGAGACTCAGAAACTCACACACGCATAGACTCACACAGACTCAGAGACTCTGACAAACTGATAGACTCACACAGGCACTTTTCGACACACACACAGACTCATAGACTCACACAGAGACCCATACATACAGAGACTTATAGACTCACAGAGAAGCTCATCGACTTACATAGAGACCCACACAAACACATAGACTCCATCCATCCATCCGATCCATTGTCATGCTGCTTAGCTGGGTTACTGGAGGCAACAGGCTTAGCAAAGCAGCCCAAATGTCCTCTAGCAGCAACTTCCTCTCGCTTTTCCTGGGGCATGTTAAGGTGTTCCCCAGGCAATCCTTGCGACGGATCTTGGGTCTCTTCCCAGTTGGCCGTGCCCAGAACACCTCCAGAGGGAGGCACCCAAGAGGCATCCTTATCAGATGCCCGAAGCACCTCAACTGCATTGTTCATCCTCAATCCGAGGTTCGACAATCAGCTGTAGCCTCCTTTCCAGCACCCTGGCAAAGGCTTTCCCAGGGAGGCTGAGCGGTGTGATTCTTTGGTAGTTGGAACACACCCTCCAGTCTCCCTTTGTGAAAATTGGAACTACCACCCCTGTGTCTGCCAATCCACTGGTACTTTTTCGCGACACCCACGCGACATTGAAAAGGCGTGTCAGCCATGACAGCCCCACAATATCCAGGACCTTCAGCATTTCAGGGCGGATCTCATCCACTCCTGGCGCTTTGTCACTGCGTAGCTTCTGGACTACGTCAGTGACTTCCACCAAGGAGATGGACTCTGACGCCCCAGAACACTCTGGCCCTGCCTCCTCCTCAGAGGGTGCATCTGTCGGGTGTATTATTATTATTATTCAGAAGTTCCTCAAAGTGTTCCTTCCACCTCCTGACGAAATCCCAAGTTGACATCAGCACCTCCCCGCCCTTGCTGATAACAGCCTGGGTGGTGCCTGCTTTTCCCTCCTGAGCCGTCGGATGGTTTAACAGAAAGAACCTCTTTGAAGCCAACCAGAAGTCCTTCTCCATAGTCTCTCCGAACTTCTCCCACTCCCGGGCTTTCACTTCTGCAACACCTGCAGCTGCAGTCCTTCTGCCTATCGGTATCTGTCTGCCGAATCAGGAATCCCCCGTGCCAATGAAGCCTAGAAGAACTGCTTTTTCAGCTTGACAGCTTCCCTTGCCACTGGTGTCCACCAGTGGGTCCTTCTGTTGCCACCATAACTGCACACCGACCACCTTCTGGCCACAGCCACTTCGACGATGGAGTCTTTAAACAGGGTCCCTTTGGAATCGATGTCCTCAGCCTACTCTGAAATGTGAGAGAATCTCCTGCGGAGGTGGAAGCTGAAATCGCTGTGGACAGGGTCCTCCACTAGTCGTTCCCAGCAAACCCTCACTACACGTTTAGGTGTAGCCTGAAAAAGTGACGTGGGGCCGTTGCCTTGTGGGCCCACCACCTACAAAGCAAATCATAAGGGTCCGGTGCAGTGCCCCTTCGGCAGCAGACTCATAAACTTACACAGAGACCCACACACACAGACTAATACTCATATACAGACCCATATACTCAGACAGAGACCCACACACACAGACTAATACTCATACACAGACCCATATACTCACACAGAGACCCACACACACAGACTAATACTCATATACAGACCCATATACTCACACAGAGACCCACACACAGAGACTAATACTCATATACAGACCCATATACTCACACAGAGACCCACACACACAGACTAATACTCATATACAGACCCATATACTCACACCGAGACCCACACACACAGACTAATACTCATACACAGTCCCATATACTCACACCGAGACCCACACACACAGACTAATACTCATATACAGACCCATATACTCAGACAGACACCCACGTAGACTGACTCATACACAAACTTGTAGACTCACACAACACAGACTCATAAAGAGACAGACATACACAATAAAACTCATTGGTTCTCACACTCTAGCGGTACTAGAAGTGGTACTGCATTGTACATAGAATAGCATTCTTTCCGTTCTGTTCGTGTGTGTACTACACTGTTCTGATGTCTTTTACTTTCATCTTTTCCCGAATTACGTAGTCTGTATAAGTGTTTATTCATGATGTTCAGTGCAATATTTAGGGCCAGTGGGTAGGTGTGTAAGGGTCAAAGTGCTATTCTGTGGAAATGAGTGTTCGAAGGTTTCTATAACAGATCCCTCGCAGGTAATGATGTCTGTGTGTATACAGGCCATAAGCACCCCCTCTGTCTCAACGCACATTTCAGCAGGAAATCCTTGACTGTAATGTACTGATGTAGGTCAACAACACTGCAATATAGGCTGGAGGTGCTAACACTAGACATATATGACCTGATTACGTTTTATAATCTGCAGTGCAGATGTATAATCCAACACGTTACAGATGGATGAATTACATTTTTTTGGGTTAGGTTACGTAAAGAATGTTTGTCAGAAATCCTCCACCACCCGACAATGGTCAATTAATAAAGTTTGTCAACGTGAACAAAACGTGCCAATTCTTCACCATGTCGGCACACCGGTGTGTTGGAGAGATAACTCACAGAATTTACGTGGGAGTTGAAACATCGTAAAGGCAAGTGTAGGAACGATTAAGATAGCTGCCCAGAAAGAACAGCTGTGCAGAGAAATGATCTGACTGTAATGTAGCTGTCTCTGTCTCTGCCGCAGCAACTGGTGTTCAACTCAGTCACAAACTGTCTGGGGCCTCGCAAGTTCCTGTACAGCGGGAAGCTGTACAAAGTGAAGAGCAGCAAGGAACTGTTCGGATTCCTCTTCAACGACTTCCTGCTGCTCACACAGGCGGTGCGCGCGCTCAGCGCCACCGGGGACAAACTCTTCAGCCGCAAGTCCACCCTGCAGTACCGCATGTACAAGACGGTGAGCCAGCTGTCTGCCCATCGCCGGGTTGAGGCCTCCTTGAGCTGTCACTCCTATTCCAGTCCTACGTGGCCCGATGCACGACGATTGCTTCGAAAAGCTGCTCTCTCGAGACTGCCGCATCGATCGCTCCCTCTTCCTCCATCGCGACGTTTCCCGTCGCACGTTAGAGTCATCCTGAGGCCGCTTTGTGCGTGCGTCGTGTGTGACTCCGATTAATATATGTAGGTACTATGTATGTGTTAAGTCTCTCGTATAGCGTTGCTTTATTCCAGGAACAATGGACGAAGGTCTGGGTCCATTGTTCCAAGAGAGCAACTTTTCGAAGCAATCATCAATCCGTCTCGTGCACTCGTGCAGTGTTTGGCAACGCACAGCACACGTGCCATGAGAGGTCAGGCAAAGTGATTGGTCAATTACATAATGTATAGGATGCAGTGTCTGGCAAATGTTGGCACCAGATAACCGCGTGGCTAACTTCCCCCACCTCTCTGCAGTTTCCTTGCTGTGCCTCTGAGTAATTCTCTTTCAACGAATATGTTCGATATTGACGGAATCCTGTGTTATGAAATATAATATTACTAACTTGACTTGATGTGAGCGTTGCCTGACCACCGCTGTTGCCCCGCAAGTGATTGAATTGTCCGTGCCTCGTGTGTGTCGCCGCCACCGTGTCCCCGCAACCCGCACACAGCCCATCTTCCTGAATGAGGTCCTGGTGAAACTCCCATCGGACCTATCAGGCGATGAACCCGCATTCCACATCTCCCACATTGACCGCGTCTACACCCTACGCGCCGAGAACATTAACGAGAGGTTGGGGCACGCGCCACACGCGTACACACCACACGCGTACACAACAACAACCGCAGTTCGCGACTGCACTTAGAGGCCATGCAAAGTGTCAAAGGCTCATTGATTGGCAGTCACAAAATAGACCCAAGTGCTATGGGTGATGAATTGAGGCACCGCCTGTACTCCCCTACTGTGCCAACCCCCTGAAATGTAGCTGCCCGCCACTCTGCTCGATGTGGTGAGCGTCACTCCTCCCCCATCTGTTTTTGTTGACGGGTAACTGCCTCAAACTCCCCAGTAGCCATCCTTCACGAACCTCCACCACAGAGGTTGATCTTAGCACCGTTGATACCAGTCATCGGTAAGTCCCATCAGCTCCATGTCCTTCTGCACCACGTCGGTCCATCTCTTCTACAGACCGTGCTACATCGCTTTAGCCCTCTCTGGCTGACCAAACAGAAATGTATTCAGCATCTGGTTGTTAGGCATGCGGGCTTCATAACCCAGTCAATGCAGCCTCGCCTGCTGGGGGAGCTCACTGATAGGAACATGTTCTGATCTTTTAAGGATTTGTGAGCTTTTTTAGGCAGGTCAGCCTGAAAGTTTCAAGTCGGCATATATGTTAATTCAGAGGGGTTCAGGTTGCATCGCTGTATAGAATAGAGGGCATCACTGTCTTGCCTCGTGCACACAATGAACTTGAGGCAAGGCAGCCTCTGTGCAGCCGATGAAAGGATAACGCATCTTGCCTGATTCTGAACTAGACCTCTGCTGCCAACAAGGAGGAACCAGTCATAAGAACACTGGGCAGGTGTGAAAACTTGTCCACTCTCTCCACAACTCTCCCATCACTCATGCGTAGCTGAGGGGGTGGGGTGCTTGACGGCATAGAATATCGAGGAAGCGGCTTAATTTTGGTGGGGCTGATGGTAAGTCCTCATCTCTTAATGGCGTGTTCCAGGTTAAGCAACAATCTACAGCTCCTCCTCAGAGTGAGCAGTACTCACATACATAACATGGTTGACCAATAAGGAGCCATCCTTTGACTTCACCTGTGCATCGATTAGCCTCCCGTTGTACGTTTACCAGATGGAAATTTCATTTCATTGGTACAGCTTCTCAAAATATGTGGTCGAAGATGTTAAGTAATGTCGGAGCTAGAGGACATACCTGCCACACCACAAGATGGACAGAGAATGACTGACTCCCAGCCACACGCGCTTTACTCAGGCTCGCCCACCATCATGCAGGTCCTTCATTATTGTGAGCTGTCAAGGACCCCGAATGCATGAAGAATAACTCTGGCCTATTTATGGTATTATAGGCCTTGGCCAGGTCAATAAAGCAGAGATATAGGTCCCGTTGGAGTTATCTACACCTCTGCTGCAGCAAACGGACTGAGAATGACACCTGTTCACGACCACCCCAGCCTGAAACCACATTGGGGTTCCACAAGCCTCGCCTTAGCGTGCCTGGCAGGATGATGTTGGATGCCAGGACCTTTCCCTGCACACGAAGCAACTAGATGCCCCTATAGTTTTTACAATCAGTACAGTCCCCCTGCTTTGACAAGGAAGCCACCAAGGCTTCCTTACAATCCTGTGGAACCTGTCTTGTGGTCCAGACGACTGTAATGATGTCGCACAGTGGATGGAAAACTTCTTACAAACAGCTTAGATATTGTAAATAGCATTATTTTTCACTTCTCTACGGCTGACCATATTTGAAAATGTGCATAAGTGTAGAAATTGTGCTTCAAGCTCATCAAAAACATTCGAGACTTGTCAAACTGCTAGTAGCATAGCTAATGTTCCACTGCAAGATGTTCTGCGTCAGTCTGTTTCATTGAAGACCAGTTCCTGGACCGGAGCTGATAGCCTTCCTCAGTGTGGTCTCTTTGCAGTGGCTGATATAATTTTGAGACATTTAACAACATCTATATCTCCACTTAAGTTATCTCATCTCATCTCATTATCTGAAACCGCTTAATCCTATATCGGGTCACGGTGAGCCGGAGCCTATCCCGGAAACACAGGGCGTAAGGCAGGAATACACCTGACGACGGGACGCCAGTCCATCGCCGGGCATTGCGGGACAATTTTAGTCTGCGAGCCAATCAACCTATCCAGGAGCATGCTTTTGGACTGTGGGAGGAAACCGGAGTACCCGGCGAAAACCCACGCGGACACGGGGAGAGCATGCAAACTCCACACAGAAAGGCACCCGAGCCGAGAGATTCGAACCCGGGACCTTCTTGCTGTGAGGCGTCAGCGCTAACCACTGGGCCACCGCGCCGCCCCACTTAAGTTATATATTCTATATAACCAACGCATTAAACAAGTTGAGAAATACAAATACCTTGGCTTCGTATTATACTCAGAACACACTCACACATCACATTGACTATTGACAAGAATATGAAAATGCAAAATGTTTTTTTTTGGACACGACTTAATAAAGGCAACTATTCTACTATTGCTTGACTATTGCAACATTAACTATTGATTGGAATCTAGTACGATATTAAATATACTTAACCCGAATATGATTATGCTCTTAGATTTGCTTTGGATGCCCCTCACAGAACCCATCATTGTGTGAATTGTGTAGTGACTCAAAGTTAACTTCTACAAACAATAATAAAAATATTCACTCGGCCTTACTTATGGTTCTACTGAACAAGCCGGCAAAATATTTGATCGATTTGTTTCATATTCAATCGATTCGTTATCGATCATGAATGTATTGGAATTATTGGTCATTTTTGTGCTGTGCACTTTTATGTATTACTGTTAACCTCATGGTTATTTCATGTTGCGTTGGTCAGTTTGAACCTTTGGTATTTCGCAGAAATCCCGCATCTCAATCTTGCAAGCTCACTGGGACCTTTTTACTATGCCAATAAACATCTCGGCATATAGCAGTCTGCACAAATGCCACACTACTTCAGCAGTTCACCTGGGAGATCATCTCTGCCTGTTGTTTTTCCTGGTCTTAGGCTCTGGACTTACCTCCTCAGGTGATAGTACCTCAGCCAGCCATTCACAGGGGGCAGCTAGCTCTTCTCAAATATGAGGCACTGTAGTCTCAGCATGGTCATCCCCATCTTACCCCATGGTGTTATTTGGGCTCAGGAATTTCATCTCCCTCATGACCTCGCAGGAATGCTGTGCAAACCTACAGAACTGTTCCTGGGGGTCGTAGATCAGATTACTATTGTTTCTCTTTAAGATAGTGATAGGTGGCAGCGCTGCTAGTTACTTTTTTGATTGAACTAAGGAGGAATATGCGTTCACGGACGACTGAAGCTGGCTTCGTATCCTCAGCGGCCCGCGACCACCACTCATCCTTGCAGCGCCACACAGCTCTCTGAACCCCACGCGCACACACCACACGCATGCACACTACACGCATACACACTACACGCATGCACACGACACGCATACACACCACACGCATGCACACGACACGCATACCACAACGCACGCATGTACACCACACACATACACACCACACGCATACACACCACACGCATGCACACTACACGCGTACCAAAATGCACGTATGCACACTACACGCATACACACCACACGCATGCACACTACACGCATACCATAACACACGCATGTCACACACATATGTTTGCCACACATACATATTCGCCACACATGTGTTCACCACACGCGTGTGCTCACCATGCTGCAGGACTGCGTGGGTGCAGAAGATTAAAGCGGCGTCAGAGCTTTACATTGAGACGGAGAAGAAGAAGAGAGAGAAAGCGTACCAAGGTAGAAAGCTCTCACAGACACACACACACACACACACTCCCAAACACACGCACCCACTCACACGCACGCACGCTCACACACACACACGCTCAAACACACAATTTATCACACGTGTACACCCGCTCACACACTGAAACACGTGTGCACACGCTCACGCACCCTCAAGCACACGCACACCCGTACACACACGCACAAAACACTGAAACACACGTGCACACGCACGCACACACACACACGCTTATAGAATCATCCCCAAACACAGACTGCTCGTGTATGCGAACGTAAATACAAAGATCCCCGATACAGCCTTAACTGTCTTTTGGGGCAAGGACTTTTAGCGAGCCTCTATAATGGCCGACAATGGTCTGCATACCACAGAGACTCCAAAAACACGCTGTTGCTGATTTGCCGTTCTTACCTCGTTGTTGATGTGCCCCGTTCTCTCTGATGGGCTCTCTGGAGATATTATTATTATACGATAAATGTTACATTAAACCATTTCCCAATATGTATTATTTACACTGATCATTTCTCATTTAAAAATTATAGTTGAAAGTTAGATCATATTTTACATGTTGTTCTGCAACGATGTGTATATATAAAAAAAAACCCCAAAAACATTCTTGTTGCTGATGTAACGTTCTAATGTCGTTGTTGATGTGCCATTCCCTCCACAGCTTTGTGCAGCACTTTGTGACCGTCGGGTGAAAAGTGCTCTATAAATGCAATTATTATTATTATAAGAGGGTAGTATCCAACACAACAACACATATGTCTCCCTGCTAATGATTACACACCGCAATAGATGAATGGACCTTGAGTAAGCCCACAACTGGTTCAAATAATCTTCACCGATGTTAGCTGTGACTGAGAACCGAACTATGATCTCCAGGTCTGTAGATAATAGCGCTAAACGCCGCACCACCGCTCCGACAGAGAGCTCACACAGCGCGTGCGTGCGTGCGTGCGTGCGCATGCGAGCAGCTCGGACCCAGCGCACAACGGGAATCGGCCGGCTCATGGTGAACATCGTGGAGGGCATCGAGCTCAAGGCATGCCGCTCCAACGGTGAGGCTGGCGCCGAAGCGCGGAGGGACGGCCCTTTTTTAAAGCAATAATTTATTACATTTCTATAGTGGCGCCTCTCACCCAGAGGTCCCAACACTTTACAAGAAATCGCGGAGAGGTGGGGGGATGCAGCCACATCGTCCCTATATTTTCTGTGCTGATGGGCATTTAATTCATGATTAATTTCATTTGTAGTTGTGAGAGGAAACCCACACAGAACAGGAAGAAAACACACGCACTCGGCGCAGAAAGGTTGGCCGACAACACAATATATAGGGACGCAGTGTCTGCTCATGTTGGCACGGGCTAACCGTGTGGCCGCCTTCCCCCCGTGTCTGCGGTTTTGTCGCACCTCTGACTCTTTTTTTCTCCGAATGCATAGCTGCGACAGTGACTAAATATGTGGGGGGAGTTACAAACTGTAATATTATTATTTAGTGACCGTGGTGGAATGCGATCCGTTGCCTGCGTTGCATTGTGCGGGTCTCTTGGTGAGTCTCCTTTCCCTGAATGTATCTACAACGAAGTACAGTGCACAGCTTCCACGATCGATCGCTGTCCACACGTTCCTGAAATCGAGCCGGTGACTCCGACCCAATCCGTTAGCCTCTCCAAACTCAACGCACGCGGGTACCCCCCTTGCGTCGCTCACTGGCTGTGTTGCGAATATTCACCGGGTGACTCGTGAAGCTCACTCGCGAACCTCCACGCAGAGGAACGTCGCCCGTAAGGCTGCCCGCCGTACGGCAGAATGACCGGTGCGTGCGCACGCGCGTGTACGTGACGAGTGCAGGAAAGAGTAACCCGTACTGCGAAGTGACCATGGGGGCTCAGTGTCACATCACCAAGACGATACAGGACAGCGTGAACCCCAAGTGGAACTCAAACTGCCAGTTTTTTGTCAAGGATCTGGAGCAGGATGTGCTGTGCATCACCGTGTTCGAACGTGACCAGTTCTCTCCCGACGGTACCAGGCGCCCACACCCACACTACATATGCAACACATGCCACGCACTGAGCAGCTGTGTGGTGTGCGTGGTGGTCACGGTGGTGCCAGTGGTGGTGTGGACGGGCACAGAGATGGTGGTGGTAATGGTGGTTGAGGTGGTGGTAATGGCGGAGGTGGTGTTGACGGTGGTTGAGGTGCCAGTGATATCCGCGTGCACACACAGACTTCCTGGGCCGCACGGAGATCCGCGTGGCCGACATCAAGCGTGACCAGGACACCAAGGGCCCCATCAGCAAACGACTGCTGCTGCACGAGGTCCCGACGGGCGAGATCACGGCTAGACTCGACCTGCAGCTCTTCCAGGATGGCCGCGAGTAGTCGTCGTGTCTCTCAGTCGTCTCCTGATCCCAGCAAACCCTGGGCCATGACGGCCCCCCCATCCCCGCTCCTCATCCCCCCACGACGAACACCCCACCTAAGCGGCGTCCCAGCTCCCTCCCTGTCCTTGCTGCCACCCACCGGGGCGGCCTCCCTCCCCCACCAGTCATTCCACTGTCCCCTCGCTCTGTCGCTCACACGTCGCACCCACCTACCCGCCGATCACAGCAGTAGGCTGTCAAGTTTTAAACCAGGTCATGGAATGCCGACTTGCAAAGCTAACCGCACCACTGGTCAATTTTAAGAATATTTTTTACGCAGTTTTTGCTTTAAAACTCGGTCCACGGCAAATGGTTTTCGAGACTGGCAGCGGGCCGTTGGTCTGGTCGCGGGGAGCGCGGCGTGTGGGTGCATGCAGCAGCACGATGTATCTTGTCGGTAGCACAAAGGGGGGAATTGTTCATATTTATGAATTGTTCTAGTCATTTTTTTATGATTAATATAAATATGATGGTGGTGATATTGTAATTGAGTGCATATCAAGGGCCTAAGCCAGTTGCTTTGTGGACAGTAAGAGCAGTGATTTTGCCAGGTAATGGCCATACACATGTATATACATTAACGGCATACAGTATATACACTGGCAGTGTAGAGAACTGCAGATGCGATGGGACCCATTCATCGGGAGTCGTGGCGACGAGGTCGCCGCGGTGTAACATTGCCACCACTGCTCAAAGAGGGCGATGCAGAGTGGATCTCCGTGATATTTTACTTGTGTAATGGTGTCAGGCATCCTTATTAGGAGGTGTTCTGCGTGTGTGTGCGCGAGTGTCTGTGCGTGCGCATCGCTGCTGCGATCCATGGTCTGTATTCACGTCTCCGTGCCCACGGCTGCCAAAGCAGGGATGGCCATACGTGTGTCTTGACAGCGCCAAACCGCATAGCTGCATCAGCCAGTCATTCCCCGCGTGTTTTAAGAGAGCATGAGGTGGGTCATTGCTTAAACTCGAGGTAATTGAACAAATCACTCACATTTTGAATCACGTGTGGGACCACAGTCTTCATGCCACCTGCTGCCATGTATTCATACACTGCTCTTTAGTTTGCACATTGTTGGTCTGATACGCGATGGAAGTGCCAACTAGAGAAGCCACTGTTTACAGGGCCCACAGTAGCCATGGCTGACCCATGTGGCCTGAGAATAATGGCACTGATTGAACTCTGCAACGCTGCCAGGACTTAGTCGCAGGAGGGAAGCCGTGTGCTACTGCCTACAAGGCCTCTGTTAATTTCGCACACGTGCGTGCCTCAAACTCTCCAATATAATTACAAACCCTGCCGATATAAGCCGTAGACGTCTCATATTTACACCATCTCCCACATTCTGATGATTGTTTCCAAGAGCTACTCTTTCGGGATAGCCGCGTCAATCGCTCAGAACGCCTAAGGATACTTCCAACGTAGGAGGCGAAACGTCGCGAGAGAGCAGGAGCATCGACGTGGCTATCCCGAAAGAGCAGCTTTTGGAAGCAATCACCTGCATCGAGCCATTAAAACCTACATCAATACATTACCACATTCTGATTTTCAGAGCTATCCGTAACGAAAGGCACAATGCCTGATGATGCCTCCGACGTGGTAGGTGAAACATCACCAATAACAGAAACACTCGACATAGCTGTCTTGAAAGAGCAGCTATGGAGAGTGCTGTGTGCAACTGTGAGTACCCGTGATGAAACGAGAGCCGGTGGCGGCTCATCCCGTGCGCCACGTGGGTCTCGACATAATCCCGTCACCGCCGGGGCGCGCCGTCGTGAATGCACGGTGGTCTCTGTGGGTTGTGCAGCAGCGCTCGTTCCGGTCGCACGTGCGAGCCCTCGTCTGTACTGCAGCACTCTCCTTCAGATCAATGTTTGCACATGGCTGTCATGTGTAGCCAATAATTTTTAGTTTGATGATGATTTGACGGCGATATCTTGTAGCGATGACGCAGGTTGCCCACATGTGTACAGTAAAGATGAGTAAAATAATAGCTTTAAAACGAAAGCTATGCGTGGAGTTGAGACGGTCGGCTTTGGCAGTCACCTGTGCAGATTTATTTTCCACTATCCTTCCAGCCCAGTGCTCTCCACCACAAAGAGCGACATTTGAGAAGAAATATTTTTATTATTCTTGGTAAAATCTCTTTGTTGCTTTTGCATGAATGTGTTTATTTGGAAAATAGGATAAAAGTTCATTTGCTTTTGGGGAAACATTGATGTTTTGGGCTATTATAACGATGGCTTCGCAGGAATCAATCATCTAGATGTTATTCTTCCCAAGTTTGCGTCATGTCGTAGTAGCAGGGGTGAAATTGGAGAGAAAAATCAATCTGGAAACCCAGTCGAGTCTGCAGTCCCTTTAAGAGTGGGCGTCTGGGGTCCCCCCCCCGCCGATTTTTTTTAGTTTGAGACTGTATTTCTAATACTTCTGAGAAGTAAATTAACCTTAATTTTAAAACCGTGAAAGCCTAATATAACCCCCAATCATATCCCCAAAAGTCAATTTTTTTGTAAAAGAATGTTTAGGTGATTTCATTACGGAGGGTGTACATAAGTAGCTGCCATAAATGTATAAAATCTCTCTCTTACTCTCTCGGAACGGCGTTCCCTCTGATCTTCACTCTGGGAACGGCGTTCCCTTGAATTACCCCGCCCCCCCTCCAATTCCACCCCTGGGTTGAAAGGACTCAGCTTGAGATTAAAGCCCATCTTGGCTGCCCTTGAAATCCTCTTGCTGCAGCACTGAGTGGCAGTGAGCTGCTGAGAGGGCACGGATCTCTGTTGCCTCTTTCTTTTATCATCAGTGATGCTAACCAGTGCCACCTCATGACGTTAAACAACCTCAAGAGATTTCAGAGTGTAAAGCAATAATGCGGTTAGTGTTAGGGCAGGTTTCTCTGGCTGAGATGGATGGGTAAAAAAAAAAGGCTTAAAATAAGGGTTACTTTGTCACATTGATGACATGTGCCCGAGCTGGACATGATTTGTGAACGATTGAATATTAAGTGGTAATTTGTCAGCACAAATCAATGAGAAGTGTCGGTCGTCATTTAAATGCATTAGCAGACATCTCGGCCAAGTCAGCTGGACTGCGTCATAGGTTGAGGCAGGAGCGAGCAGAGGCGGCCGCTTCCCAGTGGTGGAGCGTTATCTTACGCCCCTGCTGCGGTGTAACTCAGACTGGTAGCTGGCCAGCCAATCCGTGTCAAGTAACATCATTGCTTTGGGAGTTATTTATTTCACATTGACCAGTTTCCCACAATGCCAGAAGACTGCACCATATACTGCTGTAGGTTTTCACTGCTCGATGTATGAGAATTGTTCTCCATAGCTGCTCTTTTGGGATAGCCATGTCGAGTATTCCTGTACGCCTTCTACGTTTAGCCCCCCATGTTGACCATGCCCCTAACGTGCGAGGTGAAGCATCGTGAAGGAAACGGCTTGAGAAACACTCGCCACGGCTGTTCCAAACGAGCAGCTGTGGCGAGCAGTTCGCGCACGGCACCTTATCGTCACGGGAATTGAGAACTGTGAATGAAGACAGTTCCCGATGAGCCCTCTGAGACTCATCGACCGTATTACCATCTGACGATCCGAGTTTTTTCGAGTAATCATGCCCTGTATTTGATAAATTAACAGCGGCACACGTCAATGTTGCTTCTGCATCTTTTAAATCAACATTCAAATGTGTGGCGATTTATTGTTGCATTGACCCAAGCCATCGGGCCGTACTCGTGTGCGAATACGTTCGTAGCTCGAACCCGATCACGTACGTTGATGTGCGATCTGTACACGGAACAGTGTACCATGCTGTCGCTGCACGCCTCGTAGTGGTGGCCTGACTGCCATTACAGTGTGCCGAGTTATTGTCAGCGGTTGTCTTTTGACAGAAGAGCGTGAACGTGCATTCCTTTGTTCAGGGGCCAAACCACGTCACTCGCGCCCTGTGGTTCAAACGGGGCCCCTTAGTTTGGGTTTCTGAATACACTCCTACGAGCTTCGTAGAAGCTGCGAATCCACTCCCAGCAGTCGTCCGTGTGCAGTAAGACTGGCTGCCGCGCGTGAGAATCGTGATCCTGTATGATAGATCCTGGCCAAGCTGTACATTGCCGTCTTAATCCAATAAAGTTCTCATTGGTAATGAGTCGGAGCTCATGTGTGAAATTGTGCGGAAGAAGACGTCACACGACTGCGTTTGAGTTTCACGGGTTTCATTGGGTCTCATATCCATGCCTAGCGGTTATGCAGCAAACCCCCCTCATTGCGTAAAGTATTAGTGTGCACAGCAAACTATTTACTCACACAATGCTGAATTATTACCCACGAAAAGCTTAGTCTCAAGACTATTCCAAGAGGCAAAAACAAATTTCCATCCACATTACGCCCCCGCCATTCAGTGATGCCTGAAACAGACTCCAAACTTGCCCGTCCTTGAGGTCAAAAGCCCTCCCTGGAGCTGTCTCAAGTCACGTAAAACCACCCGGGAACACCGCAAGAGTGGTTGGCGAATCGACTTTTGTGTGGGAAGACTTTGACTCTGAAGTCCGATTTTATTGCTCTCCCGAGCAAATTTCCCAGCAAAATATACAATAAATACAATATGTACAACCATTTACACTCCGTGACCCACGTCCCCTTCAAAACCGTTTATAATTTATCACGCGCACACATTCAATTGGATGAGTATACACATACGCCTACTCAGAATGACAGCAAATTATTAGCAGCAGTGGCACGCCACAATGTATATGATCAGGAAGAGTGCTACGATCCGGAACAGACACTTTGGTGAAGACCCAAGACAGCTCAAGCAATTCGACCTTTCCCAGACACTGGTCTGCAACGAACCAATTCTACAACCGTGACCAAACACTGTTTCTCCTTAACTCAAGAGTCCACAATGTGACTGGAGGCGCTGGTAATTAAACATTTAGAACACATCTTTAGAAGGCGTTACGCCGGAAGCCGTTACGTGGATAATATACATAGAGGTTCAAGCCTGACTTTTGACAATATAGCCAAAGGCCATAAGTTGGAGACGATTATTACTGTGATGATTGCTTGGAAAAGCTGCTCTCTCGGGACAGCCACGTCGATGGCTCTCTCTCCTCTCCTCGCGACGTTTCGCCTGACACATTAGAGACATCCTCAGGCGCCTGAGGATGCCTCCTCAGGATGCCTTATCGAAGCAATCATCATGCATCGAACCGTGCAAACCCACATCATTGCGACGATTACTGTGTTTCCCAATAAAATTATTTGCAGTTCATTTTTCAAATGCATTTTGTTACTGACGCTGCTTCTAGTGTTTGGATAACGTCACGGATCTATTTGCTGCATGTGCCCAGATCGCAGCTTTGTTCGATGATTGACAGAGCCTTCTCGCGCGCTTTCCCCAGACTCTGGAACGCCTTTCCATTGGAGATTCGATCAGCTGAGTTAGCTGGGCATCTTCAAATCTCGTCTCAAGACTCACTTGTTCCGTAAGGCTTTCAAGCCCTCTGGCTGGGACTGTTGATGCGGCTCAATATCGTTATGCCAGGATGATGGCTCTCCACCGACCTGCGCCTGCTCGGAAACATTTCTTCCTTGTTTGTTAAACAATTGTTTTTTTTTTCTTTCATATTGCTTGTTTTATGTCTTGTAATTTATTGCTATTTGATTTTCAGTTGAACCGTGCTGATGTTGTTGCTGACGCGCCGTTCTTTCCGCAGCTCTGTGCAGCGCTTTGTGACCTTCGGGTGAAGCGCGCTCTATAAATGCAATAATTATCCATTATTATATTACTCAAAATTAAAATTCAGACCTCACATTAACAACAAGATTATTATTGGCTCATCTTTACAAACAATGAACGTTGCTTTCCAACTAAGTTCCGTTTAGACTCACTAAAAGCGACTTTTGCACCACTGTGTGATCATTACGACATTGTCACGATGTAGGTTTTCACGGCTCGATGCATCTTTTGAGACTCCTGGTGCCAGAATGAGATTTTTACTCAACAGCAATATTGGTCACGCACACTGTACAGCCACACATTCTCAAGCCACTAGCGGGCCACGACCGCCACCTAGTGGTCCGTGGAGGAGACCATGCCCTCCATGTGGGCCTTCAGGCGCAAAACGTTGAGAACCTCTGCTGTACTGACTGTTCTGTACAGTTCCTTGAGCCAGTCCCCTGGACCTTGTGTCGGTCTCTTACACGGCAGACGTGTCCACAAGAGGGCGCCCCACTACCACGATCACCTCCAGCAACACGAGATCCCTTCGCCCCCTGGAGACAGCGGTGGCTCCGACCTCGGCCTCTGGCCATGGTCAACACCACCACCACCTTCATCAGCTGCGTCGCCGCCAGGAGTTTGGACCCCGGTCGTTATGCTCCTCACTGCCTGCTATGTCTACCTCTTCTTCAAAATGCGACGAATCGCCGCCGCCTCCTTGTCGCCCGAGGCAGCCCTTATCCTCGGCGCCCTGCGCTCCGCAGCGAACTCGGCGAGCCTGGCCTTCTTCCGGGAACGCGGCCCGTGTGCGCTGCCCAGGCCCCGCGGGCAAGAGGCAGTGCGAGTCGCGTGCGGCGGGCACGGCCGCGTGTGCGAGCTCATCCAGCCCAAGGTGAGGGGGCACAGCGCTGCGATGGCCCCACCGCTGCGATGGCCCCGTCGCTGCGATGGCCCCACCGCTGCGATGGGCCCACCGCTGCGATGGGCCCACCGCTGCGATGGGCCCACCGCTGCGATGGGCCCACCGCAACTGCAATGTGAATGGCAGCTTTATCGCGAGGAGGCTCATTCACCAGCCCTACAGCCTGCTGAAGTATTGTCAAACAATCCTATGACCTAAGCAGGCGTGGTTGGGGTGGTTAGAGTTAGGAGAGGTGCTCGTTGAGGCCCTCACCCATCCAACAGTGGAGCGGAACTGTTGACGGTCATCACCTCGCTGCTGCCATTCGTGCAGTGCAGTCGTGACGGGGAATCGTGACGGCGAGCGTTGTGCCACAGGCGCTCGTGGACGTGAGCGGCTGGACAAGGACCGGCGCAGCGCGGCCACCTGGCGCCGACCGCGTCGCCTTCCTCGTCGAGGTTCACCAGCGCGACCACCACCAGCACCATCACCAGCACTCCTCCCCGGCGCGCGGGGAGACCTCGGCGCTCCTCTGGTCGCCGAGCTGCGTGCCGCTGGCGCTGGGTCGCGGGCAGCCGCGCCTTGTCCTGGCCGAGGCCACAGAGGAGGCCTTCTCGAGGCTGGGAGCCGAGTTCCTCACGCTCGGGCTCCACCTCGACTCGGGGGAGGAGGCCGACTCGCTCATATGTGAGCAGCACTGGCGCACCTCGTCTCCTCGCACGCACGCACTCACTCACTCACGCACTCACGCACGCACGCACTCACGCACTCAGTCACTCACTCACTCAGTCACTCACTCACTCGCGCGCGCACTCACTCACGCGCGCACGCACTCACTCACTCACTCACGCGC
>JAZEWT010000012.1:151936-185132 GCA_036362905.1 Mordacia mordax
CCCCCCCCCCCACCAGCTCAGATTTGAGATGTTTATTATTACAGCAGAAGATATCCAGTGAACTTGCAAGCTCTAGATGCGAGATGCCATGATGCAACAAGCGTCCGAAGATTGCGACATTGCGGTAGCGAGCCGCTCGCATCACCACTGGGCTGACCGCTAGCTCGCAGCGCAATGACCCATTGACCACAGTCTTAAAGCGACGTGGTTCTGGATCGATGTCCAACTGCGACAGTATAATGAGATGCGTCCTCAGCCCAGTGTGCTGCTCCGTGCCACGAGAAGAACGTGCAAACACCTGGCAGGGTGGAGGACGAAAGTCGATGTTGAACTTAAAATCCCGGTGAAACCGTCAACGGAAGTGGTAGAGCTGTGACCGGCCTTTGTCATCCGTTATGCTCCAGCTTACATCCCCTGTTTATTTACCCTGCTCACAATGCATTGTATCATCATCCACGCATCTAGGAATACCGATGTTATAGCCTTGAATGAGCACTCGATGGTCGTTCTGTATCATCACAAATCTCGTGATTTCATTCATTTAGCTCTCGTTTTTGTTGTTTCTTGTTTTTCATCCCATGTGGATGCTTTTCTCCTGAATGCGATGTCATCGCCTCATTTGCGCATGGCCGAGGCAATGTACGTGTCGTGCAGTTGGCAGTCGCCGCATCGTTGTGCGGCCCCCGTCATGAGCGTGTTCACTAATCATCTCCTTTGTGTGCTGCAGGACATTGACTTGAGGGTCAAATGGCCAAATGACATTTACTATCGGTCAGAGGTCAAGTTGGGTGGCGTCCTGGTCAACAGCACCCTCACTGGAGACACCTTCCGAGTGCTCGTTGGTACGCACACGCTGACACAAACAGTCGCAGATTCACAGCCACTGACACACACAAAGATCCCCCTATACGAGAGACTTGGAGACAGTGCTCTTAACAAGCACCTATGAAGGCCGTCATGGCACACGACACCGCACCCTGCTGCCTGTGTCTCGCCAGTAGTGGTTACACAGCACCAAGTACTCATTTAAGACTAAGTTGACCCACGAGAGGTAATGCGCACACAGCCACTGGTACACACACAGCCACTGATACACACCCAGTCACTGATACACACCCAGTCACTGGTACACACACAGCCACTTGTACACACCCAGTCACTGATACACACCCAGTCACTGATACACACCCAGTCACTGGTACACACACAGCCACTTGTACACACCCAGTCACTGGTACACACCCAGCCACTTGTACACACCCAGCCACTTGTACACACACAGCCACTGGTACACACACAGCCACTGGTACACACCCAGTCACTGATACACACAGCCACTGGTACACACCCAGTCACTGGTACACACACAGCCACTGATACACACACAGCCACTGGTACACACACAGCCACTGGTACACACCCAGCCACTGATACACACCCAGTCACTGATACACACCCATTCACTGATACACACCCAGCCACTAATATACATAGACACATTAGAAAGAAGCCACACTATTGCGATTGTGGCCATGCAATCTGAATAATGGAACGTGTACAAAAAACAGTGTAGATTGTGTTGCTTGAATTGGGGAGAAATGACCAAACTGCCCGGACTCTCACCTGCAGCCATCTCGTCGTTGCGAACACACATCGACATTGGCGATAGCTCCTGAACTGGTCACTGCCATCGTGCGCGTGACTATCATCGTGAAATGTACTTTGTACGGCGCGTGCTTCCTGCCGATGTTGACGGCGCTCTTCGTGGACAGGCTGCGGCATCAACGTGAGTAACGATCACCCCACGTGGAGCGTGAACGCTGCCGTGGAGGCGTGGAACAGAGAGGGTGGTAATACCAAAGCGCCGCTGGCTCTGCTCAGCACCGCCGGCGTCATCGCAGGCATGGTCACACAGCTGGAGCGGCTCGTGGATGCTGTGCAGGCAGGAGGCCCCGCCGCTGTCCTGCCCCTCTATTATCAGCGCTGGTTGCACAGGTGAGACGAGAGCCGGGGTCAAGGTTGGGGTTGGCCTGGGTCAAGGTCAGGGTAGGAGTCGGCTTGTGTCAGGGTTAGGATAAGGTTGAGTTAGGGTTGGGGTTGGCCTGGGTTATCAGCGTTCTTAACGTCCAGCAGCTGGGTACCACTGCTTGGCACACACATTATGTACTGTATTAGTCTGTGTGGGTTATGTGTTTTCATTATTATTATTTGTGACATTGACCCAGCAAAGCCTCACTGAGGCTCAGGACTCTTTTTACAAGATGGTCCTTCCCAGTTTTTGCAGTCGGGGCTTACGTGTATTTCAAATGAGTACATTGCAGGACAACTGTTTTTTTTTAGCTATGGAAGCAAAATCGGGGAACCTGGAGAAAAGCTATTAATGACGGGACAACATACTAACTCGACACAGAGTACTGCCTGTTTTAACATGCCGTGTTCACATCTGACCCTGCAGCGGGACCCAGGTGCGACTGCACAGTGATACCGGCCTGGAGGCCATGGTGCTGGGACTCGACGAGTTTGGATTCCTGCGCGTTCTCTCTCAGGACGGCGCCACGCTCACTCTGCAGCCTGACGGAAACTCGTTCGACATGACACGCAATCTCATCGTTTGTAAACAATAGGAGCCAGTGCCACCTGCTGCTTGCCACCGGTGCCAGCGGGGTATAAATGCCGAGCACGGTGGAAGTGGCAGCCAGAGGGCACCATCGCTGAGTCACAGGGGACAGTCAACAAATCCAGACAAAGTTGATCGGCCTGAATTCACAAAGTTACACGGTAGAACGTCCTTATTAGCCCGGCGATGGACCGGCGTCCCGTCGTCGGGTGTATTCCTGCCTTACGCCCTATGTTTCCGGGATAGGCTGCAGCTTCACCGTGACCCTATATAGGATTAAGCGGTTTCAGATAATGAGATGAGATGAGAGACGTCCTTATTACACAGTCACCAGATTTGCCCTCAGTCATTTAAACAAAATTGTGTTGCCAGTGAAACCCAATTTGTCACCTCAATAACTTTGTTTCCACTACAGACACATTCTGCCCCCCTGCTGCCCTCTTCTATCTTCTATCTATGCGGCCATATGCATCTTGAGAGAGGGTTTACCATACATCACCACGCAGCTGATGCACCCAGGGAGTACAGTGCAGTGCAACAATCACAATGCCCCCTTTCTTACGCAGCAGAGACTCTCAAAGTCTTAGCCCTGTTTAGGATGGTGCTGCTGCCAGATTAGGATGTTTGTCCACGAATGCCATTAGTAACGAGAGTTTGGCTTCATTAGGGAGGAACTTGAGGACACCGGAGACAAACTCGTACACGAGGGGACCGAGTTCTGCACTGGTCACCTCAATGCACGGACTGCAGTGTGTGAAGCAACTGCCATCCTGTCACAACCTGGACACTTGGCAGCCGCAGCTTCTGTAGCGCCGAACATACACGGCTGGCATGATCTGTTCGAGTCAAGCGCTGGTACGAACCAAGTCATGGGACATGCGGGGTGATTTGGTGCCAAGCCTCGATTAACCAAGGTTTGGTAAGCGCCTGATTGAGTCGCTCAACACTTATACCAGCAGTCTGTATGGGGGGGGGGGTCTTCTCTTTGGTGTTTGATCGACTCGTGGCGCGGCGAGACCACATTCCCTCGATGGTGATCCTATGAGAGTGACGCCCGGTGGGAATGCGTTTGTTTTGAGTGATGTTTGAACGGCAGACCCGAATGTGATGCTGAAATGTTTACGACTTTTGTCGCTGTTTGTGTTGAAACCCAGCGATTGAACCTTGCTAGAAGCCCATATGTATAATAAAGTTATTATCTCATTTTTTTTTACCTGTGCTGTACTGTGACCTAAGTGGGCAGGGATTGAAGGAGCACTTTGCTAGAATTAAGTTTTAATATTTATGTAGTCCGCCATATTGGGCGAGTGAGGTGTCGGCTGTCCGCCATCTTGAGAGAGGAGGTATTGAGAAGACGTCACGCGTGTTGTCCCGTTTGGTGGGGTGACGTCACGCGTGTTGTCCCGTTTGGTAAGGTGACGTCACGCGTGTTGTCCCGATTGGTAAGGTGACGTCACGCGCCGGTCCCGTTTGTTAAGGTGATGTCACGTTGCTCTTAAGTAGGTGAATTAAAGTAAACCCGTTGGAGAAAACTGCCCAAAGAAGAAGAGTTGACGTTTCGGTAATGGCCCTTTATCGGACACGGACTAGTCTAGTGAGGACGAGCCGTGATCCGCAATATCGCATCATCGTTGATGCAATGCTGAGTCGGTCTTCATGTCGTGACGTCACGTCCGCCTGCTCCGTCGCGCTCGGCCGCCATGTTGGGTGAGTGCGACGGCCCGACCTCTGCGCGCCGGCGTGCGCTCGCTTAGTGGCGACCGCGTGCACGGCGCCTGGTGGCGAGCAGAAGGAGGCGATGGCGAGCATGGGAAGGATGAAGGGGGCGATGAGAGCGACGCTACTCGCGCACGCGGTCCGGGCGCGATGCGGTGCCCGGGGAGGCGGCACGGAGCACCGCCTCACGATAGCCTGGCCGGGCAGGTGAGCGGCCCCTTGCCCCCGTGTCTCTGTGTCCCCGTGTACCCGCTCACCTCAGGGTGTCTCCGCGTCTCTGTCGTCCTGCACGTCTCCGCATAGCCTCGTGTCCCGCGGAGTTGACCCCTCGAGTGCCTCGCGGTCACCGCGCAGACGGCGACCCGGGCCGCCACAGCGCTGAGCCGCGCGCGTCGCGATGCACAGTCGGTGTTTCTCGTAGATCTTAATTGCGGCAGACAAACGTAGATCTTAATTGCGGCAGACAAACGTAGATCTTCATTGCGGCAGACAAACGTAGATCTTCATTGCGGCAGACAAACGTAGATCTTCATTACGGCAGACAAACGTAGATCTTCATTGCGGCAGACAAACACCCATCGATCATCATGCATGCTCTGGATGCGGCATTCCCGTAACGCAGCAAACGTTCGAAATGTCGCAACACAATATACTATTCGCAAGGTTAATAAAGAGCACCCATTTGCGCAAAGATAAAACCCAAACCATAATGTAAATCGTAACACGCAAAGTGTGCACGGCACAAACATTACCAATGATTACAATACATCGATAAGAAGTTCAGTATAACAGTACGATGGGAATGAAATTAAAAGTATATTGTTTTAACAAAAGGCAACAGCGTGTTTCATTTCTTCGAGCACCAATATTTGCAGCTAGGCATCATTTTTAACATTCTCATGGGGATCGACAGTGGCTTCGCGACTGTAACCTCAACATCATGGCAATATTGCGTCACAAACGACGGGCAGGCGCCAAAACAAATGTCCCCCGGATGTTGATGTGCGCCTATGAACGTTTAGCAGACAGCAGCAGGTTGAGCGAAGGTTTAGTTCATATGTGCGGTCAACAAGTCCATCAATAATATTTTGCTGACTCGTTGAGTAGAACCTTAGGAATAAGGCCCAGTGAATATTGCCACAGTTAATTAGAGCGCATATACATTTTACAATGGTGTTTTCTCTTATGGGGAATCCAAAGCAAATCTAAGAACACAGTAATATAGTGGGCTGAGTTTGTCTAATATAGTGCCATGAAGGGGCCCCATTGTTTCAAGAACGGTTGATTGTTATATTGGGGGGGTTAACGAGCTAGGGTGGGGGGGGCTGTAAATCCCCACACGTGTGTCCGTGTGCGTGGGGAGCGGGGCAGGGGGGCCTAGGGGTTCGCGTACTAGCCACGACGAAACTGACGAATATCTTAAACCGGTGATGGGCCTATGCTAGGTCGACTCATTTTCAAGTGAGAACCTTGTATGGTTTACAAACATCAGTATTGGGGATACGAAATGGCCGAGTGCGGCGTTGCACCAACACTACCTCTTGCATTATCCGGCCCTGATAAGCGCTCGCTAACATCAGTTGCCCCAACAGTCTGTTGAATCTATTTAGAGAGAGTGGTGTACAGCCTGTGTGTAATGTCTGTACCGTGTGCTGTCTGTGCCAGGAGGCCGTGTGCTCCTCACCGCTACGTAGCGACCAGTGCCGGAGGAGATGCCACGGGGGACGCGGGCAACTCCCCAGCCGGAGGGGACAGCTCCTCCGAGGACCGACTGTTCAGCGTCTTAGGCACCATGCGGGTCGAGGTGCGTGGCAAGCGACCTCCCCAGCAGCCGCCGCCGGGCCCTCCCACGGATGGCGCTCGGCAGAAAGCGGCACCAAGGTAAACATATCTGGACCGGTGGATAAGTGGTGATTGAGTAGTAAATGCTGAGTGATGAGAGGCTGAGTGGTGATTGAGTAGAAATTGCTGAGCGATGAGAGGCTGAGTGGCGAATGAGTGGTGAGCGAGCACTGAGTGCCGTACGCTTAATGAGCAGTGAGTGGTGCGCGATAACCATGCTCTCTCTGTTGCAGGCCTGTGCCGCTGCCACTGGCTGCCGCTGCTCGCGCTGTAGCTAAGGACGTCCCCGGGCCACACGAGGAAACCGAGTCGGAACTCCTGGGGCAGCTGCGACAGCACGAGGCCCAGAGCGACGCGGCACGCCGGGGCGACGTCGGCAGCCTGAGGCATGTGGGTTCGCGGCTTGGTGGAAATCACAGAAGTCACATCTCTGCCATTGTTAACCGGTGGCGGTGGTGGATGGGACCTCTCCCATAACTTGACAACCTTATTGAGGGGCCAGTTATGGTTTCAAATACTTTTTAAGGGCCAGACAAAAGCACGAGCACACATCCCTCGGCCACTTCTGGCACTGCAAAGACATCTCACAGTGACAGACGTGACTGAGCATTTTAAAGCGGATGGCAGCAACCCGACTCTGTTTTACCAGTATACTGATGTAGGCTTGTACGGCTCGATGTACGAGAATAGGTTCGCTGCGGCAAATCGCAGCTGTGGCAAACCGCAGCGAAACTATTTTCCTTCCAGGATGTCTAATTTGTAAAAGTCACCCAGGGCATCTGTCTGCCCATAGGGAGCAATGATTGCTGCTGCGTATATAATGCCAATTGAGTAGTTTACCTTGTTGTCTTCTAGAATGTGGATCTCGACACCGGCATGCGATGGCTTGCTCTTGTGAATGACATCATGAGATATTTAATGTGCCCTGTAAAGTACACGGCGCGTAGTTGTGGTATTTGGAATACACGCACACCACGGTAGTAACCAGGCTATAAAGTACACGGCGCGTAGTCGTGGTATTTGGAATACACGCACACCACGGTAGTAACCAGGCTGGCCGCTGGATTCGATTCGAGAACCTCTCCACTAAGCGGGAAAACGCTGCACCGCTGGGCTATGTCAAACCAAGCAACCTCGCATCATTTCCCCTTGACTAAAGCTCCGTGAGTCTGGACGCAAGCGTTGTTATAGACTGCATGCTTTTGAGTACAGTAAGACCTTTTTACGTTGAGATGCATTCCTGAAAGGTGCAACGAATATCGAAAGGACGTAAATGAAAACATTTTAAACTAACAATTTGCTTCCATGCTGGCAAGAGGATTTTAGGGGGGAGGGAAGTACGGGAGGCCTGGTGGGTAGGAGCAGAGGCTGAGGAGGTGAGGTACAAGAAAGGACGGATGCTGTCAGCGACGTGAGTGTCGGTCGAGGCACAACTGATCAGGTATTGGTATTAAAACAGGGACAACGTAGTTGCAAAACAATGTAAAAGGGAGAGATGTAAATCGGAGTATTGCTGTGCACATGTTGCAGGGGTGAACTTGGCTTGTCACCGTGTGTGCAGTGACATCATCTCGAACATGCGGGTCTCCCGCAAGAGCAGCACGCACCTCCCTTCGCAGCCCACGAGCCAAATCCGCTTCGACGAGGACTGGCAGGGCTTCCACCGCCGCCACCACAAAAGGGAAGCCAATGAAGAACTCATTCAAAGGTGCGGCCGGGGATGGCACACGCAGGCACCACGCTCACAGCAGTAGAGCACCAGGCGGCTATCACATGGCGAGGTGGCACACCACCGATCACAGGTGTTGCATCTGCCGATCATCTCAAGTCTGTCCTGTGACCTACCAGTGAGCTTTCCCAATCGCACGGGATAACCGGACCCAAAGTTTACAGATCCTGGTGCAAGCGCTAAGCTGAATGGCGGCGGTTGTATTGCGTGTGTCTGACGCTGGAGCGTTGCACGCAGCCGTGTTCTGTAGGCGGTCTCACACATCACGATGTCACTGCTTCGCAGGTTTAACAAGCGCTTGGCGAGGCGGCATCTCAACATCTTCAAAGAGCTGCCACGCGACACCACTAGTGGCGAGCAGCAGCAAGGTAAGTACCTTCGCTGGGTCTCTGGTCCACATCACAACACCGGGCCCTGTCTGTTGGCCTCTCATATATTTAAAGAACCACGTGGTGACGCGTGGTGGATTCATTGGCTCGTGAAGACTGTCTGGCTGTGCCTGTAGGAAGCTGTAAGCCACCACAATGACGATTCCTTGCCTCAGGTTAATGGTGACTTGTGCCCCCACTGAAGATAAACATCAGAGAAGGGATGCAGGTAAAGCCGATGAGTCGGATGCCTTGTATGATCTCCTGTCAAAGTGGCTAAGGTGGCCCCTTGGCAGAAAATCATCCTGCTGTGTGACTGACTCCTGAGTGGGTTATGGTACCGACACCTGGTCTGAAGCGATTGGATTACTTGGGCCAGATCAGCTCAATAACAATGGCAAGCAGCTACTACTAATAATTGCATTTCTAGAGCGCTTTTCGCACGAAGGTCACAAAACGCTGCACAAAGCTGTGGAGAAAACGGCATGTCAGCAGCAACAACAACGACACAAAAGCAATTCAGCAACAATAATGCCAATAGGCCATGGTTGTGGATTTTTCTATGTGCTTTTGGGGTTCCCTGAATGTGCTTACAATCAATAAGGACCTTCATGAGGGTGGACAAGCCCGGGTAGAGCTACATGGTCAGGAGTCAGAGCCATTCCCTGTTCACCTTGGGTTGAGACAGGGATGCTTCTGGTGGCTACATTATTTAATATCTTTTTTGACCACGTAGTTCGAGAGGCTTTCCATGGATGTACCAGTGGAATTTCCATCTAGAATAGGTACAATGAAGGCTGATTGATGCCCAGGTACAGCCAAGGGATTTGCTCTCTGCTCACAACCATGTCATGTATGCCGACGATTTCGTGATTGCCACTCACTCTGAGGATGTTTTGAGGGCTCTATTGTTGAACCTGAAGCATGCAACAAAGAAGTGGGGTCTTACCATCAGCCTTACCAAAACCAAGCACCTGCCTGGGTATTTTTTACCACCAAACACACCACCCCCTCAGCTCTCCACGAGTGAATCTTCTTTGCAGCCCATGGGCTTGTAAGTAACAACACGCTGTTCCGTTATCGGCACATATACACAACATTATAGATGTATGCTGAGTCGAAGCAAGAACATTTGGTGGACAATATCGTGGCGGAACAGCAGATGCCAGGCCATGTCCTTGATACGAGGAGCAACCGTGGAGCTGATCTGCCCTTTGACCATGGGGTTGTTATCTGCAAGATCCACCTGCCATTCTTCCACGGTGGTGGTGCGCATCCACCTAGGACCCCATTCAAACCCTGATCTTGGCGAGATGATGAAAGTTGCAAGTGAAAATGTCATCATCACTTGCAGCTGGCATCGGTCTCCCCTTCCTGATGCCAAAGGGAAGTGGGTGAAGTTTAGGACTGTGGCTCATGCGGCTGGAATGGCTCCAGATGTCCCCAGAAACCCTGGCTGGCAGGTGTTACGGCTGGCTGAGAGAAAGTGACAGGCCCACTCCCATAGGCCACAACATCCAAGAATGAGGAGGCTTCAGCTTTCGCTCAGAGCTGTGGAGAGTTCTGCGGAGCTGTAAGGATGAGTAGTGGTCGTGGGAGTTTGTGATCACAAATCCCTTTTAAATTCCATCCAAAAAGTAACTTGCAGTACCAAACCTATCATTATCCTTAATGGAAATAATTGTAATAAGATCTCCAGGTCTGCATATTTGCAGGTCATTTCTTTGAGGTCCTGGCAGGAGGTGAAATTCCTGAGTCAAGATAGCATAATGGGGAAAGATGGGATGACCATTCTGAATCTGCAATGCCTCAAACTTTGGAAGTGGTAGCTGCCCCCTGTGAGTGGCTGAGTGAGAGAACATCTACTGAGGAGGAGGTAAGTAAGATGATTCAGAGCCTGGGATCAGGATAAACACCAGGCAAATATGAACACCCGATCAAACTAAGGGAGGATCGCGTTTGCAGACTGACTTCCATATGTGATATCATCACAGCCGTCTGGACCACAGGACAAGTCCTGCAAGATTTAAAGGATGCCCTGGCGATTCCCCTTTTTAAAGAAGGGGGACCGCAATAATGGTAACTATCACAGGGGCATGTTCTTCTGTGTGCCGGAAAAATGTATGGCAAAGCTTATTGGACATCACTTTGTCAAGCATTGTTGAGGAAAGGCCTTAAGCATGTGGTTTCATGTCCTTCACAGTCCCTATCTACTCAGTTGGTTTGACACTGCAGAGCAGGACCTACATCTCTGTCCACATTAGGATTCGGCAAGGATGTCTTCTGGTTCCTGAATTATTTAACATTGAACCACGTAGTTAAAAAATCTTTCCATGGCTGTTGCAGTGGAATCTCCATTTGGTACAGACACAATCGATGCCCGGGTGCAGTCAAGAGATGGCTCCCTATTGGTTAACCACATCATGAAGGCTGATGACCTGGTGATTGCTGCTCTGTCTCTGAGGAAGTGTTGGAGACTGTTACTGAACCTGGAATGTACCACTGAGAGGTTGGGATACCATCAGCCCCTCAAAAACCAAGCACCTGCCTGGATATTCTGTGCTATCAAGCACTCCACCCCCTCAGCTCCCAATGAGTGATGAGACAGTTGTGGAGAGAGTGGAGACGCTTCCTTACCTGGGCAGTGTTCTTATGACCGGGTCCAGGTAGGCAGCAGTAGTCTCACTCTGAACCGGTCGAGCAGCGTTTTATTTTCATAAGCTGTGTAAGGATGCGTGGAAGCTGCCTGGCCTTGTGTTCAAGGTGAAGCTGCGGGTATTCGTAGAAACCGTAATGCCATCTATTCTTTATGGCTGTGCAATCTGAACCCCTCTGAATGAACATCTGTACTGATTTGAAACTTTGCAGCTGTGACCTGCCTACGATCCGTCCTGGGTTTAACCAGACTGGACTATATGAGGAGCTCAGATCTTTAAAAGATCAGGACAAGTTCGTATTCGTGAGCTCCTTCAGCAGACGCTGTTGCATTGGTTGGGTCATGTGGCCCACATGCCCAGCCACTGGATGACTAAAGCAACTTCCGTTTGGTCGGATAGAGGGGGCTACAAGAATGCAGCATGGGCTGTAAAAAGGTAGAAGAATGTGGTGCGGAAGGATTTAAAGTTGTTCAAACTTGCCGATGACTGGTAAAAGCAGCGTCAAAATCGACCTCAGTGGAAAAGGTTTGTGAAAGACACAACTGGGCAGTTGGAGTCAGTCACCCTCTGTCAGCAAGAGGGTGGAGGAATGACGCGTACAACAGCGAACAGAGCAGCGGGCAGCAAATTGGCACAGTAGGGAGCACAGGTGGTTCCTCGACCAATCATCTCAGTCGGCCTATGGCACCTGAATCTGTCTCGCAACCTCTTGTCAAGAGAGCGTTCCAACACTTGGCATGGCCTGAAAGTGCACCTAGCTTGGCACAGGCGTCGTGGGGACGTTACCGCCACATAGTGGCGAATGGTGGTTGTTGCAGAAGCTATTACATTTTGTACGTCTTCTCTCTGTGGGTCATATCACCACTGCAGCAACTGGAGGCGCTCATAGCATTAATAAATGATCAAATTGCAACCCTGAATTGCGTCAATCTGATTATCATCATTTACCCCGGATGCCTTGCGCAGTACGTATTTAGGTGCCAGGTGGTGGATTTATACAAGACTCCTGTGTTCTGTAAGCCACCATAGTACTGTCACATGTATTCCTTCTCTTCTGACGCCTCTGAGGAAAAAGGGAACCAAACAGTAATATTTTGGCCTCACAAGGTATATAAATCTGGCTGTGGGACTAAATAGGGCTCTGAGGGAGGTTAATCATGACGGCGTGTCGATGGTGACACGGCTCAACCTGGAAACTACTTGAGCCACGCCGCGGGTACACTCAGCACAGCCCCCAACGTGGGAAGTGGGCCCTGCCGCGTGGTGCGATACAAACACCTGTCGTGTGCACCCGTCACTTGCGCACACCCACGCGTGGGTGCCAGCCCAATAACCCCGTTGCGTTTCCTGGGCAGGGTCCGAGCCAACACTCTGGGAGCTGGAGCAGAACAGCGCCATCGCGGCGACGGTGAGCCAGACGCCACGCAACGGCTTTGAGGAGATGATCCAGTGGACGGAGGAAGGGAAACTGTGGCTCTACCCGGTGGACAATGAACAGGGTGAGTGCTCACGTAGCGATCTGTGCAGGTGCCAGCAACTCCAGAGCCATGAGCCCAGGCCACGAACAGCACCCCCAGCTGCCCATCGTTAACTCAAACCAGGAGCCATATCAAGTGCCAATATAAACATCAGGCAGATCCTCAGCATTGGGTTAAGGTAATTTGACTACAGATTAGACACTGAATATAAAAACTGGTGCAGCGTTTTTGTATTAAAGCTATCCTGCTAAAGGGCTATGTGGCTGATGGAATGTGTAAAAAATTACATCAGCAAATATGGGAAGGTAGTGTATTGTTATAATTGGTTATCATTTTTCTTGCTCCTTCATCCACTCCAGCCTTCTCAGCCAAAACTCTGCCTTGTCTCTCAGGTGTAGTCCTAGATTTTTCCAGTCATCTAGTGCCCCACACCTCGTCACTGCAGCTCTGATGCTGTTCACTGCAAGATTGAGTCCGGTGCAAGTGAGGGTCAAACGTGGGGTGTGCAATTTGTGGAATTGTGGTGGACTGGGTTTGAGGTGTGTTCTTGTGGTGTCAGTATCATCATGCGGTGTTCTTGAAGAGGGTTTCTCTGCAGTGTCTGGCCACGTGCTGTCGTCCGGTGCTGGTGTGCGAGAGTTACGTTGCGTCGGGGCTCGCAGAACTTATGTGCGACAACCGCTGCCGTACTGGAGTTGTGGTTCTGTGCGGCTTCAGGGCTGGAGGAGGAGGCCGCTGTGCCGTTCCACGAGCACGTCTTCCTCGAGCGGCACCTCGCCAAGTTCCCATCAACAGGGCCCGTGCGTCACTTCATGCAGCTCGTTGTCACGGGGCTCTCTAAGAACCCTTACTTGACCGTCGCGCAAAAAAAGGAGCACATCACTTGGTTCCAGGACTACTTCGAGAAGAAGAGGAGCGTCCTGCAGAGTGCAGAGTCCGCTTGACCCCAGAGAATTCCGAGTGGAGGCCAGTGCTCCCATTACGTTAGTCACTAAAGGCCTATACCATGCATTCCTTACAGTTAACTAATAGAATCGTGCATGGGCTCATACCTGTAAGACTCAACTATTCGGGCCTGGACGTGATGGAATGTGGCGAGCCACAGCAACAAGCGTTATACCAGATGTGGTGTACAGGGTGCAGTAATAGCCAGTCGCTCACCACACCTAAACTCATTTGACTGGAATAAACCTCTGGTTGCTCAAAATAAACTCTCTGCTCACGTTCTCTCCGATACCGACTTACGGGAGGGCCGTAGTTGAAAACATTGTTGGTGTTGCGCAATCGGCACAGATGCCCTTCAGCAACCGACTTCTGCAGTGCAGTGTCTATCCTTGTGCATCACGGCAATTAAAATGTGCAGCTGAGCAATGCCAACAATGTCTTTAATATACCCAACCAAACAAAACATTGGTCGCAAATCTTTATTTCGAGGCTTGGCTACATTGGGATACCCATTTTCTTTACCCACTACAATGTAAGATTTTAGTGTTGAGGCCTGTGGCTTATTCTTTGAAAAAAGTCATTGGTAACTCCTTTTACAGTAACACCTATAAGGTCAACTTTGGAGGCCAGCAGGATGGTGCTCTGATCTTCACACGTAAGCCTTGTCAGTTATGATCATTCCACTGCTGGCTGAAAGCCCCCCCCCCTCACCCCAAGCCATAACCATCACTAAAAGTCCTATGACCTGATAAACCCCTCCCAAGCACAGGAATAAAAACCCAAGCTCCATGTATACGGAAGTACTGTTGGTTCAATGTTCACAGGAGGGTGAGAAACTGACAAAGGAATGTCTGTGCAGTCACCCTCAGAGTGGTTTGGGGGCAGTCAACAGCTTTAAATGCCTCCGTCGCAATGGCATCGCTCAGTAAACAACCATGCAGTCCCATCAGCTATAGCACTCGACAATTCCCCACAGCGTGATTACTTTATTTAAATGACAATATAATGCATATTAGGAGGATCTGTAAAGCAGCGCATGACTTTTGGTTATTTTGTACATTACAGTTGGGCCCCAGAGCTTCATCGTGAAGGATTTTTTCTATCGTAAATACAACTACTCTTTCAACATTCGTCATCATTACAGCATATCCGGTTATAATCTAGGAGGGCTAAATAAATTGCAATAAAAAAATGTCGACGGCCGACCGAAGAAGTACGTGAGACTACGAGTGTTTTACTTTCGGCGTGAAGTGGCTTCACTTGCAAACAAGTTAGCCCTGACGGAAGATAACTGAAGTGAGAAACATCAGACACGTTTAGAAAAAAAACACCCTCACCCCATGGCACAAAGCTCAGTAGTGGCCGAAAGTGAAATATGGTCTTCATAAAGATAACCATCATGGGGGTGATGATGATGATGATGACGAAACGTGGCAGAGGGCAATGCGAGCGAGGTACGGGGTGGGGGCTTGGGTTGGCTTATGTCTGTCGCACTTTGCCGGGCAAGTATCCCTTGTCGATGGTCTCATCCTGCAGGAACATGTGAAGGCAGCGCTCGTTCTGTGCCAGCGGGTGCCCGGCGATTCTGCAGCACACAGACGCTCGGGTCAGTTCAGTGCGGCACGGGTCACGACACAAGTACCCAATGTAACGTGGGGCCATTGCACAAGTACTCAATCTGTAACGATTTCTCAATTGAAATTATTACACTCGCGACCTGTGTAGGATCGCACGGAAGACCCAATTTCTGGGTCGTTGGTAGATAAATCGGCCATCGGAATGACATACAGCGCGTGGTGAGAGACAAGATTTCTCGTCACTGACCCAGCTGATCTTAAACCCTGATCACATAATACATGTCTGGATTCGTATAGCAATGTTTTAGTGGCGTATCTCAACTGCAAATCTCAAGTCTCCCGATGGTGCTACTCCAGGTGATTTGACCTTAGGTATCTGGGTGCAAATGCTAGATCGGTAGTTGTGCAAAAATGTAACTGCAGATACAGCATTATTAACATGGTCTCAACAGATATGTGATATTTCAGCCACTGGCCCTTCCTCATAGCTGAGAGCAAAGCAAATTGATAAGCGTATGGTCAGTCACCCCAATGGAGTATGTTATAGAAATGTTAAGGTGGCATGTTATTGACTTGACATCCCAGCAGCTTCTATTAGTAGCCACTGAGTATCAAAATAACCAAAGCAATACTCTAGTCTACTAATAGAAAACTCCTCCTATGTCAATGCAAGACACAGAAGTCTCTAGCGTGCAAGTTGTCATTACTGAGCTCAAGACACTGCTTTACAACGTTGGTTTAGGGCCTGACACCTCAAGCTAGTCGTTGGGAATCTAGTCTTTTTGTCAATCAACTGCTGGATGAGGACCACGCAACGTTGTGGTTGGTGGATGATTATTCGGCTAAACATTAACCACACTCATCACACCGGGTTGGGAAAAGCAGGGAGAGTGAGACGTGGGTGCCTAGTATTACAGGGCATAACAGGTAGGTTTTCACAGCTAATAACGCATTTATAATGTCTGGGCGAAGCTAAACTTCTGTTCCAAGACACTCTACTATCAAACATAAAATACAATGCAGACTTCCTGGATTATCCTGAACATGTTTTGCGGTTTTAGGTAAAACGTCACATATCCCAACTGCTACATTTTGCTGTGAGAATTCTCAATGGTGATTATGATGAAACAGTAATACCTGCAACGTGAAGTGGATACCTGACTACATTTAATATGCAATTTCGGATTGTGGAGGATGTTTATGAAATTTGCCCAGATAATTACGTTTCCTAACCCCGAGTAAATCAATGGCAGTACAGCTTCATTCTTGCACAGTCTACGTGGCTCTACTGTGAAGGATGCCGATGATTGCTTTAAGACCACATTACTTGTTGATGAATTGCTCCAGGCCACTCCGCCGCTCCTCAATGAAGCTGTCATCGAAGATGCCGTCGTCTCCGCGGAAGGGCAGCAGACGAGTGAAAGCCTTTCCGGGTAGCGGGGGAACCACAATCTGAAAGCGGTAAACCGGGGAGTTAAGGGGTAGTAGATTGACCATGCGGAGAGGCGCCCAGGCTGATATGACACATGCTCGGTGTTAAGGAACCCTCACTTGGTGGAACCCCCATTCTTCTGAACAACAAATCCATATGACGTCATCTGACCGTCTATTCTCTTGGCTGTACAGTAGTATTTATGCGCCTCCCTTACATGCATTCATCAAATGTCGTTCCACCGCAATCTCAAACGTCACCCAGCAACAGTGGGATCTCCACAGCTATTCTAATCGCATTTTCTCAAGAAATCTTAGTGCACGGTTCTGTATTTGTTGCGACTTACATTTCAAACTTTAAAGGTTCCTGGTGTTAAGGGGATCTTGGCAGGGGTGAGGGATCCTAATGCGGACATACCTTGCTATCCCTCTCCAGCTCGTTCTTCAGCCACTCGAAGTCGCTGTATCGCCTCCGCACCGTCGCCTCCTTCAGCTTGAAAATCGGTAAATTCGTCTACGGAGGAAACGGGAGCCAGGAGAACCGAGCGAGGAGACGTGCGGAGGTTCCGGGTTAAGAGCGCGGAGGCGTAAGGGGACAAGGAGCGTAGTGGGGGGGGGGGCGACGCAACAAGACGGGTAACCCGGGGAGCAGAACGGAGCGACCGGCAAAACAACCAGGGACCCGGTCATAATAACATCGACAGTTGTTACTATGAGCTCACGAACCCTGGAATGGGGGAGAGGGCGGATCGGGAGCCCCGAGGTAATGGGGCTCGGCGGTACGGGCGAGGGGATCAAGAGCCTGGGGAAATTAATCGGGGAAGGGTTCGGGAGCTCAGGCGGCGGGGCTCAGGGTCCTCGGCGCCGGGGCACGGGTCCCCCGTGCTGGGAGACGCAAGGGGCGCCGGGACACAGGGGTCCGCGGGTCCCCCGTGCTGGGAGACGCAAGGGGCGCCCGGACACAGGGGTCCGCGGAACCCCCGTGCTGGGAGACGCAAGGGCGCCGGGACATGGGTCCGCGGAACCCCCGTGCTGGGAGACACAAGGGGCGCCCGGACACAGGGGTCCGCGGAACCCCCGTGCTGGGAGACGCAAGTGCGCCCGGACACAGGGGTCCGCCGGTCCCCCGTGCTGGGAGACGCAAGGGGCGCCGGGACACAGGGGTCCGCGGGTCCCCCGTGCTGGGAGACGCAAGGGGCGAGGCCTCGTCACGGGACGCAGCCTCCGCGTCTCTCTCACCTTCATGCGGACCTCGTAGCTCGTGAAGCGGGTGCGCCCCACGCCCACAGTTTGCGGGCTGCTCACGTCGATCTCGAGGAAGTTGCTCGGGGGTCCGTACGCGTCCGTGAGATCCTGCGGCTTGGTGAGGAGGCGTCGAGTGTCCGCCACCGCCTCCGCCATGGCGCCGTCCCGCCGCGTCACGTGACTGCCTCGCTCGCCCCGCCCCTTCACTTCCTCCCGCTCCTCTCGATGCCCCGCCCCCACGCGGGCTGGGCGATGCGGCGAGCTCCTCCCCCCGTTGCGTCAGGACCCGCCCATCGCAACCGCGTGGCCAATCACGATTCTCGACCGCTCGGAGGCCGCGCCCACCGCTTTCCTCCTCCCCACGCCTACGCGTCACGTGATCGCCCCAGCGCTCTCACTTAGCCGCGCCCCCGCGGGCACGAGACGCGTCTTGTTACCAATCATGGTACGTCTGGCTAGGTGACCACGCCTACTCTAGCTATTCCGGCTCCGCCCCTAAAAGCTCACGTCCCAAACACGCCCCCTCATTGACCAATGGGAAACCGAGTCATTGGCTCCTCATCGATTAGTCGATTACACGGATGAACCGCGCACGTGGGGGGGGGGTCCGTGCGTAAACATCGATTATTTAACTGTGCGGGGAATCATACGCTACCGCGTTATACAGCCCGATGGAGCGAATGACAACTGAACAAACTTTACTTAGCCAAAAGGAAACGCATTTTTAAGCGAGGTATCGACTCAGAACCTTGAGATAATCGTTACCAATATAATTATCGCATCTTTACGTAAACGCGATGCATCTCATTGGTTCTGGGACCAAAATCACTTTGGATCCCGCGACCAAAATGATTGAAATCGCATCGGAGTTCCAGGTGAAGTGTCGACTCGACGTTGTACAAGGCTGTGACGAGCGACAAGTACTGGCTCGAGTCGAACACTCATCGATATCTGGGGCGAGGAGGCAACGGAGACGTGAAGACACGAAGGCACGTGCGAGCTTTATTGGCTGCGGGCATGGCCACGAGGAGCGGAAACACGCGCGCGGGACTCATTCACGGACTGCCCCCAAAAACAACAGCCATTGGCACTTCGAGAGCGCTCTTCACCCGAGGGCCACAAAGTGCTGCGCAGAGCTGTCGATGAAAAGGCATGCGAGCAACGACATCATCGGAGCAGTTTAATTGAAAGTCAATTAAAGGTTATGATTGAGAGGTCATTAAATAAGCGATACAAATAATTGTTCAACAAACGAATAATGTGTTCCCGAGCAGTCGCAGGTCGGCAGCGAGCCATCAGCACGACAACAGTGAGCCGCATCAACAGTCCGAGCCAGAGGACCTTGAAAGCTTTACGGAACAACAACAATAATAATTGCATTTATGGAGCGCTTTTCACCCGAGGGTCACAGAGCGCTGCACAGAGATGCGGAGAGAGCGGCGCGTCCACAGCCATGAGAATGGATCATCAGCAACAGAAACGTCTTTGGGTTTTTTTCTTTTTACAAATCCGAGCTGTGGAGGGAACGGCAACAACATCAGGACAGTTCAACCGAAAGTCAAGCAGTCGGGAAGCTGAGTAAATTGCCCCCAAATAGTGTGCTCTGCGATGTACCGGCGTCACACGCTGGGCATCCCCCCTCCGCCTTGCGGCGGGGCTGCCGTTAACGAATGATCATCACGAGCACCGGCGATGGACTGGCGTCCCGTCGTCGGGTGTATTCCTGCCTTACGCCCTGTGTTCCGGGATAGGCTCCGGCTCACCGTGACCCTGTATAGGATTAAGTGGTTTCAGAGAATGAGATGAGATCACGAGCACGTCACTGACCATCGGGCCCCTAAGCATCGTGCGCACACGAGCTGAGCACGAATCGATTCGGGACGAACACTGCAATCGGAATCGCTAGGAATTCCAGACCCTCGGGGGCGATGATGGCGAGACGCGCGGGGCAGCGGCGGCCCGCGTCCTCCGAGACGGCGGAGCCGCCACCTTGGGCTGGGACGAGAGCGCGGCCGCGGAACGGAGCGGCGCGCCGGGCGTCCGGCGAGCCCCGCGCGCCGCCCCGGACGCGCCGCGCCGCCTCCCGTCCCCACCTAAGATGGTCGCCGCGCGCCCCGCCCCCCGACGGTGACGCGGCGCTCGCGGCGCCTCCATGGACCGCGGCGTCGTCACGGCGAGGACCGAAAACAAGCGGAGGCGCGCGGCTTCGTCCCGCGCCGCGCCTGCCCCGGCAGCCCGGGAGCCCGGCCCCGCCGCCCGGCGGTGCGGCTAGAAGTGCCCCGCGGCGCCACCGCCGCCGCCGCGTGGGGACGGCGGAGAGGACACGCGACGAGACCGTCGGGTGGACGCCGCGCCGCCGCCTCCTCTCGGTAAACAAGTCCCGCGCACAAAATGGCAGCCGCGCGGCCCAGCGCCGCCTCCCGCCCGCACGCCAGCCGCGACAGTGACGGCGAGCGCGCCATCCCGCCGCGATAGTCCGCGGCGATAGCACCGACACGGCCCACGACGGCAGCACTTTGGTGCGCTTTAGCGGACGTTAACACGAGCCCAGGGCGGTGGTGGCGGCGCTGCTGTGCGCGCGAGTACAGGACAAGCCCCAGCACGATTAGCGCCGCTCATCGTCACCGGCCCCCGCTCTCGTACAACGCACACGCCGCCGACACTGACCCACACTCTTACAGCGCTTACACTTGGCCGAGGTGTACGGCATACGTTTATCTGGAACCAGTACGAGCCCTTAACCGTTCTGCGCATCGCTCAGCACGAATTTTGGTACAGTAGTCACAGCGGCGATAGTCATGACACCAGCACCAGTTCTGACCCTGGTCTGTACTAAATAAAGCCTCGCGTAGACCAAATACCAGCATTATCGTGGAGACCGCACCAAGCCTGTCACCAGCACTAACCATAATAATCGGTTCTAACCCTACCCAGCAATGCCAGCTGCAAGACAGCCGAAATACTAGTTTTGGTATAATCTGGACAGCATATCTATCGCATTTGTTCCTATTTCTTACACCGAGCCCAACCCTCAACCTAGCACTAGCCCTAATTCCCACACCTAACCCTGACAACACCTGTAGTTCCCCCGTCACCAACCCAAGCGCTAGCCATTCCATAAACTATCCCCCAAACCAGCCTCGGTGCTGAACCAGACTCGGGGGGGAGGGGGGGCTTTACCGCCCGGAACCGTCTCCGCTAGATATCGACCACAGCAGCGTGGAGAAGGAAGAGGAGATGGCGGAGGCCGAAGGGGAGCAGCTGGAGGGAGTAGAGATTGACCCCGAGTTTGAGCCGCAAACACGGCAGCGCTCATGCACGTGGCCCCGTCTGCCCGGAAAGGAGGCGTCCTTGCCTCCCGACGGGGCCCCCACGCCTCCGGCCGATGGCTTCGCCGAGCACACAGGGGGTCCCGAGGTGTGTGGGAGTCAGATACCGGTGGGGCTCGAGAGCCCCCCTGGCCCGTCACTGGGCAGCCCCGTGCCCTGCTCCTCCGCTGGCAGCAGCAGCGGCGGCGGCGGCAGTGGTGGCGGTGTGACCCCGAAGAAGACCACCTCGTCTTCGTCACGGCGCAACCCGTGGGGGAGCCTGTCCTATGCAGACCTCATCACGCAGGCCATCGAGAGCACGACGGATAAGCGCATGACGCTTGCGCAGATCTACGAGTGGATGGTGCGCTGCGTGCCCTACTTTAAAGACAAGGGCGACAACAACAGCTCGGCCGGTTGGAAGGTACATGCACTGTGCCACTGCCTCCAATAGTGGCGACCCCTGCGCTCACTTCATTGTCACGGACGAGAAGTGGGCATCTTGAAAGTGGTTTGGTGCTTTTTTTGCTTTAGGGTCATCCGACTTGCCAGGGAACCTACCCCCCCCCCCCCCCCCACGGGCCAGAGGCAGCCAGACTTTATCTCATACGACCGCGGCCACATGAGACCAGCTACTTCAAAACGCCCACAAGGGTATTAAATATATTATCGTAGACATTTTAACCGCGCTCAGTGGGTGCTAGAGGGACATTTTAAGACCTGGCAGGAACACTTTTTGTAATTTTAGTGCATTCGGCTACTCATGTCATGGTGTGGCCACACTAAAGATATTAAAAATTCCTATTTGGCCATCGATAATGAGACTTCTCTCCACTGCCCCCCATCAAACCGTGTGTCATCCCAATCTCAATAACGGCAATAGCTGGGGGTATCCCACAATGTCGTGCTTGTCACCGTAGGAATATTTACAGAAGGAGTCTCAATCCCATGGTGTGTGGCTTCTGTACTCACATTTCCTCGTTGTAAACAGTTACCCGGACTTCACATAACGAGCCACCACCTTTAAAAAAAAAACAACGGTGTCAATATGATTGTCACAGAAAAAACAAGAGACTAAAGGCTTATACCCTCAGGCTGTGCAGAAATATCAACCTGTATTAAACAAACCAAAATCCATAAATGCATATGGCATAGAATATTTACTTGCAAAACATCGCTAAATCACTTGGCTTAAAAATAAATTACACACAGCCGTCGTGTTATGGAACGAATGCCAATAACACCATGGGATGGCCCTGCTTGTGAAGAGAGATGAGGGCAACAGCCATAGTAGATTTGCTGTGGATGTCCCCGATAAAAACCTACCATTGTGAATTGTACATTGGCTCAGGATTAACTTTTAACAATCGTAGAAATACTCTCTGGAGCCCTACTCATACTTAAGGTGCTACTTAACAATTTGGCAAAATGTTTGGATTTTTTTGTCCGTACAAACTTAATCTTAGACGCTCAACCTATCTGCTAGATGTTCGTCAAAATTGGGGGAGCTTGAAGCTATATATAGTCACTACTATGGTATAGCTCACTGAGATCCCAATTAGTATAACATTTTCGGCCCAGCTGCATTTCCATAAAATGATTGTGTGGTTTTGGAGGGTTGCGTTTGTTCCTTTAGTTGTACTAAAAAAAAATTACATTTTCCCATACTACTGTTGAAATCTTGCTCTTCTTTGCCTATTAACATGGAGCTGTGCAATCTTGAGTGGCTACTGTTTATCATGATTATGGTTATGATTTAATCTAAGTACATGATGGTGTTGAGTTTAATCGTGCAATCTTACGTGTTACTGTTTCCTATTGTTATTACATTTGGAGTTTCATTTATGCACGTTGTTATAAGTTTATCTGCGCTTTGATTTTATTGATTTTCCCTTGGTCTCTTCTAATGTTTGTTGTATCACAGGAATCCCGCATCTAGAGCTTGCAAGCTTACTGCGTTACTTTCGACTAAAATAAACATCTAAGTTTTAGTTCATCGTTTACGTAAGTCGGCGGCTATTCCGGCTCGTGACGTAACGTCTCGCTCTGCACTTTTCAGAACTCGATCCGGCACAATCTGTCGCTGCACAGCCGCTTCATCCGCGTGCAGAATGACGACACGGGCAAGAGCTCCTGGTGGATGCTCAACCCCGAGGGCGGCAAGGGGGGCAAGTCGCCCCGGCGCCGCGCCGTCTCCATGGACAACGCCAACAAGCTGGCCAAGGCGAGACCTCATCCTCTTCTTCCTCTTTCACCTGCTCCTCATTGTTATCTTCCTCCTGCTGCTGCTCATCATCATCATCCACCAGCTTCCTCTGCAGCAGCAGCAGCCGCAGCAGCAGCAGCAGCAGCCTGCCAGCACACGGAGTGCGTGGTGACAGTCACGGCCCGGATTATACAGGGACACGACTGGGCTCACTGACACCATCTGACAGCATGACAAATTAACAGTATTTGACAGAGCTAAGACACATTGCAGGACAAATAATGTTTTTATTGCTATACATTCATGTAGTTGATGCTGCTGTATAAACTGGTTATGCTCAGCATACATGTTGTGTTTCTTGCTGTAGTTTTGGGGGGTATTTTCGGTAATTTTGTTGACCAAGGTCAGTCTTGACAATGAAGATCTTCTCGTTTATTGACGTCTTATCGGACGAGACAAAATAAGCGACGCACCAAACACAGTGGCAGCAACACCTGTGTCTTAAACTCGTGTCCATGCTTCCCTTTGTAGGTCAGGGCCAAGGCCGTGAAGAAGAAGGCCGCCCAGCAGGCCGCCATGTCCGAGGGCCGCGCCGACAGCCCCGGCTGCTGGGCCAACTCCTCCCCGTCGCACAACAGCGACGAGTTCGAGCCCTGGACCAGCTTCCGGACGCGCACGGGCTCCAACGCGAGCACGGTGAGCGGCCGTGTGTCGCCCGTGCGCCTTGCACTCGAGTTTGAGGAGGTGGCGGACGGGGACGGGGTCGGAGGGGGCATCTCTTCAGCCGCGCCAGGGATGTTCTCCGAGGGGCTAAGCAAACCCTTCCCCTCAGACCTTCCCTGCATCACCGACCTGGCCGGCACCATGAACATCAACGACCATCATCTGCGCGCGCCGCACCCCGAGAAGCTGCTGCCGGCCGGCGTGGGCGGAGAGCATCCCCGCTCCGCCAGCCTCATGGAGGAGCTGCTGGAGGATATCAGCATGGCAGGTGGCGCCAGCTCCAGCCACCACGCTCAGCCTCCCCCGGGACCAGGCTTCGCCTTCCCCGGGCCTTCAGATGGCTACGGAAACTCGCTGTTCCGCCCGTCGGCTGCCGGTTTGCAGTCGTGGAGACCCTCGCCGATGGAGACGATCCAAGAAAACAACCCCACCTCCTTCCCGCCACAAATAGCTGCGTTCGGCTCCTCGCAGACTTTCCGTGACCTGCTCGACTCGGACTCCCTACCCAACGAGGGTGACTATTCTATTGGGCAGGCAGACGGAGGTGCAGGGTTGCAGCAGGGGGTCGGGCCCCAGCAGCAACAGCATCCCTCCTCCGGGCTGTGTCAGCACCCCACGGCCCCCGCCGCCCCTGGCTTTGTGCAGCGCGGCTTCCCCGTGCAAAAGTGCATGAAACAGCCGAAGATGACGTCACCGCCACAGCCGCATATGATCGCGCTCAAGCAGTCGCCCGATTTGGTCCGCAGTTCGGGCGCCAAGGCTCCGCACGACGCGACAGGGCCCGGGGGGCCGCAGGGGGACGGGCCGCCAAGCAGCGGCCAGGAAAGGTTCCCGGCCGATCTGGACCTGGATATGTTTGACAGCAACCTGGAGTGTGACATCGACTCCATCATCCGCAATGACCTGCTGGATGCAGACAGCCTCGACTTCAGCTTTGACTCGGTGCTCGCAAACCAACCCACTAGCCGTGCCATGTGAGGCCCCGCGCTTCACCTCCTCCGCAAGCTGGCCACACCACGGAGGGGGAACCGCTGGCGATCACCCGGCGGCCACACGCCGGGCTGACCGGCCACTGCTGTGGGTTTGCGTCCCAGCTGCACCCGGCCGTGCGGCCTCCGCTAACGGATCTCGGTGTGGGAGCCAAGGCCTTGCTGCGACCGCATGGCGGCGTGCGAGCAGTGGGCCTGTGGGGTTGTGCAGCTCGGCAGGGAACGTTGAAGGCCAGTCCAGCCGCCTGGGGCAATTTGCCAAATGAAGGAATGGGGCCAGAGGCTGGATTCGTTTAGTTGTCTCCCACAGAATTCTGGATGGAAGCGGTAGGAAGACTGGCAGCGTGCGGCTACAAACATTCAAACTATGCAACAGCATTTTCAAGGACGAGTCTACTTGATTAACAAAGCAATTTGAGTCGGCAGCCACAGTGTAAATAACAATTTGAATGCCCTTTGACAGTGTTGAGGATCGAGGCTTTTTAGCTATTTGTGATAACAGTGGAGTGCCTTCGTGATATTCTTTTTTTTACATTCTTAAATTGAAAAGTTTAATCCAAATCTTTCAGTTGCCGGAGCTGGCCAGCTGCCAGTATGGAGTGGATGTGATCATGTATAACTTGTCTGACAAGTGCTTTGTTGAGATCACGCAAGTGCCATAGGAGTCGGTGCCGAACCATGCCTTAATCTGTGCCTCTTCAATCACACACTCTAAAGGCCTTTAAATGAAACCAGTTGCAACATGACTGGAATCGAGGAAGCTGATACAAAAGCCATCATGAGTGAGACATCATGTCTCAATTCATTATTGTACATTGCGTGCACAGGTGTGCGGATAGACACCTGAATAGTTTTAAAAAAAAATCATGCGCATTTGCGATAGATGCTGAAATATATATATATATAGCATTTACTCTAATAGAAATTATTTTGAGTGTGCTGTTGTGGTAGAAGTGACCCAAAAGCAATATGTTTTTGTGTTGACGCCCAAGCAATGGAATTTCATTGAGACAAAGTACCTGAGTTGAGAGAGGCATTGTTTTGGTGCTCGGAAAGGTGTGGGGGCACCATAGGCCCACCTGTGCTTCAGCGACAGCTTGGACGACACCGGCTCGTTCGCGGCAGCGCCGACGCCGTGGTGGTGCGCTCAGGATGCAGGGTGTTACGGATTGTCCACGCGCGTGCTTTTTCGTCTCGTGTCGCTCTTATAGCTGACGATCGTGAGAGTTATTTTCCTGAACTCGTTTTACTATTTAGAACTTTATTTTGGTCACGAACTGGCCCTGATGAATTCACCAGCCGCCGTGCAGTGGCAGTGGATGCATGTGGCTGGGCGGTGGCTAAGTGAGTGATAGGTGGAGCGGGCCTGCCCGCGTTGACCCGCGCACCCGTGTGCCCGCAGTGCCACGTCCCGCATGTTGCTGCGTTCGTTACCGCTGCCGTAACAGCAGTATTTGATTGTACACAGCATATCGCACCTATGTAGAGTTTTCACACACTTTACCTCAGAAAGATATTTAGAGAAACTGGAGAAGAGCGTTGGTGCGAGGTGCAGCCAAGCGGGCAAAACTATTTTAACGATTGCAAAACGTCGCTGAGCCTGGACTGGCCGGAGGGATCCACAAGTTGTGCCGTGTCTCCATCACTACCACCCCCACGAACCCCGACCTCACACCCTCTCTGTCTCCCTCACGTTTCCCTTGTCGTGGAGTCAGGTTACCGACTACGGGGCTATGCAGAGTAGTCTCAGCGGTTTTTACGAGGCATGTAACGTGTTCCCTCCCCATCCACTGCCGATTCTGTAATGATTACAATTCAGGGCTGCGGTTCCCAAGTCGGTTTGTTTTCTATGAATTTTGTGGTCCAGTTTGCATTTTCCACAATCTTTTTTCATTTTGTGTGCAAAGTGTTTTTACTTTGGCTTAAATATGACAGTAGTACAGCAATTACTTATCATGTTTATAACAGTTATAGATTTTAATCAATGGACTGATGCATTGTGAAATGCCTACAGTTGAGGGGTGTCTTGGAGAAATGTAATAACTTACAACATCGCAGGGTCCTGAAAGTAGGTTTTGTTGCGGTGGAATAAGCCTGATGTCCAACATGGGGGAAAATCCATCACAACGAGCACAAGAACGCTTGACACAGCTATCCTGAAAGAACATCGAAGGAGAGCAATTCTTATACATTGACTTGTGAAACCTTTTTTCAGTACAGATGGATTAAGTTGGTACAATAGATTAGTTTTATTTGCAGTTCAGACTTTGTTGTCAGTATTCCCACAGTTAGAGCTCGCAAGCTTATTAGGTACTTTCTGCTGTCATGATAAATATCTAGTCTAGCCATCAGTGGATTTGACACAAAGCATTCTAAAAAGTGGATCGTAAAGTGGATTGTAAAGTGTTCCAGCGAAGCTAACATGGGTTATCCTTTGGAAATATATAAGTGGGTTATTAAGTGCTTTCAGGATACCCCGCGTTTAAGCATTTCAAAGGTACAGCGTGTCCTCAAAATAAATAAATTGGGTAGCTAGAGCGTCATGTCCTGTAGCGAGGATTTTGGGAGAACCGTTAAAACTAACAAAAAATGCAGCTTGAAAATCGCACTCGCGAAGCTGCAAAACGAAACTGCGCGAAGCAACGCAGCAATGCTGCCGCGTGGTCTCGGTTTGGTGCCATATCGCGCGGTAATTGCCATACTATTGGATTGTTCATTGATTTGGCTTGTATTTTACCATTTACTTCGGTTATTATATTTAATTTATAACGCAGAAGGCAGTATCAACAAACTTTAAAACTTGGGCTAAATTTGGTGTTTGTGGAAATAATTTTTTTTCTTCAGAAAAGTGATAGCGGACACAATCCTGGGCCCCTCGCCACACACTGGCCAGGATGAAATTTGTTCAAATAAGCAACTTGAGCAACGTGACGTGGGGTGCCCTCATCCATCACTGGAAGGAAAGATTATGACAAAGGAGTCCATAGTTGTGATCATGGAAATAATATGTTTTTGTCCAAAAAACGGATATACAGAGGAACACTACCCCTAAATAAGCCCAGTCTTTGGAGGAGACATTGCAGAAATGAAATGACGAAGGGAATCGTCGGAGCCAATATCCGTTTCGCGGCAGCGGTGCGGACAGGCGGTTAAACGTAAAGCGACAAGCCGGCTGTGAAAGGTTACGGGGAGGTGGACAGTTATGTCTTGCAATGCTTGTGGTCTTAACTGAGCTAGTTCGTGTCAATAATATCGAGTTGCATCGTGTAATCTTGTACTAAGACAATCTGTAAGTGATGAGACTCTATTTTGTAATTAGCTGATTTTTTTTAAAGAGTGTAATTTTGTATGTAAAGCTTTGCTACAAAGTATGTTCATAGACAATCGTGTAAAGAACTGATACTGTAGTGTGGGTTTTACTGTGGATCCGGGCGAACTGACCCAGGAGTTCTTGGCCTGGAGCCCAGGCAACCACAGCTGCAGAAACTTAACAGTTAACACTACAGTGGTGACATCGGCACGGCGATGACGATGACATCACTGCGTTGATGGTAATGATGTCACTATGGTGGTAACATCACTAGGTGTGACATCACCACGGTCGTGACGTTGTTGCAGTGCTGATGATTCAAACACCATTGGTGGGATCACAGCGTCACTCTGGTGGTGACACCTGCACGTGGGTGACGTCACTCTAGCGGCACTGTTGGTGACCTGCACAACGTGCTTGTGCCGCTGCTGCTGCACGTGGGTGACGTCACTCTAGCGGCACTGTTGGTGACCTGCACAACGTGCTTGTGCCGCTGCTGCTGCTGCACGTGGGTGACGTCACTCTAGCGGCACTGTTGGTGACCTGCACAACGTGCTTGTGCCGCTGCTGCTGCACGTGGGTGACGTCACTAGCGGCACTGTTGGTGACCTGCACAACGTGCTTGTGCCGCTGCTGCTGCACATGGTTTTTAATGTGTGGAAGAGGCACAGTGCACGTTCACGTGGCGGGATGTGCGCGAGGGTGGTGGCCATTGTAGTTTGGTTTCAATTGGACCTCACGGGGAGGCGGACGAGGGGGCGCCATGCACATCCAAACTCGAGACTCTGGTAGTGCAGCTCGCGTTGACATTTGAGCAGCGGCGCGCGCGTGGTTTCCCAGCGCCGTGCATCTGGCCTCACGCTGCCAGGGTTTGCGCGGCCAGGCTGGCAAAATAGCGACTGTTTCTCAAATTTGTTTCACGTATAGTTACTTGAGAATGGCGTTTTTAATCGATTACTGTTTGTTTTGCAAATGTTTGCTTACGAACATCAAGTATTCCGTAATTATCGAATTTAGTCCAATTTTATTAATAATTGAACCGATTAATGCACAACAAAGTCCAAGCCACACGGCACATCTCATTGTCCGAAACCGCTTAGTCCTGTACAGGGTCGTGGTGAGCCGGAGCCTATCCCGGCAGACAGGGCGCAAGGCAGAGATATACCCACGATGGAACGCCAGTCCATCACCGGGCACTGCGGGCAATTTAGTCTGCAAGCTAATTAACCTATGCGGCAGCATGTTTTTTGGACTGTGGGAGGAAACCGGAGTGCCCGGCGGAAACCCACGCGGACACGGGGAGAGAACTCGCAAACTCCACACAGCAGCACCCGAGCCGAGATTCGAACCTGGGACTTTGCTGTGAGGCGACAGCGCTACCCACTGGGGACATCTCATGGCGATTCATGGTATGATAACGCCATTGTAAACACAATCCCTATAACACGAACTTATAGCCCTCTGCCAGTCCACTGCTGGATGACTTCAAGATGCTGTATATCCGTCACAGAGCCTGTTTGACCATACTTCACCAAGCTGGTCATTGTGGGTTGGTGGCGTCTGGTAAAACTGATAGTCCATTTTTAAATAGTTTTGTTATGCGATTGTCACATCGAGAGGAGTCAGCTGAGGTGGCTTGGGCATCTGATTCGGATGCCCCCTGGACGCCTCCCTAGGGAGGTGTTCCAGGCATGTCCCACCGGGAGGAGGCCCCGGGGAAGACCCAGGACACGCTGGAGAGACTATGTCTCTCAGCTGGCCTGGGAACGCCTCGGGGTCCCCCCGGAAGAGCTGGAGGAAGTGTCTGGGGTGAAGGAAGTCTGGGCATCGCTGCTTAGACTGCTGCCCCCGCGACCCGGCATCGGATAAAGCGGATGAAGATGGATGGATGGATTGTCATTAACGCTAAAACACCTGCATTAACAGCCCTACTTAAGCTGACAGAGCTAACGTGCAAAGCCTTAGCATTTCTCTGTTGTACTCTTGTCTGCCGCTATTGCGTGTGTAAGCAGCATGCGATTGACGTTCTTGACGTTTCGTTCTTGGCGCTTATCTGTCGTGTGACGTTGATGTGTGACTGGGACTGTGCTCCAGCTGTCGCCACTGTGGTGTGCACTAAGCTTAAAGCAGAGGTTTATATATTGTGTTACGCCTTAATTGTGTGCTCAGTTCTTTACCTGGAATCTGGTTTAAATTTGTATGATATGTAATAAATACTTATACTGCAATCAGGAGCAGCTGCCTATCATTGTTGACTAAACAGAGGGAGGAGGGATGCTTTGTCGCTTGGGTCACGGTGTGTCTGCGCGTGGTCACTTCACAAGAAACACTCAACAACCAGCTCGACACCTCACTTGACTTTAATAACACTGGCAACACACGGTTGTTGCGACTGTCATGCAAGCACCCGGTGATTGTCGCAGTCATTAAGACATCTTGCACAATTCAAAATGTAGATTGCGCATTGTCACCTGCTTTTGAATTGTAGGTGGTAATGTCGGTGTGTGTGGGGGGGGCTGTCGGAATAAGAGCTGTTGTTTCTAGGTCGCGGTGTGTCCGAGAGTGGAGCATGGCTATTGCAAGTTTCATCGTGCAATAAAAACCGACATCAGTACATTGATTTTAGCGTCGTTTAGGGAAAAAAATGTCGACAGGCGCTAGCGTAAGAGGAAATATCGTTAGAGATAGGAGCCAGTGTTAAAGTGTTCCCTCTGCACGGAAATCTTGAGTAAAAGGCGAAAGATTCGCTCTGAAGAGAAACTAGAGTTTCAGTGTTAGGAGCCAGTGTTAGAGGCAGGAGCCAGTGTTAGAGATAGGAGCCAGTGTTAGAGGCAGGAGCCAGTGTTAGAGGCAGGAGCCAGTGTTAGAGATAGGAGCCAGTGTTCGAGGCAGGAGGCAGTGTTAGAGATGGGAATCAAGCCACCTCGGACTGAGCCTTCTGAGGAGGCGCCGACTTTACCGCTCCACGGAAACCCTGCCTGCTGCTGCTGCTGCTGCCGCTGCTGCAGACAGCGCTGCTTGTACGGCTGACTCTCATCCCCATGCTGCTGCTGCTGCTGCTACAAGTAAGGCCCAAGCCTGGCTCGGGCTAAGGTCGGGTGGGCCCAGTGACATTGCATCATTTTATCATCAACAAGATCTCAAAAGGTGTGCCTTGAGCTCATAGGATGCATTGAGAAATGTAATAACTTCTCTCAGGTCCTGCGATTTGATAACATCCAAAGTACAGATTCACTACAACAGTGAATTGGTCGCGATGTCCTCGCCTACAAGGCCCTCACTGGCGCTGCTCCAGCAGACATCCGTGACCTACTTCAGGCACCCTCCTCAATACGACAACTTGGATCCTCCAATGCGGGCTGCTTGCGACATGTGCCCAGATCGCACCTCCATTCGATGGGTGACAGAGCCTTCTCGCGCGCTGCTCCCAGACTATGGAACGCCCTTCCATTGGAGATTCAGTCAGCTGAGTCCCTGGGCATCTTTAAATCTCGTCTTAAGACTCACTTGTTCTAAAAAGCATTGAAGTCCTCTGGCTAGGATTGTTGATGCGGCTCACTGTTGCGATTGGATGATGGCTCGCTGTTGACCTGTACCTGCTCAGAAACAATCATTCCTTCATTTGTTTAAGAATTATGTTTGTCTCTTATTTTATGTTCACTGATTTATAGCCATTATTTTACTTTTAATTGATCTATTCTGATGTGGTTGTTGTTGATGAACCGTTCTGTCCACAGCTGTGCAGCGCTTTGTGACCCTCGGGTGAAAAGCGCTCTAGAAGTGCAATTATTAACAGATTTCTTCTAAACACAGAACCCCCTCTTAATGACCATCCGTTAACGGCTAATCGTCTTCATCTAACGCCGAGCCTCACAACCCAATGTGTTCGCTTACCGACTATTCTGTGCACGGCGAGTAAGGCGACTGCCGATTCCGGCGAATCGACAATACATACAGTACTAACAATACACTTATACTCCAAAGTGGTCTCATCAGGCCTTGGCCAATTAGCGACGTCCATTCATGAGAGTTGGAGCACTGTTTACATTCAGTGAAGTACGCTTTGTAGTGGGAACGCTCTTGAATCCTTGGTAAATTTTGACTTATAACTTTAATCAAACCAGTATTCTTGGTTCCAAAATTGCGTGTTTCTGCTGATATGTATTTTATAATGTAAGCACGTTTTTGGGGTGAAAATTTGTAACTTCTAATGCTCTGTGAATGCATTAAGCCTCACTTAACGACCGGTTTTGTGGAACAAATTACCGTTAATAGTTATGCTACTGTACTGGCCAAATTGCTCAGACATGTGTTAAGGGACTAGTTTGGGGTCGACTCGCAGCTCATTGTCAACTCTTCAGGGTCGATAAAACGATTCACTTTGTAAGAAACTAAGCATTCGTCGTATAGATAGACTCTACCAAGTTATAGGAACAAGCATTTTTCACTGTTGGCTTGGCAGTAAACAGGAGGTATGCACCACCTCCATGCTTATCATTATTAATATCCACATAATCCTGTACAAGGTCGTAGGGGGCTGGAGCCAATCCCAGCAAACAAGATGCAAGGCTGGCAAATGCAATTATTACTACACTCAGGATGTGATGCCAATTTACTCGGGCCAATTAACATAGGCAACCGCGTGTCTTTGAACGGTGGGAGGAAACCAGAGTACCCAGCGATTTGTACAAGAACTCAGTGACGACATATACGGTCACTTTATACTGATATAGGGTTTTCACGGCTCAATGCACGATTGCTTCCAAAAGCTGCTCTTTCAGGATAACCGTGTCGAGCGCTGCTCCTCTCTCCTTCGCGACGTTTCGCCTCGCACGTTGGAGGCACCTCCTCAGGCGTTCTGAGGATGCTTCCAAGCAATCATCACTGTCACTTTGTAAACCTACTACTGAATGAGGTCTGGCCCATTTTTACTATTTGGCCATCCTCCGATAGTATGGATTAGTGAAGGCATGTGGCAAGGACATGGGCGAATAGAAGTATAGCATACATTTCCTTGTCCCTATCATGCAGCCCCACAATAAATAACAACCCCCC
>JAZEWT010000012.1:192544-204354 GCA_036362905.1 Mordacia mordax
CCCTGTGTTTCCGGGATAGGCTCCGGCTCACCGTGACCCTATATAGGATTCAGCGGTTTCAGACATAATGAGATGAGTATTGATGTTTTGTGCAGGACACAAGTGCTGCCACCCCCACCTGTTTGTGTGGAAACTTGTGCAGCAAAGCGATGAGGATGTCGGGGGAAGAGTCGACTGCTGCCAGTTCACGGCACCCTTCACTTCGATCCGTCATTTTGCTGCAGATGCAGCACAGCCACAGGATCTTAGAGCGGGGGTGGTACATCCAGTTACTCGTCACTTCAGTCCATACGGTCCACAGCCGTATGGAACGTGTGACGACACACACTCGTTTGGAAGAGTTAACAAATAATATTTATCGAGCACCACAAACATGCTGGCCACAGTAATCGGGTACTTACGGTGGAATATTTTAGCATTATCAACAATACCGTGTTTCTACTATTATTTGCTCAATAATGTCACTGCAAGGGCCTGTTTTGTAGCATAATTTATACCCGAGGATTTAGATCATATGGGGTGAAAACACAGTAGAACCCTCTTAACGACACCCCTGTAAACAACTAATGGCTAATGGACGGGCCTGCATAGAGCCCAATGTGTCCGCTTACTGATCATCATCATCATTCCCCTGTTAACGACTGCATGATGACGAGCACGAGCGTGCGAGCCGATCGCCGATTTCGGCCAATGTGCACTGTCTACTAACGATGATTCACTGCAGCCTCGGCCGGGTGGCCTGACCTGGCCTCTGCCGGTCACCAATGTCCAGTCATGAGTAGTGCCCGCGTTCTGTTTACGTTTAGCGTCTGCACTGCTTTGAAGCGGGAACATCTATTTTGAAATCGTGGGTGTATTTTCATTTCAAACTTCAAACTTTAATTAAATCAAAAATCGTGGTTCCCAAAGTGCTTGCAAATAAACTGACTCGCCTTCAAAAAATAAAAACAAACATTTTTTCTTATAAGTACAGTACACATTAATGAATACATTGATTGGCCATGTTTCTTATAATATGTGTTTATAATGTTGTTAATAATAATAATAACTTCATTTCTAGAACGCTTTTCACCCGAGGGTCACAAAGCGCTGCACAGAACTGTGGAGAGAACAGCATGTCAACAACAACAACATGAGAACAGTTAACTGAAAGTCAAATAACGGCTATATAGGACATGAATAAATAGCAACGCAGTTGCTGCTGTTGTATATTATCAGATTATGCAGTTATCTAAATGTTTATCATTGCAGCAGAAAGTACCCAGTGAGCTTGCAAGCTCTAGGTGCGGGATTCCTGCGACGCCCAACAAATGTTCGGACCAATGTAACATTGCATAAGACCAGAGGGAAAATAAACTTATAACACAAATGAAACTCTTAACCGTAAATCATGAATGTGCACAGTAATACAAGATTGCATAATTAAACAAACATACAACACCAACTTGTACAAGGATGCAACCTCGCCCATTATATTGAAGTTGGCATGGTAATGCAGATTGCAGAGTCGATTACGGGGTGGTGATCGCACTGCTCGAGTGACGGAGAGCCTGGGTTCGAGTGTCGACCAGGGTGAGCTCCGTCTGAACCAGTCTTAGGGCAGGCCGCCTTTAACATAAAAGCAAATGACCAGCGTGGTGAAGTATGGCTAAATAAACCCCTCTGCCACTCGAACGGACTTCAGAAGCCTTCATCTAACAGTGAATGAATAAGGTGTTGTAAATTATTATGTACTAGCTGTGGTGGCAATGTGCCGCGTATTTGTAATTACAAGGTGAGCTTGGGTCTAACATAACAAGTAGAGTTATAATGCAGTAGCAGCCGTTACTCGGTGGTTGTAATCAGAACTTGGGCACCCCTTTATGTATTAATATCCACTGTTTAAATATAAAGCACGTATTTGGGTTACAAAAGGGTAACTTCAAAATGACTAAAGTCTTTAATATGTATTCTCTATACTCGCTTAACGACTAATTCACTTGACTGATGTTATGGAACCAATTACCGTTGTTAATAGGGCTTCTGCTGTACTTGGGGTTGATTTAGCTCATTATCCTTCCAGGGTCCATAATGAGTGCAAGTCAACTGGTAATTTTCTATGGGCAGTCTCGCCCCACAATAAGAATGTTGTATTTTCCACCACTAGCTTATGTGTGTAATTTAGGGCGTAAGCACCACCTTAATTTTTATTTGAGCAGAAGACGACTTTGGCAGTGCTATGCGGGAGAGGAGCTCTTGCCTGAACGTGCGTAGGACATTGGTGCAGATGTGGGCGTCGCACTCATAGCGTTCCAGCGTCGTGCACAGCGTTGGGAGCGCCTGTGCCGTGCGGAAGGAGGTACAGGCTCCCGGGGCGTCCGCTAGGCCCCGTACGGCCGCCGTCACCTGGGCCATGGTGGCAACATGCCCACGTGATCAGCACCACTCGCAGCCCACTTCATCAGCAAAAAATTGGCTCATAATACATTTTGGAGATGAGCCACACTGATCTGACCAAATAATGTCGTAAAACCCTCAACACATACCAAAACATCCACCATATCTGATATAGGTTTTCACGGCTCGATGCATGGTGATTGCTTCCAATAGCTTTTCTTCAGAGATAACCGCGTCGATCGCTCGTCCTCACTCGCTCGGAACGTTTCGCCTCCTACGTTAGAGACAGTGCCTAACCATGCCTCCAACGTGGGAGGCGAAACGTCGCGAAGGAGAGAGGATGAGCGATCGACGCGGTTATCTCCAAAGAAAAGAAAAAGCTATTGGTCAACTCAGCCTTAAATAAGTGCTTGTTGCAGTGTACGAACATCAACAATGGAGATACACTGTGCCAACATTCAGAGGAGTTTGCTAACAGTATTTGCCCCAGCAGTCTGTGTGGGCTACACGTTGGCGCTTTGTGTGTTTTTGAGAAACCTGCACGAGCAGGTGCCCAGTCGGCTTGTTTGGCGATGAGCTGTTGGCACGAGCGAGGAGGCCCAGCAGTGTCTCCAGGGCCCCGCGTGCCAGCAGCTCTGCGCCCAGCACTCCACCACCACCACCGCAGTTGGCGAGGAACTTCAGAGCTCCCGCGCAGTACGTGAGAGCCTCCACGTTCACCGTCAGGTCTGCCTCTCCCAGCACCTTCAGCAGCAACTCTGTGTCATAACAACAACCGGTGACATCACCATGGCACTTGTGCCAGGCTACGTGCAATTTGAGGCCACGTGATGTGTTATAGGCTCTTTGGCAAGAGGTCATGTCACGGGTCGCACCAGCTGTGCGCACTACTGTGTTACCTTGCTGTGTGTTGGTCACCCAGCGCTCTGCTTGTTTATTAATGGATGGTGGGTGTCTCAAATTATTCAGTGTTTCCGAACACGCACATACTTTCTCCAACACCTTGGCGCTACATTAAGGGTCGAGAAACTATGGCCTAGATCGAGCTTGCGATTGTTTCATACAGCTTGAAATCACACCAGGCCTTTCACTTTGACACGGCTCACAAGCAATATTTATCAATTTCTGGGTACTAAAGGGGAATATCTTCAACCTGACAATCGTGTGTTTTTGATGTTGGATGCTCAATCACCTGTAAAGTTCAGCCCTGATTATTGTTTATGGAATTACTGCATAAAGTCTAAGATAGAGGTATTCGAAAGTCCTATTCATCCCCTGAGCTACAATGTGAAGTGACAAATGCATGCAACGACCTTCAAAAGGTAACTTGATTAGGTCAAATGTAAATGGGTAGAGGGCAAATATTTATGAGGCTGCCGACCACGAGTGCAATACGATTTTGATAAGGATTGTAGCTCAGAAAAATAATCACATGCTTTGTAGGCAGGGCTGGTTCTGGCTTACTTCACCAGTATAGCCATTCACACAACTTGGGAACATGTTATTAACGAGCACCTATTAATGCTGGCACGGCACACGAAAGGACAGTATGTTCAGCAATATGCCCTGCCAAATAAAATTACCGTAATGCAGATGTTTTCATGCTGGACCATGTACAAAGTTGCCTTGGGAGTGAGAAGGTCAGGTTCATATCCAGAGAGATAATCAATCGGCGCAAACAATCCAGACAGCTAACCCCAATTATTATTATTAATTATTACTTAGCAGACGCCCTTGTCCAGGGCGAATTGCATCGATAGAGGCGTAGCGAAAGAGGCGGCTGGAAGGCAACCATGCAGTCAGCCGGCGCAAACACCTGCCAGACACTGTGTTCTATACATTATGTTATCGGTCAATAAATGATGTTTTTTTTAGTTGTGGATGCACGCCACTGGCACACGTGCAACCACAGGTTCACGTATGATGAGAGTAGAGCAATAATGCAGCATTTGTTTTACTTCTCTTTGGGAGCAATATTACTTTGAGTCAGAGGACTTAGTCTTGAGGGCACCCAGCACAGCCAGCCCTCCCTGTCACAGACAACCAGGTTTCACGACCGCACGCTGTACCAATATGCACTCGTGTGTCGTTATTGTTGCGTACATGTGTAATGGACTCATCAACTTTCACATGCTCCGCAGCTGAAGCCCTCCTACCCATCTTTATTAACGTTTTTCAATGTTTTAATTTTGCTATTGGCACTATGTTTCGGGATGAAGAATCCGTTGACCTCTCCCGCAGAGCAGTACAACCCTTGACGTTGGCGAGCCTCCCTCATGGCCAACACATACCCACAATTCCCACTTGCAGGAAGAGTAAGTCGTTCTTTTCTGTGCGGCTGATCTTGAACACGAGTTTGCACACGTTGAGAAGGTTCTTGTCTTTCACCTGAATCTGCAGTGAAAAGATACGACAGAGTTGCTTGGCTGCACTTGCCCCTTAGTGGCCTCTGCAACACTAAATGTGAAGCCATGACAAGGGTTACATTGTAGAGGCAGTCCCCGGGTTATGAACAGGTTCCATTTCGTCACTTTGTTCACACATCGTAACATAACAAAGTATTTAATGTTATCCCGTACTCGATACGAAGCAGCAAGGCACTCGATGCTTTCAGGATTTGGATCTCACTACATGTAGCATACTGTACATTGCAATTAATATGATCTTATGGGAGCTCGTGTGTAATTATAAGCATTCAAAAGTTGGATGTTCGTGAGTCGGGGATTGTCTGTTTCTTAAGAGTACAAGTGTGCACCTTTCTGAATGCACCCCAATCATTAAATGAGAGGAATCTCCTTGCACATAGATGGACAATGGACTGGTTAGTGAGGTAGCCAGACGATGGACTTCCTGAATTAACTTTGATTGATATCCGCTCACATGTGGGTTTTCTCTGGGCACTCTGGGTTTTTTTTTTGAACACGTCAAACACACTGGAGGAAAGATCTTGATACTCATTGAGACCTTATTGAGTAAATAAAGGGATTACTGTGAAGGTAAAGCCCCTTTATCAATGTCCTGATGGATAGCGGGGGGGTCCTAGTGAGTGGGAGTTCACGAGGGTGGGGAACATCGATGCGTCAGCATAGAGCCCAAGAAACAATGGACTTTGCTTCACTGCCCGCCGTTGTCTGCCAGAGCAACAACCCTGCCTTGTATAGCGGGGGCACTCATTCGAGCACTATCCAGGTTTAACCCTACCCAGCATCTGAGATCTGATGAGATTGATTGCATCCAGGAGATATAGTGAACTATAAAGTGGAAGCAATGGAAAACAAGTGAGAAGCCTTTGTTCAGCAGTGAGATGTGACAAGCTAACAACAGCGATATCAATACCTGTACAGCCACAGGTGGAAAACCACAGGTAGGTACTGACAAGGAGACCTTCCCACTGAGGGATGGGAGGACTGGTTGGCTCTACCGAGAGAATGAGCTTGATGACGTGGAGCAGCAGGCGGTCTGACTTGACGTCCACCAGGCGATACAGGACACGCAGGAGGGAGGCCCTGCCATAGCCACCCCTCTGGGCCAACAGCCCCCCCTGGGCCAGCACGGCCCCCAGATCCTCGCATACGCCACACAGCCGCGCCTCGACCCCCACCCTCTCCTCCTCCCCCCCCTCCACCTGTAACCAGCCATCCTCTGCACAAACAAAAGCATACCCTCGATCACTGGGTTTCCACTACGGGATATGAGAGACATCTCAGCTTGAGAAGATCTCAATGAGAGATATCTCAAATGGGCACAACGAGTGTCCTGTCCTCACCAAGCAGTGCGTCGCAAGGCTACACAGATCGTTAACCAATGCTTCTCCAGGCACAAATGCAAAGCCAAGATATGACGTCGAACTCCACTCTCTAATGATGTAGGTTTTGTTTAATAAAGAAGCGTGCATTGCGATTGCTTGTATGCAAGCTTGCACTTGTATGATGCTTGGCAAAACTGTGAATAAGCAACAAAGAACATAATGAATAACATTACAATAATATCTCACTCAATAACATATGCCTGTATATATATATAATGAGCTATAGCATTTTAAATGCATCATAGCCTCTCAACGAACTACCTATGATATATTAAACACACATCTAAACACGTATAAACTCTCCAAAGCCTTACTGTTGGAATACATGCTAATTCCTGCACACATCAATACACCTACTAATCATGTTGTTGTCTGATGTTTATACAACAACGGAATAATAACGCGAGAAAGTTTGAATATAAATGAGTGTGAACTCACGTTTCACGACATGGCTGTCCATGGACAAGGTCCTGGAAAGGATCATTCAACATCGCCTTGACAGGCACAATGAGGAGATGTTTGCCTTACCCCAATATAGCTTCAGGCCAGGGCAGTCTTACACAGATGCCATATTCTCTGTCTGGCTGCAACAGCAGCAGTGTAGGGAATTCCAACAGGACCTACAGCTCTGCTTTATTCACCTGGTCAAGGCCTACAGGACCATCAGTAGGCCAGGGCTGTGGGTTGTTCTTCATGCTTTCAGGGTCCCTGACCCTCTGCTCACTGTCATTAAGACTTTTCTGATGGTGGGCAAGCGCGAGTAAAACTACGTGGTCGGGAGTCAGAGCCATTCCCTGTTCACCTTTGGGTGTGACGGGGATGCCCTCTGACGCCCACGTTATTTATTTAGTTTGACCACGTAGTTCGAGAGGCTTTCCATGGATGTACCAGTGGAATTTCCATCTGATGCTGGTACAGTGGAAAGCTGATGAATGCCCGGGTCTGGTCAAGGGTTGGCTCCCTATTGGGCAACCATGTTATTTATGCCGACAATTTGGTAATTTCCGCTCACTCTGAGCAGAAGTTAGGAGCTCTGCTGTTGAACTTTGAGCATCCCACAAAGAGGTGAGGTCTTACGATAAACAACACTGGGTATTTTGTGCCATCAAGTTCTCTACTTCCACAGCTCTCCATGACTAATGGAATCGTTGTCGATAGAGTGGAAAAGTTTCTATACCTAGGCAATATGCTTATGGCCGGTTCTGGTTTAGCAATGGAGGTCTCACTCCGAATCATTTGGGCGGCATTATCTATTCATCGGCTACATAATGCTGTATGAAATCTGCATGGCCTGTCACTCCACATGAAGCTTCGGGTCTTCTCAGCTGCAGTCATGCCCTCTCCTCTCTATGGTTGCAAGATGTGGACCCCATGGAGGAACATCTGCGCCATTTCAAAACTTTCTAGCTGGCCTGCCTACGATCCATCCTGGGTTTAGCCAAGTTGGATTCTGTGAAGAGCTCACAAATTTTCGAAAAATCTGGACAACGTCCTATTGATGAGTTCTTATGGTCGGCGAGGCTGTGGCGAATGAATAGGTCATGTTGCCCACATGCTCAACCACTGCATGCCCAAGAAGCTTCTGTTTGGTCAGATAGAGGGGGATAAACGTGCCTGGCACAGGCAAGAGACAATATGTACTGATGTGGCACACGAGGACCTGGAGCTAACTGGACTTGTTGAAAACTGGTACCAGCGGTTTCAAGATCGGCCTCGAAGGAGGAGTTCTGTGAAAGACGCTACGGGGCAGTTGTAGATAGTTGCCCTCCAACAACAACGGAGGACAGAGTAGCGACGTTCACAACAACGAGTGGAGCGCCGGGTGGCTAAAATAGCACAAGTTGACAGAGTAGAGTGCACAAGTGGTGCATCTGCCAGTCATCTCAATCAGGGAGCTCATACCACTTGCGTTTGCGTCTGTCCCGTGACCACCTGTCGGCGAGCCTTCGATATTTCACGTGGCTTCAAAGTGCGTATGGCCTGGCAGAGGTGCCGTGGTGACGTCACCATCACTTAGTAGCAAATAGTCGTTGTTGTTGTTGTTCTTAGACATATTCAAGCCAAACATTAACATTTTAGCTGATTTATATCAACGTATACATCGACTAGAAATGTAAACAAACAACAAGAACTTCTTATATACGTTACTATCAGATTCCCGACAAATACAACGACTTATTTAAGAGTGCAATAACACGTTACTCCCTCTGAGCTTCAAACATGTAGCCCTGATATCGATTTGACCCATTGAACTGGTTACCTGGTTAACACCTTTCCATTGTTCATGCACTAGTATTGAATTTGATTCTCAGTTATTCATCCCTGGCAAGTCCGTAAGCATTTACATTACATATTATGTATTAGCATTTAACACAGCTCAATAAGTTTGGACATCACCACGTAAATGAGCTGTCCCAGGAACTGCCTGCTGCTATGACTCCACACAAAACATAACAACTAATGTTGTGTGCTGTGATTTATAGTTTATTTTATATCAGCCTCCTGATAAGTCTGTAATTGGATGTCGCTTGTGCCAACTTAAACTTATTCAGTGCATCAGAAATGCATTTATTTGAGAAAAAGAACACAACTTTGAATTATTTTTTGTTATCATGATTTCTGAGGAGACTACACACAGGCCCTAGTTAACAAACTGCCAGCAATTAACCACGTTATTGAAGGTATACCATAGAGTTTTTGGAAGGATCTAAAATATAAAAAAATGGAAACCCCTCAATAGTTATGTGCACCCAATTCCCACTTGTGGAACCTTCTGTTTTGTCCGCTTGATGGCTGGGGGCCCCTCCTAAGTCGTCTGCTCCTGTACGCGTTGGTCAAGGTGGACGCCCCTGTGTTTGCAAAAGAGCGACAACTGCCAGTGGTGTAACCTGAATGAAATTGCCAGCCATGGCCAACATTGTGGGAATTTTCTGACCAGTCTTATGTTTCCCCAAGGGGACACAAGGACAGAGTGGGGTGTCCAGTACCCCTTTACGTACCACTCTGTCATTTGTCATCTTGGCCTTCACAGATTCTCCTTAACAGCACTTGCGTCAATAGTATGACTGAAAAAGACTTTGTCAGTGATGCCTCCATTCAACTACCTAGCTTCGACCTCCAAATGCATCAGTGGGTCCAACTGAACCGTTTTCGTTGTGACCATGGGTTATGTGCCGCCTTCAAATATCGATGATGGGACCTATGTGAGAATAGCGCGTTAGGCGAATGTGGTCTCAGTCTCACACCGCGTCCAGCTGGGAAAAGCAACAGGGTGTACTGGGTGTACTGGGTGTACTGGGTGTACTGGTTGCCCTGGTTGCCCTACATATGCCAGAGGAGGAGGCTGCAAAATGGTTTTATGGCCACGTGAAATGGTGGACGAGGTGTTTACCTGTTGTGTAGGCCTCGAGCTGGCTTAGCAGGGGCACGATGTGCGAACCCCAATAGGCAGCCTCCGCAGGGAAGTCCGGAGAGCTGATGGGGTCAGGAGTGCTCGGGGAGTCCAGAGAGCTGATGGGGTCAGCAGAGCTGGGGGGGCAACCCCCTTTAATGGAGGGCCTCTCAGCCCAGGCCTCCACCACAGTCACAGGGGCAAGGAGGCCTCTGTCTCGTGATCCCAGATCGCTGCGCATCCTCTTCAGTCCTGACATGCCACCGTAACACACGCAGCATCACGCATCACGTATAAGGACCGTGCAGGTCTGCAGGATCTCCTGTCTCCTCAACATGAGCAGCCCGTGGTGTAGCTGAAGCAGCCGCACATGATGGGTCCCACAGGCTGGAGGGGCCCAGGTACTGAGCTATGAAAATTAGGTAAATTGAACAGGGGGCCACATTTCCTTGTGTATTAGCACATGACTGACCTGGTCTGGGATCCGACAGAAGGGAGGAGTCACAAGTGGGGTATTTTAAAAGATTAAGGAGAGGGGTAAAACTGGGAGAGTGGTGATGGAGATGGGACTGAGTAGAAGTTGCTGGAAGGAAGTAGGGTTAAGAAATAGGAATAAAATGAATAGTGTAGTGAAGACACATCCAGGCCTCAGCTTGGGAGGTTGAGGGGGGGGGGGCTCCAGTGAGGCTTTTGCGTGCAGGTAAGCGAGCTTGCATAAAGAGAAGAGTAATTCTCATCCCTGTTTTATGTAAACTATGAAATTTTCCCATATACCCAAACTTCTATACCTGTTCGGGAGAGTTGGGCTCCCTAGATTCTGCCTCAAGGCCTTAAATTGTCCGTGCTGGAATATAAGTTTAACTGAATAAGGTTCTGGCCAGTTTGGGCCCGAGATATGAATATCTGGAGGTGGCTTCTTGAGTGAGTGGACTTGAGTGAGTGGAGAGTGGAAGTACTGTGCCCAGGGCAAGAATATTTCACCTGCACCAGGGCTCACATCAACCATCAGAGTCACTAGTGTGACCTGTGCCATGGTCACCACGCTGTGACCCTCACCACCATCGTGCAGTGGGGCTGGTTTATCCGGCAGTACGTGTCCTGCACTGGCAGCGCGGAAGAGCCGGGCACGGGAGCGGCTGATCCGTGCCATTTCCCGGGGGTCACCCGGTGACTTGGGAAGGAGTTCTTGGTCCGGGCCCCTGTCCATGGAAACTGAAGAGACTTGGGGCTTCTGCTTGGCTCAGTCAAGGACCATGGCACACACAAACACACATACAGAGAACAGAGTGTCGTCTCATCTCATTATTTGAAACCGCTTAATCCTATATAGGGTCACGGTGAGCCGGAGCCTATCCCGGAAACACAGGGCGTAAGGCAGGAATACACCCGACGACGGGACGCCAGTCCATCGCCAGGCAAACAGAGTGTCGTGCCTTTTCATATGCTCTTCGATTTCAGGTCGACTTCACATCTGTGTTGATAAACTGGTTGTGGTAACATTTCAGATTGGGTACAAGATATTTCTGACAGTCTTTAAGATTATTTGTGAGTCGCCTCCTTATTTCCTTACCCTACACATCACTCAGTCTTATCTCACATCACTCATTCCACACATCATTCCGACGCCACATATGACTGTACACTGCCCCGCACATGGCCCTTTGCTCTGCAAATAAGGATTTGGTGAAACAAACGTATTTAAATATTCCTCAGTCCACAGGGCACGAGAGTATATGTGTGTGTGTGTCTTGAAGGAAGCCGCGGCTGTGTGGTGGAAGGGGGCGGTGGGGGGAGGACTCACATGCTGCAGTGGAGCGAGACGAGTGCCTGACGTAGGCCTCTTCTCCATCACCTCAAAGTGGTGTGAATGCAGGCTGCATGCAGACGACATCACATGGACGCGGTACGGACGCACGGACAGATGTAAACATGCACAAATGGACACTGCATGAGCACATCTGGACATGGCATAGGTATGCGGTTCAAAGTTGACTTCTTGTTACATTAACCGTATGGCGGAAAACGTCACAATAGCCCTGCCTCGCAGAAGGGGAGACCTCGACAGCCCAACATAGGCAAGCAACCCACATTTTTGTAACCTCAGTAGCTAACTTAAGACATAATACGAAATGAAATTATTTTTTTGTGTGCAGCTAACGTCCTGAGTCCGGGATGAGACATTCAACTCCCGAATATTGAGAACCCAATTTAACTGCAAGGCAGCGCGGTGGCCCA
>JAZEWT010000012.1:951387-965420 GCA_036362905.1 Mordacia mordax
CAATACTTGCTTAATCCTTTACATGGCCCTAGGAACCTGGAGCCTATCCCAGCATCTAGGTTCCAGGTCCCAGATCCTATACGTGGCGCAAGATGAGTCTGTACCCAATGTGACGCCAGCGTATCGCAGGGTACTGGGGAACCATTTATTCGGGAGGCCAAATAACATAGGCAATTCCATTCAAATCGACCAGAGACGGGAACCCAACCCGGGTGCCTGCTGTGAGGTGACAGCGCTACTCACTGCGCCACCGCGCTGCCCGACTGGCTGAACACAAGACAGGTCGAACATTTTGTGTGCTTTGATTTGCAATAGACCACTTACACACGTACATTTTGCTGGTTGCTGGTCCTGCACAATGTACCCGAATATTGTCATTTTTTTTTGTAAAGTAATAACTTTTAAATTATGAGCCACTGTACTTTACGTTTTCTCTTAAACATTAAAGAAAACTGTTCTTTTTTAAAGGCCGTGCGTGCTGTGTGATACTGTCCCCTGTTGGCGAAACTGGGTCATTGTAAAGACAGAATTGTCATTTTCCAACACTCGTATGCCACGCGTGAATTGATGGCGCGCGTCTTGTGGTCACTTTTCGAAATTGACGAAATTTGAACCTAGAGATTCACCTCTTGTCTAAGAAGCTCTGGCTGTATTACCATGGACTATACTTATGGCATAGAGTTGTGTGCACAGAGCTCGGTATGATGCGCCTGTGAACTCAATGTTCGGTGTGGGGTGTTGTCGGAATTTAAGTTTCCAAACTGGCCAGTGAGGTGGGAGTACATTAGTGATTTTACTAAAACCGTTTTGGAAATTCACTGGCTTCGTCCAATACAATGTTATGAAGCCAATATTCATTGAGAGGCGTTCGTGGCAATTGAGTCGCTCCTAAAGAATGGGCTTCGGCGTAATTTTCTTGGGTAAATGGTCACTTATTCCTCACTCAGCTTTATGAATGTACAATTTTATAAACCTACGCCTTTCGTTGTTAAGGATGGCTTTTTTTTAAATGCTTTTCGACTGACGTTGAAAGCGTTACAGCGGTTTGACCTTTAATAAAGATGACCAATATGAAGGCACCTCCCCATGTAAAGTTCCTATTAAGGATTTTTACACGTTGAAAGCTGCACCATTGAACTCGATGAGAGTGGTTTGGTCGTGGAAGTGAGGAGCGCCCGGGTTTCATGTCTGTCTCGGGTGCCTTTGTGTGGTGGCTGTTTTTGCCCGCGTTGGCGTGGGTTTTTTTGTCAGGTACGCCGGTTTCCTCCCACTATCCAAAGACTGCCTGCTGAGTAACTTGCCCCCAGTTCACTGGAATGTGCTGGCGGTCATATCGAGCTTATAGCCCCGCTTGCGCCCTTTGCCTGCTGGGATAGGCTCTGCTTATCCCAGCAGACCTTTTAGAGGATTAAGCGGGGTATTGGTGATGAAACCAAGGCTTATGCTTTTTGAGACAAATCCAGAGCAAAAATACTAGTTATTTTAATGCGAAGGCTTTCGTGACCAATATTGTCAATGAAATCCATTTTTGGGTCCGGTCACGTAAAAATATTATAAAAGTGTCGCGCCGATTCGTTCATCTCGGCCCACCGGTTAGTTGAAAAGCGACCGGGCAGATCTGCCGTCCAGTTTTTTGGCGCGGGTGCCTGATGCTGAACGTAGTTATCAGCGAAACATCGTACGTCTTTTGTAAAAATGTTGTGGGGTCGCTTTTCAACGCACCGGTGGGCTGAGATGGTGACGGAATTGGCACGTTTTCTGTTCAACGTGACAACGCCTTACTGATTGGCCGTGTCGGGTGGCGGAGGGTTAAACGACACTACCTTACATATTTTTTTACGTGGCCTGACCCAAAAATGGATTTCATTGACAATGCCAGTTATGTTTGCCATCGGTCGGTCAGCTTTATATTTAAGCTGGAAGGAACCGTTGCGCTGTGTAGCTCCTTTTAACAGTTCTTCACCATGGAGCACGCGTGTGTGCGGTTTTGTCCAGGGTTAATGTAGCCTCACCTGTAAACACCGTTGTAACAGTTTAAATTCACAAGTTGCCATCACGTCCGATCCATACGAACACAAGATTGACACCAATCCCCGCAGGTGAAAGTTCACGGCGAGACTGCAGCAGTTCACTTGTGTAAACATTGCAGCCATTATTAAACACTTAAGAGTTAGAAATTGATTTGTGCGCAGAAATCCACGTACATATAAACACTCGAACTCTTTATATAATATTTGCACTTGAGCGCTTTTCACCCGAGGGTCACAAAGCGCTGCACAGAGCTGTGGGAGACAGCGGCATGTAAACATCAGTAGATAAGGTAAAACGATGGCTAAATCAATGACGGACATGAGATAAAATAAATGATAAAGATGTACATGAAGAAATGTGTTCCTGAGCAGGTACAGATCAGCAGCGAGCCATCATCCAGGTACAACAACAGCGGCCTGAACAGTCCTCGCCAGAGGATTTACAATACCTTACGAAGCAAGTGAGACTTGAGATGAGATTTGAAGATGAACCCGGGACTCAGCTGACCGAATTTCCAACGGAAGGGCGTTACGGAGTCTGGGAGCAGCGCGCGAGAAGGCTCTTGTCACCCATCCGAATGGAGGTGAGACCTGGACACATACAGCAAGCCCGTATTGGAGGATTGAAGTTCTCGTGTTGAGGAGGGCGCCTGTAAATGAGAAGGATCTCATCTCATCGTCTGTGAAGCCGGAGCCTATCCCGGCAGACACAGGGTGCAAGGCAAGGATATACCGACGATGGAATGCCAGTCCATCGCCGGGCGCTGTGGGCCAATTTAACCTGCAAGCCAATCAACCTATGTAGCAGCATGCTTTTTGGACTGAGATGAAACCGGAGTGCCCGGCGAAAACCCACGCGGACACGGGGAGAGCATGCAAACTCCCACACAGAAAGGCACCCGAGCCGAGAGATTCGAACCCGGGACCTTCTTGCTGTGAGGCGTCAGCGCTAACCACTGGGCCACCGCGGATCTTGAGTTCAATCCTGTATTTAACCGGTGGCCAGTGAAGAGACACCAGCACTGGCGGTATGTGATCGTGGATGGGAGTTCGGGTGGGGACTCCAGCAGACAGGGAATGCCGTCCCACGCCACGTGGCTCAGTGGGGTCGAAAACTTGGTTTATGAGATGAAAATTCACGACGTGGTTTGCTGAAAGAAGAACCTCGGGATGAGTTTAGATGTATTTCGCGACCTTTCCGGGAATCTCACCTGTGAATCACTGGATTAAAAAAAAAATCCCATCGTAACAATGGTGGTTTGAGCTATACTCTTGTGTAATTCATTGGAATTAAACATTGGAATGAAAGGTTGATGCGGCTGGGCGCACATCTCTAACCACGACGTCACCGTTACACAACACGGGTTGTGCACGGCCTGAATGATTACGTAAGATACCCAAAAATATTGTGTTATGTTCATACTGTACATGCAAGTCATAAAGAGTGATTACCTCCCAACGCGGAGCAACGGCAGTTTACAACTGAATGCCGGTGTCCTGGAGCAAATGTTTACTTTTATTATATCACCAGGTAAGGACCCACTGGGCGGTACGGCAGCGCGGTGAGTAGCGCTGGCGTCTCTCAGCAAGAAATCCCGAGTTCGATTCCCTGCTCGGGTGCCTGTGCGGCGTTTGCGTGTTATCTCTTTTTTTGTGTTTGCCGGGTACTCCTGTTTCCTCCCACCGTCCAAATACGCGCCGCTGCATGGGTTAATTGGCCCCGCTAAGTAAATTGTCCCCAGTACCCTGCGATGTACCGGTGTCACATCATGGCCATTCCCCTCCTCCCGCCTTAGCACCCGGGATGAACTCCCCGCGACGTTAATAAATTGAAAAAACAAAAACCCCACTGAAACAGGTTTTTGGTTTCGCCACCAATGACAAAAGACGGTGACGTCCAGAGCTAAGCACAATGCCGAGGCCAATAAAATATAGTTTATAAAACAAATTCAGCACATTCCTTGACAAGGAAAGCAATGCCAACTGGTGGGAAAGTCAACATCAGTTGTCATTGATCTCCCATCTCATTGTCAGAAACAGCTTAGTCCTGTACAGGGTCGCGGTGAGCCGGAGCCTATCCCGGCAGACACAGGGCGAAAGGAAGGGATATACCCACGATGGGGTGCCAATCCATCATCAGAGACAGCGGGAAATTTAGTCTGCGAGCCAATTAACCTATGCAGCGGCATGTTTTTTTTTTGGACCGCGGGAGGAAACTGGAGTGCCCGGCGAAAACGCACGCGGACACGGGGGAGAGAACTCGCAAACTCCCCCCACACAGGCACCTGAGCCGAGATTCGAACCCGGCGCCTTCTTGCTGTGAGGAGGCGACAGCGCTACCCGCTGGGCCACCGTGCCGATAGGCACGGTAGAAATAACAGCTTTGGAGAGAAATTGTACATACCAAGAATAATTGCACTTTGTGATTATATCGTAAGGAGTAGAAAGGTTTTTACCATTTCTGGCAATTATACAGGTGTTTAAGATCTCAAAACACCAAAATAGACACCTCTCACAAAGTGTCTAGTTTGCAAAAGCCACATGTACTTGTGGCGAAATATGCAAACAGGAAGCTTTGCTAACGTATGCATTGTCATTCAAACTGATTGGCCTACATCAGACATGGCTTTCTATTGAGCCTGATTGTCAGTGTTAAGCCAGATGTTGCGGTTTTGTCCAGGTAACGTGGAATTTCCACCACTGCTTTACGGCTGTAAACAGAGTAGCGCTGTTGCAATTGCCCATTTAAGTAGGAAAATATTGACGTTTTGGAGACGTCTTCACACTGAGTGAATTATAGACTGCACGTGGAGCTTTGAAGGAAAAAAGAACAATTTTATAAATATATGGTTTCTTCTCAGCCAATATCATCATCATCATTAGATGAAAACACATTTTTCAGACTAGATGGAAACTGGAGGCTCGGCTATAGATTACAAGCATTCTTAAGCAAATACGAGCTATTTGTTTAAGACCGTAATGTTTCGTTACAAACAACCCACGCCTAAAGCCTGTGACTGTCGCCAATCAAAGGTATCTACTGCCACCTACTGAGAGATGTAGGGACCACAAAGCACATACGAATTATTTTTAAAAAAAATGCGTCAGCTCGATTTCCAAGACCTGCTCTTTCGGGATATTTGCACTTCCAGAGGGCGTGTCCGGGTGGCACGGTGGCCCAGTCGGTAGCGCTGTCGCCTCCTCACAGCAAGAAGGCCCCGGGTTCGAATCTCGGCTCGGGTGCCTTTCTGTGTGGGAGTTTGAATGTCCTCTCCCCGTGTCCGCGTGGGTTTTCGCCGGGCACTCCGGTTTCCTCCCACCGTCCAAAAAAACCCATGCTGCTGCATAGAATAATTGGCTTGCAGACCAAATTGCCCGCAGTGCCCGGTGGACTGGCGTCCCATCGTGGGTATATCCCTGCCTTGCGCCCTGTGTCTGCTGGGATAGGCTCCGGCTCACCGCGACCCTGCACAGGACTAAGCGGTTTCTGACAATGAGAGCGCTTTTTTCACCCGAGGGCCACAAAACGCTGCACAGAAGCTGCGCTCGCCGGAGAGCCGCGTGGAGCGCGCCTCCTGTTTTGTGGGCGAGCCGTGGGGACATTATCCTGCAGCTTGTGGACTCCGCCCGTGTCGAGCGTTCCTCCTCTCTTAGCGATGTTTGGAATCCCACGTGGTGAGAGAGGGGGGGGATGCGCCTGATAATCGGGGCTCTGAAGCCAATATTTGTCCACGTGTTCACACGAGACAACAGCAAAACGAATATTAACGTCTTATTTTAAAATGCTTTTCTTTTGGAAAGTTTTCTTTGGGTATATAATTTTGCTTAGGATGTTATTGAATGTAACATTATGGTTGATTCCTTAAAGGTGTTTTAATGGTGTACAATCGACCTTGGACACAATTTAAATATATATCTAATAGGGTTAAGCCTGCAAATCACCCATAATATTCTGGCCACTCATTGAGACTGTGGCTGTTCTCTCGGCTCAGAGCTAATTGCATCATTGCCCTAGGCAGCCACACACCCCTGCAAAGGCAAGTTCAAATTAAATGGTTAAAAATTCGTTTCCAACGTTGGCACTTCATTAAGGCCGCCTAACTTTGTACAGCTCACTGTATTCCCAGAGGTTATTGCTAAGCGTTCCAAGTCAAGAGGATACATTAGATCACATACACAGCATCCTCTGCAATGTGTTCGTGTCCAAAGCGTCAACATTTTAGTCAGTGACCCACTGGCTTTTCTTCTGAATACAATTGAGCTTTTACGCATAGCCTAGTTGCAGTTTAAGCCATACATACTCACCCTCTATGGCTATTCACGTGATTTCAAAAGTCTGATCGACCAAGGCAGACGATTGTCCAACATAAAAGCCACGTTCCTACAACACATGTCAGAAACCGCTTAGTCCTGTAGAGCATCGCGGTGAGCCAGAGCCGATCCCGCAGACACAGGGCGCGAGGCAGGGATATACCCACGATGGGACCCCAGTCCATCACCGGGCACTGCGGGCACTTCAGTCGGCGAGCCAATGAATCTGTGCAGCAGCATGTTTTTTTGGACTGTGGGAGGAAACCGGAGTGCCCGGCAAAAAACCCACGCGGACACGGGGAGAGAACTCGCAAACTCCCACACAGAAAGGCACCCGAGCCGAGATTCGAACTCGGGTTTCTTGCTGTGAGGCGACAGCGCTACCCACTGTGCCACCGTGCCACCCCCCCCCACAATACATTAAGTGCAAAATACCGTGCTTAAATACACTATCAATGCGGCACACCATTTATTGGTATTACTTATGCATTGACTTAAGACCGGGCTCCACATTTTATCATTACCGAGTTACATATTGCCTTAATGCTAATTAAGTTTAGTAGTTTTAATAGCTTTACACTATCGGATAAAAATTTTCTTCCATGGCTTTTGGCCCAGTGACATCACCAAAGACCCCCCCCAATAGCCTTAAACTAGTGCCATTAGCGAACACGCGGACAAAGGCAAAGATCCCCCGCGTAGCCTTAACAGACTCTAAGGTCAAGTGCAGTTAGCGAGCACCTATGAAGGTCGACACGGCACATGAGGGGGTGGGTGATCAACATCACGCCCGGCCGCCTTTATATCCCTGGTGGCAATATTTTCACACTGCACTACTCATTTGAGGCCGAGCCGACCTAGGGCTCAGCACCGGTTCAGTATTCGAACTCGGGTCGCTGGGTTTGTAGTCCAGCGCTAACCGCTTCGCCACCTCTCCCCACACACGTGATGTCTCACCCAGAGCTCACGGGGATGCCACTCACAACAAACCTGGACACAGATGACAACTCCGCACTACTTACAAACGCATGCTATTTAAAAAAGTGCGTTAAGTATCTAAATTATTGACTGTAATGCACAAAGCTAGTGCAATGTACTTATCCACGAAAATTCAGCAAATTACGAAGCTAAACAAAGTCAATAAAACACAGCACACTCAATATAATGATGTAGGTTTTCACGGCTCGAGAGAGCTGCTTTTCCGAAGCAATCATCATACTCATAATAAGCAAAACACAGGTGGCAAAAAGAAATGATGGGAACTCTCCTTTATTGTCCTTTGCACTATACAAGATCGTCCGACCAACAAGTGACAATAATAAGTGGAGGTGTGGCCCGTTTAGCTGGCCACCTGCTTGGCAGCCAACCTCTTGTCTCTCTCCTCGGCAATCGTCAGACGGATGCCCTTGCCACGTGGCAGAGACACCCACGGTTTCTGGGCCTAGGAGAGGTGGGGAGGCAATAAATAACATCAACATGTTAGAATTTCGGGCGGCACGGTGGCCCCAGTGGGTAGCGCCGTCGCCTCCTCACGGCAAGAAGGTCCCGGGTTCGAATCTCGGCTCGGGTGCCTTTCTGTGTGGGAGTTTGCGAGTTCTCTCGCCGTGTCCGCGTGGGTTTTCGCCGGGCACTCCGGTTTCCTCCCACAGTCCAAAAAAAACCACGCTGCTGCACAGGTTAATTGCTTGCAGCCTAAATTGCCCTAAGCGCCCTGTGATGGACCGGCGTCCCATCGTGAATATATCCCTGCCTTGCGCCCTGCGTGTGCCAGGATAGGCTGCGGCTCACCGCGACCCTGTACAGGACTAAGCGGTTTCTGACAATGAGATGTTAGAATTTCTATTTTTAAAAAAGCAAACATGACTCCAGAGCCAGGTAAAAACTCTTCAAAAGTGCATGTACGCTTGCCTAAACAAACGGTGTTCTATATAGCTGGTATTTGGATATTCAAGTCTAAGCAAGCTGATGTTGCGTGGGTGCTGGGTTCTGTTCACGCTTAAGTGATGCTCGCGCTTTTATAATTGTAACGCTCTTTTGTCACAAATGCGACACAAAAGCCATCGATTATTTCACTGCCGTTCAGATGTTGTTGATATGCCGTGCTCCCCACAAGCTCTGTGCAGCGCTTTGTGACCCTCGGGTGAAAGGCGCTCGAGAAATGCAATTATTATTATTAAGTATGTAATTTCAGAGAAGTTTTGTGTGAGGCACGTGTAGCTCTCAAACCACAGGCAGTGCAAAACATGAATGGCTCCATTAACTGTAAAGATTAGAAAAGGTTTTCACCATTTTTGGCAATTATACAAGTGTTTTAAGATCTTAAAACACCAAAACAAGACACCTTTTTACAAAGTGGCGCCATTAACCGTTGTGGTTTTATAATTTAACGTAATTGGAAGTCAAATAAATATCAATGGTTGATGACAGCTGTCCGACCCCTGCCTATTTGAATTGTATTGATAACATGACTGACAAAGAACAGCACAAGTGGAATTCATAAAATGGACCTCAGCCCCATATCCGCAGTGTCATCCAAACAGTCACCAGTTTAAAAAAAAATCATCATCGGTCCAATCAAATCTACACGATGGCTTCTCCGTTTCACTCTCACAGCGATGTCAAAATTTCATCGATTTTCGCAGTGCGAAGCGCATATGCGGTGGGCGCTTGACCGCGCAGCGATGCGCACGGATTGATGAAATACTCCTGGCGACCACGTTTGAGAACTGACCGCGCACACCGCGCGGACCGCGGGAACGCGCCCAAGGTGCCGCGCACTCACCTTGCCGATGACGAAGATGTTTCCCAGCCGGGTGGCAAACGTGTTCCCGTTGGCATCCTTCACGTGCACGACGTCGAAGGAACCCAGATGGCGCTCGCGGTTCGTGATCACGCCGATACGCCCCAGGTTAGCGCCGCCGGTCACCATGCAAAGGTTTCCTGCAAAGCGCGCAAACGTCACCCATCACGTCGACTCACAGTGGAGCGCCAACTGAAACGCGAGAGGGGTTTTTTTTATATCCCACCCTGCCCGACCCGTTCAACAAAGTAACATTTGTCAACGTATTCTTGAACAGTACAAGGAGATTAGCGTTAATGTGATTCAGATGTAGACCCGCTACAGAAAGAAAGGACTCAACACATACACAGTACCCACGTAAATATAGATATGAGCAACAGGCCCTGCACACGCACACCGCGCCTGAGGATGCCTCTAACGTGCGAGGGCGAAACGTTGCGAGGAGAGGCGAGAGGGGGAGCGATCGACGACGCGGCTGCTCCCGAGAGAGCGGCTTCTCGAAGCAAATCGTCACGCGTCGAGCCGTGGAAAACCCACATCGCTGCGACGAATCGACCGTGGCGCGCAAGCCTTAGTTCTGCCAGACCTCAGCCCCATATCCGCAGTGTCATCCAAACAGTCACTGACAAAAACACGAATCATCATCGGCCTGAGCAGAATGCAGCCACCAGGATATTGCAATTGCCAGCGCCAAGCCAGTGGAGGACACGTTTTAAACGAAGCGTTTAATTTTGAAGAGCATTAGATGCGGCACCAGAATAATAATGATGGCATTCGTAGAGCGCTTTTCAGCCAAGGGTCATAAAGCGTTGGTGCGCTGTGGCCGTGTAACAAGGCTGTTAAGCACAAGGCGGAAGATAACGTAATGAGGAAAAGGGAACGCTTGACAAGTGTCATTGTACACGAGTGATATTAGCAGATAATTGTTTCCTCGAAGTGAATAGTGGAACACCAGACTCAGGATCCACCACTTTCGCCGCCTATTTCCCACGTTCAATCACAACAGCACAGCTCAAAACACTGATCTTTTGCAACTCTTGCTTGACTGTTATTCGGAAGGATTTGCCAGCCTTGCTTTTTTTTTGTTTTAAAAAAAAAAAATGTATTCGCTCGCATCTGATCTTCATTCAGCGCTGTTCGCCGCCGGTCTCTTGACGTTTGGCAGCCGTGACGATTTTTACCGGTGTCAAACTTGATGAAGTCGGTGATCTTGCCAGCCTCGAGGTCGATCTGCACCGTGTCGTTCACCTTGATGAGCGGGTCGGGGTAGCGGATGGTGCGAGCGTCGTGAGTCACCAGGAACGGGATGCCCTTGGTCCCCACGCGCACCTTCTTCACCTTGCACAGCTTGTACTGCGAGCACAAAAAAAAAACAAACGTTAAAAAAAACTACCTTACGACAAGACGAGCGGGGGAATTCTTGGGATTTGGGAGTTTTGGGAGGCTCGTGGCGTCAACGCTGATCCAATGTATTCCCTGGAAAGAATGCAGATACAAGGGACTTACTCATCTCATTGTCAGAAACCGCTTAGTCCTGTACAGGGTCGCGGTGAGCCGGAGCCTATCCCGGCAGACGCAGGGCGCAAGGCAGGGATATACCCACGATGGGACGCCAGTCCATCACCGGGCACTGCGGGCCATTTAGTCTGCGAGCCAATTAAACTATGCAGCAGCATGTTTTTGGACTGTGGGAGGAAACCAGAGTGCCCGGCGAAAACCCACGCGGACATAGGGAGAGAACACGCAAACTCCCACACAGAAAGGCACCCGAGCCGAGATTCGAACTCGGGACCTTCTTGTTGTGAGGTAACAGTGCTACCCACTGGGCCACCGTGCCACCCAAGAGACTTACTGCTTAACGAATACATTTTTGATTAATCCACAATCTAAGAAAAAAAATTGAGTGCAAATTTCTCACTGAAAATCAGCTAGTATTTCCACAGGCATATTGTATAAAAAGGCCTGGTTCTAAAGACTTGCTCCGAAATCAGGTGCTTTATTTATATCACAACAGTTCAAGAGCCGCTACTGATAATTTAGTATGTAGAGGGGATGCGTACCCACTGCAGACACAAATCTGATCGGTTAAAGACCCCTCGCATTACTGTTGCATGTAGTTGGAGAGCAGTAGTCACTCAAGAAAGGCTACAGCCCTTGGTATCCATGCAGTGATTCTCAACAAAAATTAAGCAAACACACCTCAGCGTAACCACAGACAGCGGTGACCAACATCACTGGTTGAAGGCCTACCCAAGCCACCGCTGTCATTCACGATCCTGTGCTGTAGCGTCTGCGCACAAGCGGATCTTATCGCGCGCCGTTTCAGCGGATGCACCCTCTCGCTCTGCCGCCACACCGCCACCATTTCACTCATCGCCCGGCCGGGAGCGCGCGCCACACGTGCGCACGGCGCGACTGGCCGGCGCAAGCTGCCGGGCTCCACCTTGGCCTCCTCTGCGGTGATCCTGTGGACTGCGAAGCGCCCCTTCGTGTCGTAGATCAGGCGGAAGTGCTCCCCCGTCTTCTCGATGGTGATCACGTCTGTCACGAGTCACGAACAAATTGCATATATATTGAACGTACGGTGGGGCGGCACGGTGGCCCAGTGGTTAGCGCTGTTGCCTCACAGCAAGAAGGTCCCGGGTTCGAATCTCTCGGCTCGGGTGCCTTTCTNNNTCGGTATATCCTTGCCTTGCGCCTTGTGTCTGCCGGGATAGGCTCCGGCTCACCGCGACCCTGTATAGGACTAAGCGGTTTCAGATAATGAGATGAGATGAACGTACGGTTATAGTTACGCTTGCAGCCAGACGTAAAACCCTTGGGAGGAAAGATGGGCGAGCTTAAATTTTTTAAAAAAATGTGCAAGCTTATGTCCCAAGTGTGCTTCTATTGAGATGTTACCCATTTGGCTTTCACCCCACCAGTGTAATATGGTTTTTTGCACATATTCCTCCTCCTTACTAAACTTGAAACTACAAGGTGGCGGGGAATGTAGTTGAACGTAAAGTTGCCACCAAAGCCACATGAATATAGACAAGCGGCGACCGTCGTATCAACGTTTTGTTTTAGGCACCTTATTGACCGCATTGGGCACAAAAACAGCTCAAACGCGGGCTCTATTAGGGCCAGGGGTAATGCACACTGTGGCATCGTTCAAATTACCAGTCTCGTGTTTGTTCACTTACACGCTAGATCACGCAAAATGCTTTACACACAAAACTATTCGGTCACCAATTGACAAAGAACGATAGGTCTGGCGCACTGTGATTTCTGATCAGACCTGGGGTCAATCACAAAAGCATTGCTAAGTCGTGTCGCAATTCTATTGAAAACGAATTTCGTCATAGGTGACAATTGTTATTTACACAGGATCCGCAGCATTAACATACACATAATTCCACCGTGATCAGTAACGCCTTAACGTGTCCAACTTTAAACCTTTTAAACCAGTTTCGCGATCCCGTGAATATACATTTTTTTTCCCCACTCTACTACTGCTGGAGCACCGCCGATGACCAATGCTGGAGGGGGGGTTGGATTGGCGCTGCGTACCCATGAATCCGGCCGGGTAGGTGCTGTCCGTGCGCACCTTGCCGTCCACCTTGATGAAGCGCTGCATGCAGATCTTCTTCACCTCGTCGCCGGTCAGCGCGTACTTGAGGCGGTTGCGCAGGAAGATGATGAGCGGGAGGCACTCGCGCAGCTTGTGGGGGCCCGTAGACGGGCGCGGTGCCTGCGGCGCGCACACGAGCCACGTTAACATTGGCCCCCACCCCACCCCCCCAATTACACCTGGGACATTCGATTATAGACTCGATCGCTCCACAAACTATCGGTTACATTTTACTCCAACTACCCGGACAGCACGGCATATCAGAAATAAAAGTCTTGCATCTGTGACTACGCTGGCAAGGCGTAATAATTAACCTCATCATCTCATTGTCAGAAACCGCTTAGTCCTGTATAGGGTCACGGTGAGCCGGAGCCTATCCCGGCAGACACAGGGCGCAAGGCAGGGATATACTCACGATGGGACGCCAGTCCATCAAGGCAATTAACCTACGCAGCAGCACGTTTCTTTGATAATAAACCGTAACGGTTGAATAAGTTAACACAATTTTTTTGAAAAATGAATGGATTATCTTACACATCTATTATCAGAGTCGGTTCACTCCCGTCTTGCGAGTGAATGTAGTTCACCGTAAAGTTGCCACCGTAGCCACATGAGTTCAAGGCAGGTAGCGACCGTCGTGTCAACATTTTGCTCTTGGCACCTTATTGACCACAAGTTGGCATTGAAAGCGCCAACTGTGGCTTCGAGAGGGCCGGGAGAATTAATAGACCTTCAGGACCGACACTCAATTTAATGTCTTGCTCACAAACCATGACATCCTGTTGCTTTGTTTAACTTAAAATGTGTGGTCATCGTTAGCAGGAGGTTATTAAGAGTTATGTCGATAATATATGTAGGCCAAATTAAAGTAAAGCATTTTCTACTGAAAATGATCGTCTTCAACTGGACGAAAAATCTAAGTTCTATTCCGGTTGTATTCAATCAAATATTCCAAATACTAAACAGCACTGCAAAATCCGTCACAAATTAATCTAAATGTTCACGTTTGTCAACCGCTTACAAGGTTAATTCCCTGATTAAATGATCCACCTTCTTTGCAATTTCGTCTCAAACGCCCCCTTTAAAACACCAAGAATCGGCTCAAACGTATGCAGATACGGTGGAGTTTCCTCCCACATGTGGCCCTTTTAAAAGGAAACTACGCAAGCAAACGTCACTGCAAGTTCTCCGCAAAAAAAAAACCGATTGAGACGACGAATGCCCTCCTAAAAACAACGCTGGCGACCAAACCTCGCCAAGGAGCAACTCGACACGGCTA
>JAZEWT010000012.1:994491-1005019 GCA_036362905.1 Mordacia mordax
CAAGGCCCTGCTTGACATGGTGGAGGAGGTGAGCGCTTGTCACGACCCCCGTGCAACCGCTCTCCTGAATGTATAACAGAGCAAGTGTTTATATATATATATATACGTACGTAAGTATGTATATCTCCAGAGGGTTCTATCTGCACCACACTACGGCTTTGGAGGTATTTTCAACTTGACTTGCTACTGGTTGATTACTCGTCTGAAACGTTAACTCTTTCAGCTTTAAATTCCCGCTGCTGCACCAGTTCCGTCAACTCTCTTAAGCGCTCATCCACCTTTATCATGACGTCAGAAGAACGTGTTCCACTCTTGGAACAACGCGGTCGCCCGTAGGGTTAGTACTTTGCGGGTAATTGCGATGCGGCGCCTCTGCAGTACATCCTAAGGTGCCTGCTGACAGGGGGACCCCTAGTGGCAGCTGTCCCTGTGCAGAGCAATGTCAGTATCTGTATCCGCTTAATCCTGTACAAGGTCGCAGGGTGCCAGAGCCTATCCCGGCAGACAGAGGGTGCACGGCGGGCTGTACTCAGGATGTGACGCCAGTACATCACAGGGCACTTATTTGGGGGGTAATTTACTCAGCAGGCCAATTAACCTCGGCAGCAGTGTGAGTTTAAAAAAAAACATGCAATTGCGTTTGTACGCCAGTGTGGGGCGATGTTGCTTTGTCGCCTTAACGATGAAGTCACTTGCGATTGAATAACAAATTTGGACTTTGATGCCGGAAACACATGGCCTACGCTTTTTTGAGCAACATCGTGGGATCGATAACTTCTGCTGTGACGCAGACGGCTCAAAGTGTCTTTGCCTAATATGCCCACGATTGTAAAACGGCAATTTTTTTCGATCAGAGCTGTGTACCTCTCCGACAAGTGACAGATGCGCGGGTGTTGATCAGCAACGTGTGTATGTCGAGGCTCACGAGTGAGATATAGTGGACAGCATCGGCAGGTGGGCCTGGTGGATATCTGAAATGCTCTCAACGACTGATCAGAGGGCAGTGCTTTACTGTCTGATGTATGGTTTGAAATTGGTGTCATTTAGAGCCCAGTGTCTGGGTGGCCCATCTGTAGCACCAAATGGAGCTAAGCCCTCTCAAGAGTGGCCTTTCCATGTTGGCTCCCAGTTGTAACGCTTGCGTCGCATGTGTGCACAGAAAACACGGCAGGACCGGGAGAAGGAGGCGCTGAATGCCAAGGTGCAGAAGCTCGAAAAGCTGTGCCGCGCTCTGCAAAGCGAGCGCAATGTACTCAGCAAGCTCCAAGGCCCTGCTGCTGGAGGAGAGGTCTCGGGCGCTTCTGAGGCTGCTGCCGCTGCCGCCGCTCCTGCCGCTGCTGCTACCACGTCAGCGGCCGTCACTGCTGCCAGCGCAGAGAGCGACATCCCCGGCACCCCTCAAACTACTCCCAACTCTAACCCCGAGCCCAACGGTGATCCGGAGAGCATTCCCACTGTTGACGGCAAAGCTGGCGAACCGGAGGAAACGACTCCGGTTGAGCTCGTGGCTCCCGAGCCAGGAACGTGTGACCCCGACGTGAAAATCACCGCTCACGATCCCGACATTCCCGACTGTAAAGCCGATGACCCCGATCTTCAGACCGAGCCACTGACCGACGGACAGGACGCTGCCCCTGATGGGTTGCCCCATCCTTGTGACCCTCCCACTGACCAAGTAATTGCAAGGGTAGAGCCTGTGGAAACAGCAGCCCAAACCAGACGTCCAGATGTGCTCTGAGCCAGAATCTGGGAAAGCCGAGACGTCTTGAGTCCTAACTTTGGAGTGCTTGTAAGAGATGAAAACTACAAAAATAAATTGCTAAGTACATTAAACCAAAAACTGCATACCGAGAGTGCAGTGTCGTTTTCAGTTTATTTCAAATGTCCCACTGAGCCGTGTAATTCCATTTTTATTTAAAGTCTCGAAATCAGCTTAGGTTTCTTTGCTTCCGTACGTTCTGATGGCACTTGCCGCTTGCTAGCAATTTTTATGCAGGGCTAAGAGAGAAAAAATGATCGTGCTTTCATATATCATATTTTGCTTGAAAACGGTGGACTTGAAACTGACGCGTGCGTGGTGAATGTCTTATCTACACATAACCACTACCTCTTTACAGATTCCGTTCGCTATACTTCACGAGGGCGGTGGCGGCTGGCCAGTACTGCACATTTTCCCCAACTCAACCGCCGGCATTGCCACAAGGCTCGTTTGCCGTTTCCACCTTTTGCTCAAGATTGTCAACACGATTGTGCCACCAGCATGCACAAACACATGCTCTCGCCACCTTAACGTGCTTCCACCACAGTGCTGTGGGTTTAACTCTCGTTCAAGATCCATTCTGGGAGGGTGCACTAGTAGTCTGGCCAGTTTGAGAGCTTGTGAAGCATATTCTTAGAAAAATATTAAAATCGGTGTGAAGTTTTTAACAGATGTGCTTCTGCACATCATTGCCCTGCCCACTGATATGTCTTCTATTTTATACCAACGAACCTAGTGCATTAAGTTGGATACTTTACTTGTTCAATCGCATTCCGTAGTTCAATAAAATATGTTAATCTACTTGCGGGTGTTGCTTACACAGGCCCCACGGGTTGGTTGACTGAAGCGTGTTTGGTGTTGGATGCGTTGGACAATTTTTCCCCTCTACTGGAAGCTTTCTCAGCAAATGAATTTAAGACGCTGTCTGCATTTGGTAGAAAATTAGACCTCATGAAGAACTCAGAACAAGTTTGAAAAAAAGAGTGCTGAAGCTTTGGCAGCTGATCAACGTGTCATTTTCTAATGCAAAAGGCAATCTGATGCAAAATCAGTATTTACAAAAAATAATATTTGTTGAATGGCAGCACGGTGGTGCAGTAACGTTGTAGCTTCACAGCAAGATCCTGGACTCGATTCCTATCGTGCATATGTGGAGTTTGCATGTTCTCTCCATATCTATGGGTTGTCACTAGGAATTTAGGATTTCTCCCAGACCAAACATGCTGCCTCGGTTGATTTGCTAAGACTAAAGCACCCCAGTGACTCGCAATGAACTCGAATCCTATCCAACCGCCAACAGGATTAAGTGGGTAAAATGATGGCTTAATAGTAACAGCGCTGTGCAGCGCTTTGTGACCCTCGCGTGAAAAGCATTCTAGAAATGGAATACTGTGATGGTAAAATTATTAATAGTACATCCCAGTAGCTATTGTACATATAAATAATGTTGCAACATGTTAATGTAGCAAAATACTTAGCCAATTTAGCTTCCCCCCCCATTGCATCTTAGGAAAGGAGGATTTTATAAAAACTGGCAATGCCACATGCCTAAAAACAACAATTTTGATGTGTTAAATATATATGTCTAAAATATGAAGCCCTATGACTGACATCCACAGGTTCATTGTGCAACGTATATTATAATGTGCTCACGTGTTGAGTTGGGACACAGTCTGGGTTTAAATTTCAATGCAAAGCAAATGGTTTTGTGAAACACGACATTTATTACAGATCAGTGGTTACTAAAAAAACTTCACCAGTCCTATGAGCAGCGGTGAAACAGTACAAGGGTGGAAAAAAAACGCCACATTTAAATCGGACAACTCTTGGCAGAAATGTAATGGCCTCCCATCAACCCCCGAAAACGGGGATGAACTCTTTTCTTTGCCAAAATAAATCTTTCGAGCTCCGTTCTTGCTGCAGCAGTTGTGTTTATCTGCAGCGATCACTTAACTTCCCGCTGACCCTTGGACCCAGTAGAGAAAATGTCATGCAAACAATTGAACGTGTTTTAAACAGGGCTATCGGACAAGAAAAGGCAACGGATTACTAGTCAGACAGCACATTCCCGGGGGGGGTGAGACGGGAAGAGAAAGGGCGAGGAGACGAGAGAGCCACAGTCGCGCGGGCAACGGCTTCAGGCTTTTGTGTCGACGTCAGCAACGCCAGGTTCGGTATCTTCGTCGTTATAAATGTTCTCCGCCTGCGAAAAGAGAAACAAACGGTGGAGGTAGGTGGCATTACCGTTGGAGTTCTCAAACGTCATTTTCGCTTATCAACTTGCAATTTAGTCATTCGGATTTTTCAGCAAACGTCATTTAGATGTTCAAGAGCTTGGGTGAGTACAGCAGAAAATAAGCCGAGAGCTTGCAGGCGCGAGATGCGGTATTGCTGCGAGAGGTAAAAACGCCCAAACTGACCAACACCACATTAAACCGAAAGGAAAATAAAGCTATTGAGAAGCTTGAAATTAATAATGCTCTAAAAAGAAATACAAACAAAAGACAATATTCAGTCAATGAGCCCTCAAAGGCGCAATGCTTAAAATTGATGTTTCTTATTTATTTATACTCCAATGGAAAACCGCACAGAAATTGCTCAATGCTCTTTACAGCTGACTCATCATCTCAATTTAGAGTCTCGGCACAATGCCAACATTACAGGAGAAAAATATAAAGTTGAATACATTTATAAGCCTCATCTCATTGTCAAACTGCTTAGTCCTGTACAGGGTCGCGGTGAGCCGGAGCCTATCTCAGAAGACACGGTGTAATGTAGGGATATACCCCCGATGGTATATGTGTGGGAAGAAACCAGAGTGCCCGGCGAAAACCCACGCGGACACGGGGAGAGAACATGCAAACTCCACACAGAAAGGCACCCGAGCCGAGATTCAAACCCGGGACCTTCTTGCTGTGTGGCGTCCACTACCCACTGGGTCACTGTGCCACCCACATTTATAAACCTATTTATCACAATAGTAAAGATTTTTTTTTATAAACGACAGTGTAACACTTGCATGAAAAAGGTTTTTTTCCCCCATTGTCACAACAGCTTATTATACACTGGGTGAACTTTAGAGCAACCGTCACTGGTAACACCTTTACTATGGGCAACAACGGCCACTTGTAAGGCACTGGACAAAGTAAATGAGAGCTATTTTCATATTGCGAGCTGTCAAAATCTGCATCGAACAATGATCGAATCTACAGAAAACACAAGCGTAGGTTGTTATGCGACCCCCGATGTAAGTGGATGATGATCATAATAATTGCACTTCATAATGATAATTCCAGTTCCCCACTTAGGGCAGCAGAGGTCAAAATTCACCCTAATTTGGTCAAAACGTTTTTGTTCAGTGATAATTGCTTTAAAGTTATTCTGGTGTGCCATGGCCCATAAGACGACTCAAGGATGACTCACCATTTGCCACACTTGCATGATGTTATCCTCGGAGACAGAGCATATGACCCACGGTTCATTCGGATTCCAGGAGAAATCTGAGATCTTGGCTGTGTGTCCACCATGGACAAACTGAAAGCACACGGGCATAATAATAATTAATTATAATTGCATTTATAGAGTGCTTTTCACCCGAGGGTCACGAAGTGCTGCACAGAGCTGTATACAGTTTAGTGAGAGACCTTTGAAAACGTTGCAAACCACAGAAATCCCACGGTAAAACTATTTGTTGACAAGACAGTTGTGCATGACCGAGAGGCTTTGAAATACGTACCAGCAGCTCTGGAGGACCATCTTCAACATCCTCAGCAGCCTGCTCCTCTCCAATTTTACTGTTGAAACGATTAAACATGTTTAAGAAAAATAAAGGTGCAGCCCTGCAATTACCTGCTCACAATACTTCCGCCAAAAGGGCCTCGACTTCAACATTTCTGTAAACTTTGTCGTATCCTTATGTGCTGGCAAAGTCGTTTTGCAAAAGGTGGCAATACTCTCACCCTACCCTGTCACATTGCGACATGTCGATTGCGAAAGAGCCATTTATACTGCTGGGTCGTTACAAGTAACGTGCCGATAATTAAAGCTGTTGCTGAGAAATGGATATGAACCAGCTCCCTCTACACTACCCACAGAAATCCCACCACAGCAGTAACCCTCTGTTTCAAAAACAGAGGTATGTCATCATGAAAACTCATTTGACATAGAATAGAATTCCATTGCAATGAAAATGAATCCCCTACAATGAAACCCATTCCAATGCAATGAAAGTAAATGCAATGTTAAGTGTTGGCACCTGAGGTCCCAGACGTTAAGCCTACGATCTGTGCCGCTCGATGCCAAGATGGTCTCGTTGTGCGGAGACCATTGGACCTGCAATAGAGTTGGACCAGGGCATCACAAAGAACATACGGCACACACCCAACGCACGTGTTGGCTTACGTAAAATATAGAAAAGGTTTTTACTATTTGTGGCAATTGTACACGCGTCAAGACTTTAAAGCACCAAAATAGACACCTTTCACAGTGTCTAGTTTGCAAAAGCCATACATATTTGTGGCAAAATATGCATACAAAAAGCTTTGACAATATATGCATTGTCCTTCAAACTGATTGGCCAACACCAGACATGGCATTCTTTAGAGCCTGATTGTCAGCCAGATGATGCCAAAAGGCAGTCAGCTTAGGACAATGCAACATCAATGCTTTAAGTAGCTCAGGTCGAGCTGTTTAAGCTACGGGTACTTTTGCCAGTGTACTTGTGTAAAAAATAGAAAAGGCTTTTACCATTTATGGCAATTAAACAAATTTTACAAAGTTATACAAAGTTTGCCACAAGTACGTGTGGCTTTTGTAAACGCGACACTTTGTGAAAGGTGTCTATTTTGGTGTTTTAAGATCTTAACACGTGTATATTTGCCACAAATGGTAAAAACCTCTTCTGTTCTTTACATATGTCCACTGGCAAAAATACCCATAGTGTTTTGTTTACGTTTGGGCCCCCAACCCTGTGTGCGTGCATCACGGTGTGTCACTGCTCCCTGCACCAGTTACCGCTCTCCGCACCTGGAAGATTTCATCACGGTGCGACTCAAATGAGTGAAGCTTCAGTTTTAGGTTCCGGAGATCCCACAGAGCCACGGTCTGATGGGAAAAGCAAAACGAACGAGTCAAAAAAAAAAAACGGGAGTCAACTGACCGGCGGAGCAAGCAATGTTTCGCGTGAAAGATACGCCACTTTGCTCAATCTCTATGTAGGACTGAGTGAAATCTGGGTGCCTTGATGATGTGTGACTAATTATTGCTTCTCTATTCAAAACAATGAGCGCTACTTCATTAGCAAGCAGCACCCAAATATAAAACATTTTTGAACAAAAAAATAAGTTGCAGTCCTAGCACCAGTCAGACGGGTAGTAAACAAAAATTGTAGAACGGACTTGAAACCGCCATGCGAGCGTGGGAGAGACGATGCGAGGAGGCCTGAGGGCACACCTGGTCGGCAGAGCCAGTGGCGAGGATGAACTCGCTGTAGGGGTTAAAGGAGAGGCAGTTGACCTCAGCCGTGTGTGCGTCCACTGAATGGCTGGGCTTGGAAGTGTTGTTAGACCGTGTGTCCCAGCTACTCACACCACACATGGGACAAAATACAAGACTCCATGATGAATAAATGTACTACTTATTGGAGCTGGGCCATCTAATCAATTCCTGTATCGATTATAAGTTAGATCACACGACAATTTCAATCATACAAACAAAAAAGTCTAACCAGTTGCCACGTATCACAAAAGAAAGTAGGTGTTTGGCAGGGGATTGGTCATGTCAGAGGCATCATCAGTTATGTCAGGCTGGAAGGGGCTTGTACATGTTATCTCGTTTTCAAGAGGCAGGATGTGGAGGGAAGTCACACTTTTTAAATAGACCCAAAGAATCAAGAGCAGAGCATTCAATGAGTTACATAAATAAATCAAGCCAGCTTTGAAATCAATGTCACAAAGCAAATCTATGACAGCTATAGACGTCTATACTGGAACTGTATTTACATTAGCTAATCTGTACCAGCATTATTGCTACACACAGGGTCAATGCCACATTCCGTACGTACATCATGAGTTTCTGGTCGTCAGCGACGGAGCCGAACAGTGACTCGTGCAGCAGATGCCAGGAGACGTCCTCCACCACGGCCGTGTGTCCCGTGAAGATGGTTTTCGCCTCGACCACCTTGCCCTCTCGAGGCGTCCCACTGATGTCCCACAAGCACACCGTCTGCCGAGTGGAATCCTTCATTTAAATCAACTCGAGCCCTTTACGGCGCATCAATTCAAAGCCCATTTCAGAAAAAAAACTGAGTTGGCTACACCATTAGGAGTGGGTACATTTTATGACCCTACACGCTGTGAGGTCCCATATTATCTAGTTGCATGGGTTTAAATTACACGGGGAGATCATGTTGCCCAGTTGATTAGTTGACTGAAGTTCTGAATTTAGTAATCTGGGGTAGCACCCTTGGTGCACTCACGTCTGCCTCTGCTGACAAGGATGGGAGTCCCCAGGCTAGTTCCCACGTATGCAGATATTTCCACTTTCAAATAAAAATATATTGACGTTACCAGTTATCTGCATCTGTATGCATCTAAACTGTCTGCAAGCTGGAGTTTGGCCACCCCCTGTGCATGTTATATAATGTAAGTGAAATCATACGTGATAATTATGGGCGCATAAGTGGTTTGTGGCGAAATGAGCTGCTGCACATCTCTCGCATACATGATCGTCGGACGCGCTCAGGAGATGCCCACTCAGGTTGGGGTTCCACGAGAGGCCGTAGCCCTCCTTCTGGTGGCCGCGCAGACGAAGGTCAGGGTTGCACTCTCCACTGGGGTCTAAAACAGGTGGCACGTGACCAACACAGATATTCAGTCACGCCTTCACCGCTTTTTTCCACCAGCACACTGGTGGGCTCTTGATTCCCGTCCGCAACCCACGTCAAGATTGGCAGTGTACAGACCTGGCACGGAGGGATGCTTCGTGTAGTCAAAGACGAGCACCTCGCTTGTGGGCGTCTTTGTGGCGATGATGTAGGGGTTCTGTGGCATGTAGCGGGCTCGGTTCACCTCTCCTTCGTGGTTGATTTTGATCTCCACCTCGATTTTTGTTCCCACCGAGCCAAACCCTCCGAACTCTACACGTCGCAGAAAATATCCATTGAAAGCCACATTTAAAGATAAAAATCACCACTTGTTGTTGAACTCGGCTATGTCATAGAAATAAGTACAAAACATGGTGCTAAACTATGCAGCATATATTAAAACAACAAATCTCGAAAATAATAGCATTGTTTAACTGCTAATCTTAGCATTTGCTGAGCAAATTAACAACCAATATTTTTTTGTGGTACTTTGTTTAGTAGTCAATACATTTTTTGAGGACTTTATAAAGGTTCCATTAAAGCATCGTTTCAGAGGACGATAAAGGTTTAGACCACGCGTATACATGTCATTGTCTTGCACGAGGTCAGTATAAACTCAATGGACTTGTACAAACAGTGTGGTTGGACCATATTAGAGATGGACCGATATATTGGCTGGGCTGATATTTGCATTTTTCACCACAGTGGTATTGGCTGGTCGAGGTTACAGAATATGGTCGATTTTTTTCGTTCGTTTCTGATGCTCCCGCTAGTGTCAATATAAATATCTCATGACGACCTGTTTACATTTTATTTGTTATAAATAATAACTGTACATCTCTCATAATTACAATTATTATGGCTTAGATGAATATAGATATAATTATGGCTTAGGATGTACTTTCGATGGTAATGTAACTATGGGAATCGATGTTTTAGTAATATGATCAAAGCATGTGCCCTTTTGTCATTATAAAGTTGGATGACTGTTCAAGATAAGAGTATAACAAATGGAGTTCAAGTTTAGGATATTTTTGTAGTAATTTCAATATAAATAATGTCTACTTTCTTAAGGAGATGTTAATTCAAGCACAATTTTTTTTATCATTAATTATGGATCTCAGCTGCTATATTGGTCTAATGGCCATCTTGCTCTACAAAGCATCGGTGTCAGCCCTGAAAAACTCTATACATTTTTCCTTGAATAATCTAGGGTGATTTATTTGAATACAACCCCACATAAAATAAATCAGCCTATACCGTGTTACTGCTATTGTCAAAAAAGAAGAACATTTTGAAGATCAGCTTTTACGGTCCTCAATAAAAACCAAGGGAAATCATTGGCTATAGCTTTAGGGTTAATGTTAGCCAGGGCGTGCAAGTTGAACGCATTCGCGGTGTAAAAATTGCGACAATGACCTAGAGCAACCTAACTGCAATCAATCTGAGCGGCTTTTTGATGAATGACTTTCAGAGGAATGATATTTTTCATGTGAAAATGCATTACCAGTGCAAGCATAAATAACAAAATATTAATACACCTTGTCAATAACACATTCCGAAAGGGGAACCTTGATCATTAACCCGATGGCTAGGAAGGGGTACTGTCAAAAATAAATAGACCGTCCTAAGTATCACATATTGCACGTATTTTTTTTTCTTTTGAGAATAGTGCTGTGAACGATGATTGCTTCGAAAAGCTGCTCTCTCGGGACTTCCTCGCGACGTTTCGCCTCCTCACACGTTCGAGGCAACCTCAGGCGCAGTGCGAGGCGAAGAAGCGTCGCGAAGAGGGGAGGGGAGGCGACCGACGCGGCTGTTCCCGAGAGAGAGCAGCTTTTCGAAGCAATCATCATGCATCGAGCCGTGAAAACCGGCATCATTACAGTGCCGTGAACGGGTCGGTG